>CM076078.1:4727500-5330000 GCA_038088235.1 Zacco platypus | reverse complement strand
ACGAATATAGACAAATATATCTGCTTAAATAGACAGTTATCGCCTTTATACGCAGACCCAGAACGCGCGCTAGTTGAGGGCGGCTGAAGTTCTTTCGGTGTTCAATCACATATTTTCCCCCGACACAGCCAACATGAGCGACAACACCGTTGGCTTTCGTTGGCGCTAGTTCTTTGACGTCGGGTTGGTGTGTCCCGGCCTTTAAGTTTAAACAGAACTTCACATTTTAATTTTACTCTCAGGTGGACGATTATACATTTACCTGAACTTTAAGCTGAAGATATTACAAAGCCATCCATTCTGGCCAGCTAAATTGTATATAAATTATTATCCAGTAGCATTTTCAGATTAAAGTGCTCATAGTCTGCTTTGACGGTATCTTGAGATCACGTGACTGCACGTGGATGGAAGGATTTTATTAAAGCCGTTAATGTAATTTGTAAAATCAAATATATTTTATTTAAATTTGACTCTGTGATGTTTTTACCCATGTTTTAATTTTTTTTTTTGTGATCAAACATTAATTGACGGACCCCCTGCAATACTGCCGCGGACCCCCGGTTGAAGAGCCATGCCTTACATGGACATCCAAAAAACAGCATGAAACATGAAAATATGAATGAGAGCAAAATTACGTCAAGGTTTCAGCGCAGTTACGTTTTCAGACCATTAGTGAACAGATCCTCAGTAAACACTGCAGACAAAATGAAGTGCAACTTTAATTTAACAAAGATGAGTGTTCGTGAAAATCTCACACACAGATCATCATTTCAAGTCTTTGTCAGGTTTATATTGATTCTGATATAACGGACAGTGGTGTTGTCTGAGTGGGTGTTTACTTTGTAAATCATCCACCCATTTCCACTACTTTGACACGTTTAGCAATGGAACGGTTGGGAACATGATAGATGGGATTTATATTACATCATCAGGGTAATGAGCCAATCACAGCACGATGGAAGACCTGCCTGATCACATGTTCCAACCCTCACATTTCCTGACATGCTTTCGGACCTCAATGAGAACACAAGTTCAAGAAAGGCAAAGACATTCTTTGCTGGTGTTGATGAAAAGTGTTATTGTATAAAATGAGCCATTTAGATATTATTCAGTAATATTGGTTTTGTTTTATTTTTGTATTGTATTGGAGCTTCATTAGAGACAGTGTTGTTAATATTAACTATAACTAAACTCTTTCACTGCCATTGGCCGAATTTCCCGTCATTTTTAAGACAACACTTCCCCACCATTGACGGAACTTTCCAGCTTTCCGTGTTCTCGCAGTTATACTGTAGGGGTGATATTATCTACAGAATCTCTTGATCAAAAAAATGCGATTCTGTTTTTGTTCAAAATGTTGCTTTTTATTAAGCACCCACATTCAAGTGTTGATAAAAGAATGCAAGAATAAAACATTTTTTTGTTTTTTTTGCTTATTTTATTTTGTTTAAAAGCAGAAGCTCTGCTCTTTCTTTTGATATTGTATGAAATATTTGAGCATGCAACAAAATATGCTGGGGGCCAAGAAATTATGAAAATTATCAAACACTGGAAGTGGCTGGCAACTTTTTTGAAAACGCTGGCTGAGAAAGATTTAAAAATAGCTTTTGTTAATACAGCAAGTATACATAAATATATACATATATAATATTTTATATTATATATATATATATATATATAAAAAATAAAATATAAAAATATATATAAAAAATATAAAATATATAATATATACACACACAATATATATAATGTACACAAAATATATACAAATAATATATATAAAATATATATATTTTAACGTCTAGTAACTAAAGAAAAAAATCTAAATTAAATACAAATAAATAATAAAATAGGATACAAGTAATAGTAAAATAATACTGATTGGAGAAACCGCTCATGGTGCAGCGCTACACAGAGGCTTTGGAAATCACTCTCTGTCCCCTTCTTCATTTCCCCTGTTAAGATCACAAAGATTAAGCAATTAGTGTTTCAAATTAAGAAAGAAAACTCACTCAAGCACACCACTGTTCACCATTCATAAACCCATTCTTTCATTTTTCCCACAAAACACTTTCCTCACCACCAGAAATTAATACCAGGCTTAGTTACGGAGTCATATCCAGTGCCGTCCTCACAGTCGTGTCTTAATCGAGGTGACTTTCACGCCACTGTAATTTCAGACAAGTGACCTACTAGAGGAGAATTAATCAATTCAGATTATTATCATTCATATGGACTTTCACTGTAACTCTCAAATGGATTCATACAGCCAATAAAAAGGGGAAAATGAAGAGGAGTGCGATTTAAAATCTGTATTTAGGTTTAATACGGAAGATCATTTTTCTGGTACATGGCCATCTTTAAAGAATATTTCAAAACGATTACGCAGGTGTTTTACTATAGGTATGATCTGGTTGAAACATCAAGATACTGAGGTAATCAAATGTCTTTCAACCCCATAGGAAGAGGTTCGCTCAAGTACACACTCCATTTTATGCAACCAATCTTTCTCAAGGGAAAACACGCTGAACGAAAAAAAAAAAAATGGCAGGAAATAAGGATAAATGCAAAGCTTTTATGTACATATAAACCCACTTGCATTTCCTATGTATATATTCTGGAGGGCAGGATTAGCTGGTAATATAGGGACGCATGTTCAACTATAGAAACGGACTATATTTAGAGCGTGAATCAGATGACGGAGTTTGTGATCTTGAATGCTGTTCTGTCAACATTCATTCTGGATAATTTATAAATAAGACAGTCATTCTCTGGTTCCCCCGAGTGTGTTTTGTTGTTGTTATTGTAGAAAAGCATGTTGATGAAATCCAAACCCATTTTGAAAAAGAGAGACATGTCTGAAAGAGAAAGCCATGACTGCCTTCCAGACGTGTTCATCTGCAAATGGCAGGGCTGTGAATGTAACTTTCTCCCCTCCTTTCAAACAGAGAATGCCATCCTGGCTTTCGGGAATGACACAGACCTGAAATCTGCGACCAACCAAGCTCCGGGCTCCAATACTAACGCTTACAACCAGATGTTAGTCACCAGCACCGAGACCACCACTACCACCATCGGAGCTGCCATGGAGACCGAGCAGAACATTCTGCGTCCACAGATGCCCACACAGGTACAAACCTTTATCCCGACTAGTCAGAGTGCCAGTACGTGTTGTTAGGACCTTTTTAAAATTGATCTCGCCATGTTCCTGCTACATCAAAATCCATCTTTCACGTTCACTATTCATCCCTGTGAGTGAACACAGATTTGCTTTGCATTTTTGTGATATTGCATCCCTGACTGTCCAGACTGGAACGTATCGAGACAAAAACATACCATTTTAATCACATATGGATATGGTTTAGATGTGTAAAAATTGATTTCTTTTTTGCTGTTCAGTTTGCAAACTACATGGATTAGCCTTTTATTATATGTCTGTCTGAACAGAACCATAGATGTGTTTGTTTTACTGCTTAAAGAAATGGCGTAAAGGAGCCTACATGATTACTGGAGCTCGTCTCCTGGCCTGGCCACGCTCACCACAATACTGTAGACTGGCTTAAAGGAGTACTTTACTCAACCTCAAGCCATCCTAGGTGTGTAGGAATTCTTTCTGATGAACACAATCTGAGAAATACTAATAAATATTCTGATGTATCCTAGCTTTATAATGGAAGTATGTTTTATCAAACGAGTATGAGCTGAAGAAAGTCTCTCCATCCACATCCATCCATCATAAACACATTCCACACAGCTCCGGAGGGTTAATAAAGGCTTTCTGAAGCGAAGCAATGCATTTTTTGTAAAAAAAAAAAAAAATATCCACATTTAACAAGTTATGAAGTAAAATATCTAACTTCTGCCAGACCGCCTTCTGGATTCAAATTACGAAAAAAAGGGAACTGGCGTTGCATCAGTTCCCAAACTTGAATAGGAAAGGTGTAGGACATAGCGCAAGAGTTGAGCTGCGAGAGTTTTCTTCATAAACAGAATATGAAAAGCAGTCAGTATAGTTTAAATATGATTGAAAAAAAAAATTTTTACACAAACGCATCACTTCGCTACAGAAGGCCTTTATTAACCCTCCGGAGCTGTGTGGAATGTGTTTATGATGCATGGAGAAATTTTCTTCAGCTCATACTCGTTTGGTAGCGCATTACTGCCATTATAAAGCTGGGATGCGTCAGGATATTTGTTATTTCTCAGATGTTCTTCGTCAGAAACAAGAAAGTCATATACACCTGAGATGGCTTGAGGGTGAGTAAAGCTTGGGGTAATTTTCATTTGAAAGTGAGCTAATCCTTTAAGCCATTGTCTTATTTTCTAATGCAGTGATTCTCAAATCGTTTCAATCAAGACAGATTTACATTGGAACACAATGCCGCAATCATTCAAAACTGAATTGAGTTTTATGCTCTCAGAAGCCGATCATTTATGCAACTAAACCTGTATTTATAATCAGGTGTGAATTATTTTATCTTGTATAGTTTTGTTCATGCATACTGACTAAGGTAAGAGGGAGAAGATGCCCCCCCCCCTTAAGACATTTATTGATTTGGCAGAACTAGTAATGTGAAGTAACTTAAGTTGCATATTTAGATGCAAGTTTAGCATGCACTAGATGACGATACAAATCATTCATTTAGTACTACAGGAAATAGAAACATTTGCCAATTTATCTGTTATAACAGAAACACGTCAAATATTAATAGAGGGGTAAGAAGCCTTGGATAAACCTTTACGAAATGTATAAATCACTTAATATAATTCTTATTATTTCATTATAATTCATGTAATTAATGTAAATGTGTCATTAAAATGTAAAATACTGTCATAATACAATTTTAAATACTTTTTTGTAAATTTAGTTGAATAAATAACCGATGACAAAGAATTCCAGTAAAAAATCATTGTGAAAGGTAAAATTATTCTATCAATTATGTAGAGGAATGTGAACATTTACCCATTTAATATTTTATTTACAATTTAATTGAAGATATCATTATAGAAATGAAATCGAATAATTTCTCAATGAACCTATATATTGTAATGAAAGCAAAGATGTCTGAAATGTACATTAATTCATGGAAGGGGCCATCTTACTAAGTTTTTTTACTTGAAAATAAATTAAAAAAAAACTTTTATTCCACAAGTTCAACATAAGTGTCACAATACTCGTTTCCCTACCGTGTCCGTTTGTGATATCATCATACGTATAAAACATTGTCTTTGAGGTATAAGGACAAGATGAGATGATAAAATGATAAAATTCAGAATAGCATGTCATGTACCTAAAGCTCTCACTTGCTCTTTTTGCAGATGAACGAGAGAGACAGACTGTGGGGCGACTCCACGCTCCCGCCCCCTGATCTCGATGACGAAAGTCCTGCAGCAGTCCACCTGGCCATGTTAATGTGGCTCCTCCCCTTCCTGCTGCTGGCCCTCCAACTTTAAAATCAAGCAACCAATCAAAGCACCACAGAACTGGGACAGCGTACGCGTGTTCATGAGTTTCAACTTCATCACAATAACTCGTTCGGAGAGGACGCAAGAACTGCAAGACTCTAAATATATGAAACCCTGCTCCATTCCTCAATGCAATTTAGTGATTCATTGTCTGGATGTTCACAATGACTGATTCCAAGAGTTAAATAATTGTCTCATATTTTGGACTGAAGATGGTGCCCGTATAAGATAAAACCCCCTCTCTTCAACGAGAGCAACTGAAACGCAGTCGCCATGATCACTACGATTCTCACATAAACAAAAAAAAAAACAAAAAAAAAAACTACCCGTTCATCATCCATATTTTAATATCTATTTTCCCCAGCTCTTTCGAATGGATGGTGTTGGTGCGTGTGCTGTATATTCACCCAGATAGAAGTGTGTTTTGTGATGTTTTCTTGAAGCACATGCAGGAAGAAGCGGTAAGAGAAAGGAAACTAATGTAACGCACTAAAAGGGTTTATGATGAGAGGCTTCAGAGGGTTACAGAGACGTCTTTATTTTTGTAATGTGGCTGTATTGCTCAGATGTATATCCCACAGGCTGTTTCTCCAAGCAGTCCTCGAGTGCACGTTTGCTAAGGAAATGGCACAGATTTGAAGAGCAGCACAGCTTAAAGTATCTTGATGAATGCCATGATCGTTGAGCAGTTCTTGTATACTTCACCTCTGAATATGGGTGTCTGAAATACTGCATCAAACTGCTTATTGCAAATGGAAAAAGAAGCACAAAACACCCTGTTAAAGCACTTGTTCATGGAAATTCAAGCAGCTTTATCATATCTAACTCACCGTTTGTCTCAGCCAATCAAAACAAGCACAAGGGTCCATCAATTGTCTCCAGTGACTGACAAGTTTTCTGTGTCCCCATTCCATGAGCACTCGACATCTGCAATTGTGTTGCTTTTTTATTCTCGATTGTCCTGTGATGACAAACAAGGCGAGTGAAAAGTAAATGCTTTGACCCTCAGAGACTATTGACAACCAGCGACCGGCATCAGAAAAATGGGGCAAAGCATTTGTCAAATGGGTTGAAATTGTGGATTTTACTTGTTATTACCTGAAAAATAAAGCTGCCAGATACTGATATACAGAATAACGTTTGTGTAACCAAATATGTGCATGCTGTGAATAAGTGCCGAAGCCTATTATGATCAGCAGGCTTGGATTGAATCTACACAGAGTTCGGGGAAAAATTTGCAGTTAATTTGCATTTAAATATGGTAAAATATAGCAGAGTTGAAAACAGCCTGTGAGAATCTTCATATATATGATGTCGTCTACATTTGTCGTCACAGAACAAATAAATACTGTTGTAGTGAAGTATCTCTAAAAATAGCTAAGAGAGCAGTCAGATTAGCCAAAAATGACCTTCGCCGGCAGTTTGATTGACAGGCGATCTAACCAATCACATCCCCGAATCTGTCATTTTGTCTGACAAAGCAGTCAGAGGAGTTAGTAGATTAACGTTTGTGAACTTGAAAAATTGTGTGTCCTCACGTCTTTCCGCGCTTGAAACAACATTCCTTCTGATGTTCATTCATGTTTATTTGATGCTATAAATGAACTAGTATGAAGAGATGATCGGTTCACAGGGAGCTACAGCGATCTGTCACGGAGACGCTATACGTTATTTATTGTTTAAACTTCTTTAAAAATTATAATATTTGAAATATGAAAAAGTAACCTGCTGTCTTGTCTGTCAACGTGTTGTCAGTGTCCTCTTTGCTCCGGGATTTTTCTTTTTCACTGCATGAGAACATGATGTGTGGCGTGAGATCACATGGCTTGTTGGACATAGCAACAGTAACTAAAGGGGGCGGGTCTTTGGGAAGGGTGCAGATTGTGTGCGCCTGCCGATCAGCTCAAGCTGAGGGGGTAATGAGTAACTCTCAGTGAAGTAACCATTTATTTGGAGCACAGTCATCGCTTTGCTACCTATGCGCATCGTCTGGGTCAGCACACACATCCCCGCTGCCCTTCAGCATGAACAACCCCAACAAAATGAAACGCCCACAACTGCCACAAAACATACTATCTGAACATCCTGACTCAGGAGGAAGGCAAATGTTCAGAGGTTTGCTGGCATACCAAATCACTCTTACGCTAAAATCAAGGGCTGTCATGTTATTCAGTGTATGGGATTCCCAGTCCCCAACCCGACAAGGGATTTCTATGAATAGAAGCTAATAATAGTATTAATAATAAATATAGCCGCAAGCAGCAGTTAAGGAGCGAAGCACAAAGAAGGCACGCCAGCATGTCTGTTGCAGTTGGTCTGATGTTCACAATGAGTAATTAAAGATTTTAAAATTATTTTAGTTAGAATGACTGAAAAATCAAATACAATTCACTAGTAAGATGATTTAATGGTATATCATTTTTGACCATTAGGTGGAGTGTTATCAACTTAGCAAGTTGCTATGGTGTGGTCAGTGTGAAGTGACAATTTTTGTAATCGAATAGTCTTGAGCCAAGGAATGTGATGAAAAAAAACTGTTTCTAGCCCCTACGGTCCAAAAGCTGCCATAAACCCGAGAATACGACGATGAAGAATAATATGATGAAGACGACAAAAAAGACGACGAAGACAATAGGTTCCTATGCACCTTCGCTGCTTGACCCCTAATGATGCTAATCTCTCTACAACGGAGACATAACTGTAATTGACAATAGCAACCTTTGTCTTGACCGTTATAAACGGCTAATAATGTGTTGTTCCTGTTCACCATCTCAGAGTCAGACAGCGGTCTTCTAAAATTCAGCATCCTTAAACACTTTAAACATCAAGACATCAGTAGAGGAAAGCCCTGTCCGTTGACAGGATTGGTTACATGTTTGACGGTAGGGAACAGTCTGGAATTTTATGGAGAAAATACTCGAAAGCATGAACTGTTGAATTTTGTACAGACATAAACATTAAAAACTTGATTTTCACCACAGGGGGTTTTAAAATAAAGCCTTTAATGCAAATCTAGCCTGAAAGGTTTGAAAATGACCGTCACTTGGAGGACAGCTGGTTTGTGGTTATTTGCTTACAGGATTGAATTGCTGAGACTGACGAATGCAGTCAACACTATAATTTGTGTACAAATTGTGAAAGTGGAATGAAATGAATTTCTTGTACTCACGTCATGAAGTTGAAGAGTCCAAATGATGACTTTCATGGTCCTGTAATTTTAAAGAATGTTCCTTTTTTTTTTTTTTTAATGGACAAATCAGGCAGTAAACATGTCTGCAGCTAAATAGCACATTCATGATAATTAAAATATTTCTATTACAAAAGAACAGAAAATTGATGTATGACTAACTGGTGGCATACACTTAAGGTCAAGACTTCTGGGATGCCACAGGGCAAAATGACCACTTTAAGGAGGGGATTTGAGGAAAGTGCCACAAACTTTTAGAATATTTACCATCTCAGCGAAAGGATTCCTGCCAATGTATTTGATCAAATGCAAATATGAAGCTAATGGTGAGATTTTCCATTCAATTATGGAGCAGCAAAGTATCTCTAATATATCTGAGCGGCGAGAGTTTGACAGCTAATCCCATTTCGACGGCGTCTGTTCTGAAGAGGCACTGGATAAAAGCTCTCACGGAGCTGAGGAAGTTGTCAAGATGTTGTTTATCCTCATCCGCTTGCTGATAAGAACATAATGCATTTCATCTGTCCCGTTGTCTCACAAGTTGAAATGTTTACAATAGCACACAATGCTATGATGATAAAACAATGAATCAGATGCAGAAGTGTTATGCCATAGAGTAGCGTTTCCCCTTGGGCTACATGAACAACAATAAAAAAAAACACTGCAAAGGGGAGCTTGTTACCTCATTAAACAAACGATGGGTGATTAACAAACAACAGGCAGTCGTCATTTTACCATTTAATTATAGACAAAATGTTCTATGTCATTCTTTATGTACACATAATTACAAGGTCAGATTAAATTCTCAGGTCCTATTTTTTTCTTTTAAGTAGGCAGCTAGTTTAAAGTTTGTTCATGACATTCGCCATCTTACATACAAAAGAAGCTGCAATGCAGTCACATTTCAAAAGCCGGGGTTACTCCACCCTCCCAAGTGCAGTAAGTTGCTTAACGGAGACGGCATTCACATTACTGTCCATCACTATGTACAAAAAAGAAAACTTGAGTGCACTTGCTGCTACATTATATATATATATATTAACAAACTACAAACTCCGTATCTACAGTATCACTGTATATAGATGGTGCAGTCGGTGTGCGAGGAGTACTGTTTGAGGCTTACAGAGAAAAGCATCGAGAGAATTAGCTTCCATCTGAAGGAAGAGAGACCAGCTCCTTTCATTAGACCACTTAGTGCGTTTTTTTTTTTTCCCTTTTGGGCCCTAACAGATCGAGAGAGAGAGAGAAAAAAAAAAAAATCTCTACATTATTCACTCTGCAACCACCTTTACATTCGCATTGGATGGGTGACACAGGACACGAGTTTTCCATTGAGACCACGGACAGATTAATAACATCCTGTGTAGGCTGTCAGTGCTAGGTGTTTTGTTCTGGTCTAGCAACCTGCGTCCCTTTATTCGTGGCACTCTAAACGCACCAAGAACCGGCAAGCAGATCACCTGTGCAGTCTCGAAACAGGATAATGAAAGATGTAATGACTGCGCTGCTACACGCACTTACACCGGTTTAGATTTCATAATGTCACATTTGCTCACTCTATCTCTGACCTTTCCGTCGCACAAGGCAATCCACTCCATATCCTCGAGAATACCCGACGCAGGTCCAGGTTTGTGCATTTGTATATGCAGATAATCCTCCGCCAGCCCAAAATGACATCTGACATTTTGAGAAACCCAAACAAGGTTCACTGCTGCCTGCAGTCTCCTTTTATTCCTTCTTTCCTTGAAATGTGCCGGGCTGAGATTTCAGATAAGAGAGGAAGTAAGTGGCGGAAGCAGAACTATCATTACGGCAAACAAACACTCGTGTCTCGGATCACCACACGGACGTGTGAAAGCAGGTGATTCAAAAGGGAAAGGAAGGATGCGAAAAAGCTAAAAAAAATGTAGATTCTCTTATTTGGGCAAACATGAAAAGCTCGAGAGAAAGAGAGAGACGTCACAGATGACCTGTTAAGTCAAACGCTTGTAAACATTCCAGCTCTTTGCGTTTTATTCCAGCGTGTTAACGCACTAACCGCACACCGAATGAGAGACACGATTAATTATCATTAAGAAATAAAAGCAATTTGTGGCGACAGAACAACTACCGCCATGATTAAACAGACAAAGACGCGCTATACGCCTCTAAAACGCGCCCCGTATTGTATGTGTTTGTTATAGCCATGCAGCCAAAGACCGTCTCTAGAAGGGAAGTGTGTGTGTGTGTTGCCTTCAACAGATGCAGCAGTGCAAGGATTCCTCTTCCTGATTGTAAAAATAGAATAAAATAACTGAAATAAGTTAAATATCATAAAGTGGCCCAGGATAAGTCCTATCAGTCAGGGTCACATAGGAGTTCATTTCCTGTAGTGTTCCAGAAGTGATTCAGTTTCTCCAATCAGAATCCACTTGGCTTCGATAAACCACGCCCCCTTGCGGCTCCTGTGAACGTGACCCAGCCATAAGTGTGTGTTCCTATGACTCAGTCCTGGCAGGGGTCAGAGGGCGAGGGGTAAATGTCAGATGCAGGTGGCGGGCTGTGCTAATGGCTGCTGTTTGCGGCTACGCAACCCGCCCGACTTCTCCTTATATCCCAGACACATCTGCTGAGAGACGTCCACTAATGCACTCGCTACTGCCAGACCTGAGAAGAGAGGAAGACAAAGAGGTGTTTCTGACCGCCATTATAATGGCCTCGGCAGCAGAAAGTGGAAAAATGTTCAGAACTCAGCGTGGGGACAAAGTGCATTGGCCCACCGACTCACCTGACTGTCCTGGAGGTGGAATACCGCCAGGGCTTCTGGGTAATCTAACAAAGATGGAGAGCACCGCTGCCTTATTCCCAAAACAGGGCTCCAAAGCTATGGGCTTAGGCACAGACTGTGAGAATGGAAAGAAAGAGTTACAAAAAAATACATTTAAAAAAATCTTCAATTTTGCATTCTGCCACCCCCATTTAATACAAAAGTTCTTGCAAATTATATTATCAGAACAGTAAAATGAGTGAAATTTAAAATTTGACACCCATTCAAAAGCTTGGGGTGGGTAAGGTTTTAGTAAAATTCTTAAAAGAAGTCATTTATGAAGTATTATTGTGGAATATTACAATTTAGAATAACATTTCTATTTTAATATATATTTAAAAGTCATTTATTCCATGGATAGCAAAGCTGAAATTTCAAATTAAGTTGCAGATTTCTACTTTATTCCAGACAAAACGAAGATTTTCACTGTAGCTTCTGACATTTGAACCCCAACGTACAGATAAATGACAGTAAAAACTCATGGTCAAGGCAGTTCAAAAACTGAGAATATGACATGCACACCTGAGTCCGCTATTTTTCCATCCAAAGTAGTGAATTTAACTTAAATTTGGAATATCACATCAAACATTTGCGAATAAAAGCACCGTTTCCATCCAGTGAGACGAAGAGAACAAAATTGTCATTTCCTGATAAACTGCCGCTAAATATCACTAAGAAAAATGGAAGCTGCTGCAGTAGATTACAGAATGAACAAAACAGCATTTCAGATGACGGATCGGCTGGTCGGTCCAGTTATGCCGTCCCATCGCAAAGTCACGTCTTTTTTGATGTGCATCAAGGACTTTATTCGGTTTCCATCGTAGTTTGTGCATGTTTTTGTATTGCATAAAATTCTGACCGCATAAGTTTATGCGCATATTTCCGTTTCCATCCATTGATTTTTTTTATGTAATATGCCAAAATGCGCTTAAAAATAGGTGGAAACATAGCTGGTGGTATCTTATATTGCTGTATTATACTCTTATCCAATTCACTTCTTAACCGTGGTAAAACCACTGCACCAAACGGCATTTTGTAGGAAAAACTTAGATAAACCATATTCCTTTTAAATATAATATACCCGTGTATTGGCTATATTTCAAGTCACTGTACTTCAAAGAACACCATACTTTTTTAGGCACTTGTACACAAAAAAATAAGCATTACATGTTAATGCATGTGTGGTGCAGAGCTGAACGCACATGACCTTTTATTTTGGAACACACGCACAAATCATATTCCAACTTTGACCCATTTCACACTCATTTTGCCCTTAGTCCCAAGTCTTACATAAACTCTCTTTTATAAATATATATACACACACACAAACTTGTTCTTTTAGCTTAACTGCCGAGTTTCCCCAGTGTGTGCTGTGTGTATGCGTGGCATTAGCGCGTATGCATCAAAAAGACTGCTCAATGACTGAGTGTTTGTGTGCTTACTGCGGCTCTCCTACCCCCATTCACACATTCTCCCTCTGTACAGCACACTTGCATATTCATTCCTCCTTTTCTTCACATATTCTTCTCATCAAACCACTTATCCTACCGAGGCCAGTTCACCCCCTCACTCTCCTCTATCTCTCTCCTCCTTGCACTTTCCCACTGTCAATTCAGAGCAAGGGGGGAACGCCATTTATCTTTAACGCCATACACACCTACTCTCCCAGCACACAAAAAGAAGAAACCCCTAGTAAAATTCAATTACAGCCGACGACAGCAACGGCATGAGTATGGAGGGGCGTAATCGCCGAATGTAAGTATTTATATATATATGTGCGCCCCTTACGTTTCCGCTCAGGCGATTATCTGAGGCAACCAGACTGAGCAAGCAAAAGACAGGTTCTGTTTAATTAACTCTTATAATTAAAAAAGAAAACGAGAGCGACGGCGAGTGAGTGAGCGAGAAGGTAGACAGTGTGTCAGAGGCCACATACTTCAGCACCGAATGCTCTGATGTCCTTTTGTGCGCTTCGTTCTTGTTTAGTCGTGTTTACTTTAAGTCTCGCACCCCCTGGGCCCTTCTATGAGATTTGAGAGAAATAACTGCATTTATAGGTTTTTGCTATCAAGGACGGCTGGATTGTAATTACGTTTAAACCTTGATAGTGAGCATAGGACATTGATGGAGTAGGAGTGAGAACTCGGCAAAGAGGTAAATCTAAATCGGATCTTCACTCTAGGGCTGTCATTACAGTGTTAGGACAACAAACACTACAAAACTGTAATTACAAACCAGCAATTCTCGAAATCAAATACAGCTGGAATAGCATGTAATGCAGTTATTAGTTACAAATCTCATAGAGGGGGTCAAGAGGCCTTGAAACTAAAGTAAACAATTAAAGAATGCTTCATCTAAAGCCGGGCGAAATAAGTACGGTTTGTTCCTTCTCAGGAATTTTATTTTTTGAAAAAAAAAAAAAGAAAAAAAAAAGCTAGTCAGTCACCCCTTGCACTTTATTACCTGACTCTAGGAGAGTTTATAACTCACAATTGCAAGAAAAAAAAAAGTCATAATTGTGGGATATAAACTCGCAATTACGAGAACAAAATTGCAAGAAAAAAGGCAGAATTACGAGAAAAATTTAGATTCTCGCAATTGCGAAAAAAAAGTCAGTCTTCATAACTCAATTGCGAGTTTCTCAATTCCGATAAGTCATAATCACTAGATAAACTCGTAATTGCGAGAAAAGTCAGAATTGTTAGATGAAATGACAGTTATCTTTTAAATGGTTTTATTCCAAGCAGACACAAGCTTCTGTAATGGCTCACGACCTCCTGGGTGTCAGAACTTGCAGAGTACGCCCGCCTTGACACTGGACGTTTTTAGAATGAGTGTCATGGGCGAGGCACTGCAAAAGACGCAAGTGTGACAGTTAAAGTGTGTTTACATTGAAAAACAATGTAAAAGTGGTGCAATGGAGCAGAAAATGTGACGATGTGAACGGCCACTGAGGGCGTTTTCAGACCTGTAGATGACAGAATATTGCACTATCTTCTCGGTTTAGTTCACTTTCACAAGGCAACATTTCTTAACGGATCAAAATCAGTTAATACATATTTAATTGTGAGAGTCAATGTCAGAGCATCCGTTCATGTTCTGGGATTCCTCTCATTGGGACCCTCCGTCAGGATGGATAGACAGTTGCTCTAGAGGCTTATTGTGGCTCTCTTTGTAGCTGCCATTATATTACTTTATCAAAGCTTTGTCTGCACAACATTCTTATTTCGGAGAAGAGCCATTAGGAATAGTTTTGAAATAAAGACACGCCTTTGTTTTCAAATGGCGGCTTTCACCTATACATTATGATACACCGTAGATTGTTGGGTTTGATTGGTCGGATTGCCTTCTCGCCACAAGTGAAGTGCTCTAAAGCAGCCCAAGACCAGCTCATTCAGGCGATCTCGAACCATTTTTTTGGGTGCTGATCCAAGCGCGTTTGCAGCGTTCATATATGCTGTTCTAAAACCTAGTGATCTGCTCAACCAGACAGCATGAGACACATTCCTAAAAATCTATACTACCTTATAGGACACATCATTTTAGCCAAGTTATCCAGGAGCATCACATGTATCCTTCACAGATCAGGCAATCCTAGTATTTCAATACGGAGAGCTCTGAAAATTCACCCAAATCGAAGGAAACATTTTATTTAATACTTAAAAATCAGTAAAAGTATTTAATTTATAGTCCTAGGTAAAAACATAAGACTTTCCAATTAATGGCAATCTTTATTTCAACGATCCAGATATCAATTCTTAAAGTACCAAATTCTATCTTTTACTCGGTGCCTATTTTCAGTGGGTGGGCAGGTGCAAACTACAAAGTTTGAGCCCCGTTGTTAATATATATTGATTACTATTTTCGTAATGTACGAAGAAAGTTCCCTGTATCCCTGTAGAAACCTTTCTTTCTAGTGAATCAAAAACATACAGCACAACCACTGCAGCACGATTCTAGAAACAAATGACTCTTAATGAAGTTACTGGTTTAAATCACTCAGGTTTTTCACACTTTGCTTAACCCCAGGTTCTCTAAACCCAAGACAAGTTTCACTCTTGTAAATTAGAAGAGGGGCATGAACCATGCCATATATTGTTTTACGTGTATATCTATTGGCTTCATGTTTCGTTTGTTGAAGCACTTCTATTTGTTATGTACAAAGACAGAAGGCGGAAATTTATCACGCAGAAGGGAGCGTGTTCTTGACATGTAATACGAGTGAATTATCAGTCTCTCCTGTGTAGAGAGCATAATACAGCATTAAGCGAAAAGTGAAAATGACGTCTGGACAAGTATGGTGTCCCATATTCGGAATTTTTGCTCTAAATTTCATCCATCCAAGTGCTCGCGCACACACGCACAGCAGTGAGTATTTAACACGCATCATGACACGCACATCATTTTTTGCTGGGGCACCCAGAGAGTGATTGGGGGTTAGGTGCCTTGCTCAAGGGAACCTCAGTTGTGGGTAATCGTTCCTGCTGGTGTCGAGACTTGAACCTGCAAGACAGACTCACTAACCATTAGGCCACAAATGCCCTCTACAGCACCAAATGCTCCTCAAAAGATAATTTTGTAGAAAATTCATACGAATCATGAAGACTTGTAAAATAGTGAAGCCAGAGTTAAGTAAACATGTGGTTGTTGACACCACAAATAACACCACTAACCCAGGGTTCAGGAATATGCAATGTGAAATGCCAGACTATGAATACCCAGAGAAATAGTCGTAAACCCTGGGTAAAGTAAATGAGATGTGAAAGTGAAGCAAGATATCCCAGGATTCCATTTACCGAGGTTTAGAATGAACCACGGTTGACTATTTCAAAGGTGAAAAGCCCTTCTGAAACACTTAGCTGTATAATTCACAACATTACCAGAGAGAATTTTAAAGCGAAGCAAAATAGGCATTATAACTAAAACAAAATCAAGAGCGGGTGAATTGCAATCACAAGCAGGAAATCTGTATCGATAAAAGCCCATTCATTTAATTAAAAACCGACTATTGCACCAAATATCTGTGAGCTACTGTATTTATTTGTGTGCTTTTGAGCATTGAATCATTAACAGACTAATGAGATATTGTGCTTCACATTAGAAGCGCACAAGTGACCAGGCCTAAGAGAGTTGCTGCTGTAGAGTTGCAAACGACTTTATTAGGTTGCCGTCTTGGAAGGCAGTAGACAGCAGACAGCGACGCAGCTCACTAGGTTTGGGAACAGAGCCAGTGACTCAGCTCCCGGTTCATTCGCGACATTAACATATGCAGTAACTGCACTCCCTCTTAAAGCCAACTCTGATGTCACCATACGAAAGGTCACGCTAACCTTCACATTTCCACCAATCAGGTCTGGCGGTTCCTCGTCCGTCTCCAAGGCGACGTTGATGGTGGCGAATGGTCGGCTGGCCATCTGCTGCATTTCTCTCAGGAGTTGCTGAGGAAGAGAAGAGAAAGATTATCCGACAGCGTTACACTCACACAAACACACGCATACGGCTCTGTGCGCCGTTAAAACAGAGATCAATATAAAGGTGAATGTTGAAACGACACGGCATGAAAGAGATGCACGCTGAATTTAAAAGAGAGAAGGCCAGATTGAAACAAGCTTGTGAGCACAAACGGATAAAAGGACCATCTACGAAGTCAAACAAAAGGGAACTGTATATCTGCACAGCCTTTTAACTGTCAGAGACAGAGAACGAGAGAGAGAGAGAGAGAGAGAGAGGGTACAGAGAACAGATCAAATGCTCGTTAAGTATAACTGATTACACTTTGCTTATATCTCAGGGAAAAAAAAGGATGCAAACACATTGGCACAAATGATCCAATAATGGGAAAAAATTAAAACTGGTATGAAGCATCTCATAAGTGCCCATATTAATTTGAAGAGCTGTGCTCAAGTTCTTCATGGAAGTATCTTCAAATGCCTGTCACCAAATATTGGTAGACAAATAACTATACAAATACTGGGGTTCAGTGATAGGGACATGATGGATTCTGTCTATGTTGTGTCTGTAGCCAATGTACTGCAAGTACGGTTATAAACCGTTCTTTCTCCATCCACATTTACATATGAAACATTCTTCTGTTCATTTAGTGAAAGCTGTATTAAAAATGCTTCTTTGAATTTTACCAAGTTAAACATTTTGAATTGAAAGTTTTTGAACATCTGAAGTGCTCCCTCGGGAATGTCTCTTGGTCTGATGTTTATAACGATGACGACAGTAATCTGAATCGGTATGTGCGTGTAAGAGAAATCCAGATAGAGAGAGTGATAAGAGCAAAACAAGCTTCACAGAAAACCACTCAATTAGAAATCCCCATCGTCCAACTGCCAGAGACAGACGGACAGACAGACACAGAGAAAGAGAGAAAGAGACAGAGACGGAGAGAGAGAGAACAAGCGCTCCGGGGAGCACAGCAACTGTCACACACATACCCACACGGTCCCATTGCAGCACATCAAAGTGCATATTTACTGATGTGTGCTTTAAACTACCGTCAGGAATATAAGGCATATCCAAAGAGACAGAGCAGAGGGGTAAAGATGGATGTGGAGAGTGGAGAAAAGAGAGAGATCTTTCAATCAACCTTCAGGAGAGAAGCGGTGCTAAATCAGATGGTGAGGTATAGCCATACTGAATACTGATCTGAGACAGGCTGTGTGCTAAAAACAAGAGGATGCACCGATATCAATCCCCAAAAGGGTTTCTCCAAGTTAGTCTGAATTGGTGGTTTGAGGGGTTTTGGTCTTGCACAGCCAGACCTTCAGACTGATGGCAGAAGGTCTGGACTCCATAGAAGCTTTCATTAAACAAAATGAACTGTGATTGGTTATTTTACATGTCAGTCAGATGGCCTAGACGGTCATTGGTTAGGGTTCTGTTTAGGGGTGTGAAAATGTCACGTCAAATGTCCTTACAATAACAGACCGGCATGTAAAACTCTTGGATGGATTAGAATTCAATAAGATGATGACTTTGAAACTCCGGTTTTGTGTGCCATATGGAGCAGATGCTCAGCCAACATTCCCTGGGTGTGCCATCTGAAACTCAGGCCCCCCCTTTACACCTGGTATTAAGTGTTTTGGTCAATCTGATCACAAGTGGACGACGCTAAATGCAGGATGTAAAATGAGCTTACCCACTTTCGGACACTTCTGGAGGTAGTCAAACGCAGTTGACCGAATTGGTTTCATAGAGTAAATGCTCATGTGGGCGAATTTGTTCAAACAGCCACAAAAGACTGCCTACTCTACACCTACTGACCCAATGCGTAAACATGATGCGCACTAGCCAGATGGGATTTAAACTTTGTCGGCTGGAGAACCAAGTTTGGTTTAAAGGCGAGAAACTTACCAACTTGTTCTCTCGCCATTCTTGATTTCTAAGACGCATTCACAGGGTTTGGCGCCGTTTTGCGGTTATAAGAACCGAAAGGAAAGCTGCTGCTCTCTACGTTTTTCCTTCATCTCCGGGTGCGTTCATATGTAAATTGAGCAAGCTTGTTTTGTCCACTAAAACAAAAATCTGGAAAAAAAAAAAAATGATCCGCCCATAGATCCTCCCCTCAAAGAAATAAAGACAGTAGACGTTGAAAGTGGACAAGAGATATGGATTAAAATACCAGGTGTAAATGGGAATGCGTCTCCCTCGTCAGATCCAATCGACCAAAACGCATCTTAAGACCAGGTATAAACACGGCCTCATTGTCAGCTGGTCAGTCTAGGAGATCAGCTAGAAATCCAGCAAGACCAGCAAAGCCCAGCTGCTTTTAAGCAATGTAGTTTCAGATTGTCTCATGGTTCATGGGGTTCTGTAGATTTCTTCTACACAACACTGGTTTACACAGGCTTTGTAGAGGCAGACAGCAAATATGATTTTTTTTTGGAGGGTCTGACTTAAATCAATTTGTTGTTTGAACATCTAAAGCTCTAAACTAGGGCTGCAGCAAGCTATCATTAAAAACAGATAAATAATGAAAAAGACAGAAAATGTAATTATGCATGCACACTGTATATTGAAAACATCTGCAAGTCACGTCATTTTACAGTAGTGAATAATATGAACTAAATGCATCTGAAACAGTGGAAGACACTGTGCAAGTTGCTGCAAAAGTAGTGTACACTCCAAGTTGTCCTAAACATGGAAAAGCTTTATATTAAGCGCAACAAACTCAAACGCATATACCCTATAGAGTTATGCAGCTTGCAGGGGATTGAAGGGATTGTTGTGAGATATAAAAGTAATACAATTACTATATTAAGATAAGTGAATGCGTATAGTCTGATTTACTTCATTATGGTGGGCAAGTTTTATAATAATGTTTTTTTTAAATTTTTGCACAATGTATATAGCGCAGCCGATAAAAATACTCGCACTCTTTGAGGACAACATTGGGCAGGTTGTAATAACTCTTAAATCCCATCATTTAGACATTAAAATGACAGATTAATTGATCATCAAAATCATATGTTGCCTCCCTAATCTAAACCCCATCCATATGGTCTGAAAACATTTGACACTTATGATTCCTAAACGCGTCTCACGAGTTCAGCACTGCTGTGAAATATCAAAACATCTTCTATCCTCCGATGAAATGACAGCTGCTCTCATGTCTTCTGGCAACGTGGGGACGCTAAAGTCATTAGTAGGGCAACCCGCGTAGATGTAGCGAATATTTTCACACCACTGTCTGAACAACTAGATCTGATTTCATCACTTGTAAAATGACAGTGGGGACAGTCAGTCCTAAAGATTGGACTTTGAAGGACTGTGCACTCAGCCATAGATCGATGTCTGATTGTCAAGAGAAAAAAAAAATTGCAAAAAAAACAAATCATTTAGTTGCCTCTGAGACTGCCTGTAAAAATAATGGTATTGTATATCTAATCGTCTCAGCAACAGGGTGAGAAAGTGCAAGGGAGAGAAAGGCTACAAGTGGGAGGAACATGACAGAATGGGAGAGAGCCATCCAACCAACCAGAGATAAACCTGGGCCACTGTGAGAGATTAATGCAGGAATATAATCCCCCAAATGAGCCGTAATCCAACTGCCTAATTACTCCCACAAGCCCCTGAGACTGCAGATTAGTGGAATTAATATCACTGCCTTGCAGCAGACAGAAAGAGAAATGCACAAAGTGCAAAGAGACTGGTTTCTTTAGCCACAACTCACATGCTAAACAGTTCAGCTACAGACATCTGAATTTTGTTTTTCCATAATTTACAACATGCTTTTTGAGGTGGTTTGATCTGTAACACTGCGTTTGGCAAACACTTTCAATATGGATATAATTAGCAAAGTGTCTACATATGATTCACAGCTAGAAAATGGTTCTGTTCTCTTTTTGTAAAGGAAAGCCATCCGACAATCTGTGGTCTGTCTGTCCCCGTTTCAGGATTTTTTTTGGGGGGGGGGGTCTTTTGACCAATGGATCTCAAAGAATAATTACTAGACAAGAATTTTGAAAACGTTTTATAGAGATTACACTCCCAAAAAAAGCAATGTCTAGTCAATGTACTAACTGAAGATTTAGATGACCTTTCTATCATGCCTTTCACGGAATTTCTTTGAACTTTTTTAACCCTGAAAATCACTTTTAAAACTGACATTCCAGGCTTTGTGACCATTTGAAGTCTGATATTTGTGCATGACCCTGACAGCTGAATACATCACTAGAAGATGACCATTTAAAAATAGATCATACCACCAAAAATGAGATCTCCCCTGAATGCCAAATCCCAGTTTTTTTTTTGCAAAAATGAACATGAAAAGCATTGGATCAATTAGCATTCAGTGCAAAAAGGAATACCAACAAATAATCAGTTGATACAATTCAAACAGTTAAAGCTACATTCAACACTACACATGTTGACTGCATGGTTTCAATTGGTTCAAAATTTAATTCTCAAGTGCAAACCCACTTTAAGTTTAAAGCCCAGCCACATTATTGAAATTTTGGCAAAATTTCAGACAAAAAGGTGAAGCACCACTCACACAGAAGTCACTTTCAAACCAAAGAGCTTTCTACTGGTCAATGCAGCAAAATCGTCGAATAAACCTGAACGAGAGCAAAATCTGTGTTAAGAACTTTTTTCGCCCTCACGCAAAACTCCCAGTTAAACAGAATTTAATTCGAAGATGCTGCATGTAATTTTTTTTGACATCTTTTAAAGCATAAAAATACCACAAGTTTCAGATATTTAGGAAGCACGCTAAGCTCAGATATCCGTTTCATTGAAAAACAATGCTAAAGCCAGTTATTCTACTTTGAAATTCCGTGTCAGAATGACTCTTTTTGTTTTGGCCTTTGTGATCCCGCCCACTGCCAATTTACCCAATAGTATTTTGACACCCTGGATTACCAGTTGGTGTAAAACTCATTTTGCACTGTCAAACTGTCAGTTGGCGTAATCAGTTGGCATATTTCGTTTGTTGGCTTCCATGGCTGCAATGAGTCAGAGATAGCAGATTCTACCCGACCTAAAAAGCTTTGGTATCCATCTAATAAGCTCTTATGAGTTGGCATATTAAAATGCAGATAAATCAACTCATTGCCTTCCATTGTCAATTGCCCTCATTTCTGTTGTGTGTCCTCAATCTGGCAACCCATGTGAGTGTCGAGTCTGTATTTCCAATATTTTGAATTTGGATTGCAGTACCCATTTCAAACGCTAGCTGTCAAAATATACATGTGCTGGTCATATAATTAGAATATCATCAAAAAGTTGATTTCACCAATTCCACTCAAAAAGTGAAACTTGTATATTATATTCATTCATTACACAGACAGATATATTTCAAAAGTCCACTTTTTAATTTAGATGATTATAACTGAAAACTAAGGAAAATCCTAAATTCAGTATCTCAGAAAATTAGAATATTGTGAAAATGTTCAATATTGAAGACACCTGGTGCCACACTCCAATCAGCTAATTAACTCGAAACACCTGGAAAGGCCTTTAAATGGTCTCTGTTCAGTTCTGTAGGCTACACAATCATGGGGAAGTCCTCTGACTTGACAGTAGTCCAAAAGACGACCATTGACACCTTGCACAAGGAGTTCAAGACACAAAAGGTCATTGCAAAAGAGACTGGCTGTTCACAGAGCTCTGTGTCCAAGCACATTAATAGAGAGGCGAAGGGAAGGAAAAGATGTGGTAGAAAAAAAAAAAGTAAAGTACAAGCAATAGGGATAACTGCACCCTGGAGAGGATTGTGAAACAAAACCCATTCAAAAATGTAGGGGAGATTCACAAATAGTGGACTGCAGCTGGAGTCAGTGCTTCAAGAACCACTACGCACAGACGTATGCAAGACATGGGTTTCAGCCGTCGCATTCCTTGTGTCAAGCCACTCTTGAACAACAGACAGCGTCAGAAGAGTCTCACCTGGGCTAAAGACAAAAAGGACTGGACTGCTGCTGAGTGGTCCAAAGTTATGTTCTCTGATGAAAGTAAATTTTGCATTTCCTTTGGAAATCAGGGTCCCGGAGTCTGGAGGAAGAGAGGAGAGGCACACAATCCACGTTGCTTGCCATCAATGCAGCCATACACCAGAAAGTTTCCTGCTGCTGACCAACTTCATGGAGATGCAGATTTCATTTTCCAACAGGACTTGGCACCTGCACACAGTGCCAAAGCAACCAGTACCTGGTTTAAGGACCATGGCATCCTGGTTCTTAATTGGCCAGCAAACTTGCCTGACCTCAACCCCATAGAAAATCTATGGTGAAGAGGAAGATGCGATATGCCAGACCCAACAATCCAGAAGAGCTGAAGGCCACTATCAGAGCAACCTGGGCTCTCATAACACCTGAGCAGTGCCACAGACTGATCGACTCCATGCCACGCCGCATTGCTGCAGTAATTCAGGCAAAAGGAGCCCCGACTAAGTATTGAGTGCTGTACATGCTCATACTTTTTAGTTGGCCAAGATTTCTAAAAATCCTTTCTTTGGATTGGTTTTAAGTAATATTCTAATTTTCTGAGATACTGAATTTGGGATTTTCCTTAGTTGTCAGTTACAATTTGAAATATATCAGTCTGTGTGTAATGAATGAATATAATAAACAAGTTTCACTTTTTGAATGGAAACCAGCACCTGTATACGACATCTTTATGAAATCTCACAGGCTAAATCCAGTCATTTAGAGCAATGGTGAATGTGATTGACGTATTCACGGTTTTACCCTGGAAATTACAGAAATTTACAAAGATGAGCAAATATACAAAGTATTTGGCATGGGACGTGCAAAATGAAGACAAAAAGGTGGAAAACTGCCCAAAATAACATCACTGTTTCCATTCGTTTTGCCGCACGCCACTGGTTAGTATTTATTTTAGAAACAGGTCAACAGTTCTATAAAGTCTGGCAAGATAAACTCATGCTCATTTGTTGCATCAAAGCAAAACGAAATCGTGCTTTGAGGGATATTGGAGTGATAAGATAAGGGAATACAGGAGAGCCTTGCATGAACCGTAATGACTAGAATGTTCTCGTTAACCATGGCATTTCGGTGCAGTGGATGTGGGCCGGAGCGCTACGAAGGAGGCAGGCATGCCCACGTTGCTTGTCATCTTAAATCAGTCTGAAGCTGCAGCCGGTTCTTGATTGCCATGAGTGGATAAGGAAAGCTTGTGCCAACGAGTCCCTCTGGTATTTACTGAACTGTTTTGCTGTAATAACCCGTTGCCTTCACGGTGGCACAGGGATCAGTAAAGACTGGATCTATTACAGAGAAATATTTTGATGCCAGTGCAGCACCATTTCTAGGTATCCAATTCTCTACTGCAACAGATTGTTAAGATTAGTTCACTTGGACCATATGCTGAAATCAGTGTTTTTATTGTCGAGTCATCCATTACACATGGTGGGTGGGAAAGTGTGTTTCTCTTGTGTATGTGAAACAACTGTCAATTTTTTTAACCAACTAAACAACTGTTTGAGATTGTGTGTGGGTGAAAAAGCAAGACCGTATTACTGCAGAGGGAATCTGACCTCCAATCGAGAGGTACCAAGAGCCTGACGAACTTGGCTACTACAACAGTTAAAACAAAAACATACAGGACTGGGTGAGCTCCTATACACCCGCATCCCTTCATCAAACCGAAAGGGGGAGGCTGATGCAAGCTTTTACACTCAATCCTCTGAAGGAATACTGAGTGAAAAGAGAGAAAGTAGAGAGACTGAAGAAATGAAAGCTAGAGAGAGATTGAGGGAGAGGAGGAGAAAGTCTCAGTGCTGACTGAGAGAAAATGTGGCAAAAAACGGATGATGTCCTTCTTCCACCCTCTATTTTCATTGCAATCTCTATCCTAATCATTCCAGCTCCTCCTCTCCAAGGTTATTATTGTCAACTAAAACTATTACCAAGACGAATTATTGAAAAAGCTAAGCAAAAATGGGGAAAAAAAGTCTGTGAAACTATAAATCTGTACTTTCAGTGAATTATATCACAACATCATTGCACTTCCTGGCTGTAGTGTTGCACCGTGTCTCAAGCATGAACACTAGAAGAGCACTGGTGCATGGGCTGTGACTTGGCGATGATCTGTGGAGGTAATGCAAGATATAGAAAAAAACCCCTGATATTTTTGTTTTTCTGCAATATAATTTGCGGTATTTAAAGCTATAAAAAGCTGAAAAATGACTTCGCTCTCTTTTGTGTGTGAAATATCTAGGGCGGAATGATTTGGGTGTTTTGAATCCACTTGACTGGATGGTTCACCCAAAAATCTAAATTGTCATTTATTCACTCAAGTTGTCACAAACCTGTATGAGCTTCTTTCTTCAAAAGATATGTTAAAGAATGTTGGTAACCAGACAATATCCACTGACTTCCATAGTATTTTCCCCCTACAATGCATGCAAGTCATTGACTAGTCAACTGTTTGATTACCATTACCAAAATTATTTAAAATGTATTTTTTTTTTATGAGTGAATCATAAATGCAGTAGATTAGATGCTAATGCAGTGTGACATGAATTTGGACCATTTTAAATGTAAATTTTAAAAACTAAAACTCATGAATTAACTTTGTTTCAGCAAAATGGCAAATAAAAATCTCCCAGAATAATTCAGCTCTCTGAATAATCTGAATTATCAGGTTATCACTACTAATATAGTCTGCCATAATCATGGGCTATTTAATCATACAACCCTGAGTCACAAACTCCAATTACAAAACGGTCATATTCAGTTTCGTTCACGTTCTCAAACAGAGACGGAACAAAATATAGCATGACTGCTCGAGTACGATAGGGGCTGTTTGCCCTCGAGGAGTTCCGATCATGTAATGCTTCTCTTAATCATCTCACAGGCGAAACGTAAAATGTGTCAACACAAATAAAACATTAGCGCTGAGGTGAAGAGTCTGAGGAGTGTTTTAACGCCACAGAACTGACTGGAATGACAGTTCAATCTTATGCTGGTGAGAAAAGTGCATCCCAAACCAAAACCACTGCTAAATAAAACTCGAGAAAACACCCAGAGGACATTGCTTTCAAAAAACAGGAGGTCTTGGGAAAGGAGATGAGGCTATGTACAATATAGTACAAAGAAACTAAGCAAGTGCACTGTTAGCAAGGTTCTGCCATTTATTATGAAGAAGAAAGGAAAAAAAAAAACACACAAAAAAAAAACCATCTCTCCAAGCGTCAGAGACCCCCTGCTGCCAAACTAGCAGTTTTCATGCTAGGACTACAGTTTCTGCTCAAATCTTTCCATTGTGAGGGTCAGAATGGCTTCTTCAACAATAAAGAACACTGTGGACAAGGCTTTTTCAAGAAAAAAAACATCAGAAGGGGACAAACCTGGTCTCTCTGGCAACAGAGCAAGAGTACGTTTACCAACTGTCCCAGGATTTTGGCCGATTTTCACATTTCTGACATTTTTGTCCTACTGTTCCCTGTGCTGAAAAATAAATATTCTGTCAAAGTCTCAAGCTATATAATCTCAGCTGAAAAATCCATCAGTCTTGTCCAGCTACAGATGGTCGCAAGAATGTGACTGCCTTCGAAGCACTGTCCACCTCTCACAAATCTTTGACCAAAATTATCAAGGAGAGAATAACTGATGTTGACAGAATTAATTCTGATAAGTATTCAAAAAGAATACCGATGAAAATTAATTCTGCCAACATCAATTATTCTCTCATTTTGGCTGCATCTGCCACTACAAAAGACCAGCTGCAGATCATCAAGACCACAAAGAGGACGATTAGCCATCACTCGCCATACATGACTGACATTTGTCTCCCGGACAAGTAGTTGGGGTTTATCACTGACCCTTTCCACACCAAAACTCCTACTTGAAAAGGCAGATCTGGGAAAAGACAAATCAAGAAAAAAAATAATTCTCTCCCTGAAAATGTAGTGGTAAAACTGTTAAGTCACATCATATTAGACAAAAGCAATGTAATACAAATTCTATGTAAACATCCTCTTCCCACATGAAATTAGAAGCTTTGCTAGACTCACTCGAGTTACGGTTTTCCTTTTAAGTACAATATATATTTTTTAATTGCAGCATCCTTTCATGATAGAGTCTTTGAAATGTCTGCACTTCATTGTGACAAGTTCACAAAGCAATTTGCACTGAAACGTTAAGATCACACTGAAATAATCAGGGACCTTGCTAAAAATAAACAGCTGCTTGTTTCTCTGGGACTCTTTAGAAGGATATGTGCAACAAAAAGGAACAGCACAAGGTTTTATTATTTGCATCAGGTATCTAACAACAGTATCTAACTTACTTCATCTAAAATAGTTCATTACGAATGGGGTGGGTTGAGTTCCTAAAAATCAAATACTTTGTTGACGTGTACACATTGGTGGCCAAAAGCGGTTTCTTGTTGGAGAAAATTTTGCAGCTTACTTAATCACAGGGTATCTGCAGGGTTTTTAAAATTAAATTTAAAGGCAATTTAAGAACTACACAAATAAAATATACAGTATGAGCAGGGCAGGACAATGTGTGCCAACTCTGTAAAAAATGATTATCAAAATAAGTTGCAATGACTCACTGATGAGTAAAAGGAATGTGAAAAATTAAGCAATTTCAACTTTTTTTCTCTTCAATTTCAAGTTATGAGATTCAAGTCGATTTTTTAGTCAGTTTAATATTTCAGATGAAACAAGGTGATTATACTAAAGTTATGTTAAAATATGGGGCAAATTTTTAAAGTTGCTGCCTTGAACTTAGTGTACTAAACTACAAACATTGAATTAAACAACTTAAATTCCGGTTTCAACAACAAAAAAAAATTATGTAATAAATATATGAAGAACCTCATTGCAGCCTTTAAACCATTTTTAGTAAAATAATGGAGTCAAAATGGGATGTGCGCACAAATGTATAATCTGCCAGTAGGAATAACTTATGGAACAGCCAAAATATAGTGGTTACCCCAGGAAACCCTGTTTACAAAGCTGCACTGCACTTATAAACACTACATTAGCCATTTTATGGAGGTTATGACAGAAAAAAAATAGCCATAGAAACTTTTCTGAAGACCGTTCCCTTCAGAGAGATTCATAACACTGGAACTGTAAGCCTGTAGAATGTGCAACAGTGCTGCGTTATTACTTTGTGATTCATTAATACCTTTATGATTTAGTTAAATGTGAACGTTGCTGATCCTTTCATTTTGCTACATTGAGAATTTTTCCATTCCCAAATTTAAAGGGTACGTTTACATGAAAACAATGTACTAAAACCGTTAAAAGCAAAACAAACCCCCCATTCAGGATCCGCGAAAAAGACTAAAAATGCCGTTTTATATATGTTCTATAGGTGCGAAAAAGCACCTATAGACTGAACATGATATGCTCAAATGATGTCACATTTTCACCCTGAATGAACACTTTTGCACTGAGGGGAAAGTTAGGATTTTAAAAGTTACAGGTTCTTGTGATACGATGGCTTTAAAGTCAGATAATAAGGCTAAAGAATTGATTCTTCATATGACCTATATACATATGACCTATACAGCCACTTAAAAAAATACCTTGGACAGAGTTGGAAACATGTATTTGTACCCATTGCAAAAGGAGCACACACACACACACACACGAGACACCAGCTATCATGCCACCTCATTACAGCGCACACACACTTGGACAGAGAATATCGACAGCTATTCCCACTACGGCTAATTCACAAGCCACTCTCTGTCAGTTTAATTCACGGCCTCATCAATAAAGGTGCAAGAGCTAGTGTGTATAAGAGTGTGTGTGTGTGTGTGTGTGTGTGTGTGTGTAAAATAGTGTGTTCTGGGTTAGGAAAAAAAATAAGGTTAATTTAATTGGTTCATAATTTAAGGCATTTTCATCATGCTCCATGTGCGCACAAACATAGCATGTCCCTACGCGTTTAGTGATGAATCCTGGATTTGTTACACTACTGTCTTATTTTAAAATGGGACTAAATATAAATTTCAAAAGGAACATTTTTGTAATATTCTTTGAATGACGCAGAGTCACAAGATTAAAGAAAATAAATCTGTAGTCTTTTAGCATCAGCTCATCTCGGCTGAGTGGCCCTCATTTGCATATCTAACAATTACAGAGGACAGTGCCTGAAAAACTGATAACCCGAATCTTTGATTTTTGGTTCACAATACATTCTCTCCCTGCAAGGCTTGTGATATTTATCACTGAAAGATTTACCTGGAAACTCTTTCAGAGCACCTCCGGAGGAATTCTGTGTAATTACTTGCGCGCAGGCACACACACACACACACTCACAGTGCTTTGAGAAAAGGTCACTTCTGATTTGCAATTATAGTTTCAACATCTGAGCAACCCTCCGATGGTTTTTCAAGCCTTCAAACGGGACGCTGGTGTTCAAACAGAGGACACACACACACAGCTTTATGATGTTGACAGATCATTCATAATCATATTTAATATAATAAAAAATGCTATGTGATGAACAATTTCACAGTACAAAAAAAAAATACAAAAATAAAACACATGCATGTTTTATTTTTGTATTTATATATATATATTTTGCATCTTGTTTAATTTTTTTATTTATAGGTGCCGTGAAATCCAAATGTATGGAAGTTTTTTAAAGCTGCCTTACTTGTTTTGTATGCTTGAAACCCCCTTTTCATCTTTGACTCAAGAATACTTTAGTCTGTCTGCTGGGTTACGCTAGCCCTAAATTAGCCCTCTATGTCTGGTTGCCATGGTGCTCATTAGTAAAAGTCATGCTTGAAGCCAAGGGTTAGAAGAGTGCAAAACTTTAACGTGCAAGGCTGAGATAGGAAGTGATGTGTAGGTACGCATATGAATGCGTGTTTGATTGTTGTGTGAAAGAGAGGAAAAAGTATTACCACTTTTTATTGGATGAGAGCACTTCACTAAGCCAAATGGTGAAGAGGGTCCTTTAAAAGACACTCACATTAGCCCTTATAAACACCCCTGTGTGGCTCAAAGTGGCCTCTTGAAACCTTTCAAAACCAAACCTCTTTAGTCTCTGTGGGGGCTGTAAAACTAAGGTTCACATTCCAGGGACTTTTTTCTTCTTTTTAATAAAACTGACCACAATGTAATCAATTAATTGGTGACAAACAAATTGTTAAAGCTACATTAATGGTATATCATATTTAAAACTGGAATTAGAGCTCATCAAAAATACAAGTTTATATTGGACTATTTCAAAACCCCTAGAGGAACATTAATTTTCAGAAGCTAGGTGTAGAAAACCACTGTAACAGATATACCCACTAATTGGCCAATATCTGCCTGTTTTGAGAGGAGTTGTAATCAGCAGGGGCCGTCTGAACAAGCTGTGCTCAAGTTACAACTTAATAGGGTAGTTCACCCAAAAAAGAAACCCGTGTCATCACTTACTCACCCTCATGTTGTTTCAAACCTGTATGAGTTTTTCTTCTGTTGAACAAAATAAGACAGTTGACGGTATCCATTGACTCCCATAGTATTTTTTTTCCTACTATGGAAGCCAGCAACTGTCTGGTTACCCACATTCTTTAAAATATATTTTATGTTTAATTTAGTTTTTGTACAGAAGAAAGAAATTCATACAGGTTTGAGGGCGAGTAATGGCAAAATTTTATTTTTTGGGGGGTGAACCATCCCTTTAACCTAGTTGAGAAGTAAAGGAGCACTACGTTACAACTTGGTTCTACATCATTTTTCTTCGATCATTAAAAAAAAAAAAAACTTGAAACAATTCTACATTCAGACTAAATATTCACGAAAGCCTCCAACCGGGAGTAGCGGTTGGAATAAAACAACAGATTGATTGAATTGCATCAATAAGCTCGTCCTTCAATCTTTTAGACATATAGGATGATTAGGTCAATGACTTTTAACAGCTCTCTAATGCACATATGCATTGTTTAAGTCTGGGTGTGTATCAGAAAATGAATAAATAAAATATCATTTACATGCTTTTTGTAGCTTTATTAATATATTGAACCTCAAATTCCAAGTTTCTGAAAGACATTTACATAAATATACCCATTATTTCATGATTAATCATTAAGGAAAACTTGTTTTACAGTTAACTAAAAAGGCAAAAGTCGGAATTAACCTTAACAGGATAAACTGAAATGCACAGCATGTCAACTTCTGCTCATGAATTTGAGGGCAGCTATTGGATCATTGATGAACATTGACTTCATTACAAACCCTAATGCTCAAAATAATTGGTTTGAGTAGGGAAAACTCAGTTAATTTGATTGAACTAATGCGTTTAATTTAAGTATTTAGAACTTTTTTCTTTTGAGTTCACAAAACGGACACATTTGAAATGATCTGAATGGTTTCATTGTTTTGAGTTTTATGAACTCGTTCCTTAAATTTAGACACTTAAATTTCTGAACCTGAAACTGGGCAGGGATGTCCATTTCCCAGCATGCTTTGTCATGACACTCGAAAGGGAGAGTAAATACTAAATCTCCCACTTAATCCTGCACAAAAAATATTATGCAACACTTCATTTTAGCAGAGTTAAATGCTTTTCTATGCTAATTTAGAAGAGTTTGCTGTGTGTGTGTGAAATACATGTGCTAATGTGTGAATAAAAGCCTATATTAAATGACTGCTTTTATATGACAAACAGTATATATATGATTGAATATATAATTAGTTGCATCTAGAGAAAATTTGAAACCGCTCAATTCATATGGATTATTTTTACAATCTCTTTGAAAATTCTTGAAGCAAAGTGGTAGTTGCGTGGGCTGTCAATGGAGGAACATCTCTCAAATTTCAATAAAATATCTGACTTTGTGTTTCGAAGATGAATGAAAGTCTCACAGGTTTGGAACAGCATGAGGGTGAGTAAATGACCATTTTTATTTAGTAGCTGAACCCTTTAAATAAGAATGGTTGGTGCAGCCCAAACCAGAAATGCTAGTTCCCCTTGCGTCTGTTCCAAAATCAAAAAACATTGATTTTGTCATTTAGTAAATTTGAAGAAATACTGTGAAAATGCGAATGAGGCATACATACTACTTGGTAATAAATGAGTCTATACCCAATAGAAAAGCATGATTGAGAATTCTGGAGGAAAACTGTGTATAGTAAATAACTGTTTGCTTGATTTCAGTAATATTAAAAGTTGCATTTTTCAAGTATGTACTTTATATAATGACATTACATGAACCACCCTCCTCTCAAAACATCAGCCATAAAAAAATAAAATAAAAAAAAAACCCCAACCCAACTCCGTGACCTAGCGAAAATGTGGAAGGATCTGTCCAGCCTGACTGACAGCAACCAGAGATGCTGATGTGACATTAGTAGGATGTTTCAAAGCTGGATAGACTATCATGCAGCAGGGAAAGTCAATGAGATTCCACAGGTAACAAGGGAGACGCTACAGCACTGACCTCTCTGCGCCGTGATGCCCAGCAGCTCTGTTTTATCTTCCATACTACTGCCGCCACCAGAAGCAAGGACAGGAAACAGCTACACACAAGACATAACAGGAAATAGAGAAGAAGAAGACAACGGTTAAGGTCCTTGGATGTTCCATTATGGAAAACAATGAAACAGCCACGTTCTGAGGAGCCATGCCAAGATCACATCTCAAGCACACACACGGGGCAGTTCATGTTTAATGGATTAGAGGTAGTTTCTCATCCGCAGGTGTGCTAAAGATCAGAAGCGTTGGTATCCTCATGGTAACGAGGCCAAAGCTCACGATGCGCCTCCCGTGTAAAGGAGAACTGGGCTGTATGCGAGGGAATCATAACCGTGTAGGTGCATGTTTATACCTTACAAGTGCAGGTGTGTGCAGAGCTGAAATACATTCGCTCTGGGTCTTGGGAATAGTTCACCCCCACACACACACACACCAACCAAGGCTATGAAGAGTTGGTGTAATTTATCATGGCTGTGCTGACATAACTAATGATGAGGAACCACGGCCGACCACAGCCACAACTTGGAGTAAGTATGTTACGTGCGGTGTATGTATCGTATATGTTTTGGGCATGATGCATGACCACACTGGAGTGATTATAGTTTGGGAATCAGTACGAACTAAAATTTTTAATGCATGTGAGAAAGCGTGAACGTGACAGAAACACAAGGAGAGTTTGCTGTATATGGTCCACGCCACCCGCTTCCTGAATCAATAACATATTACAGCAGGTCTCCTAGAGGTGAATTAGAGCCTAGAGCCATATCAAACCGCAAACACCACAATCTAAAACGCTGTACATTTTTATGGAACTAGTTGTATTGTGGTATGTCAGAACAACTGTGACTTCACAAGTTCAAAGACTGAGTAATTTGTGGAGTTGTTTGTTACACGGGCAAACTGTCTTACCTGAAGAATGTGACAAAGAACTGAACCAAATCCATGAAGTTACTGTGTTGAGAAAAGGCGATCTGAGAAGAAAAGAGAAACGGGTGTTAAATAGTGAGAAAAACATTCATTTTCATGCTTATGTATGAGTGTATGTGCTTTTAGTTTTTCTAAAAAAAAAAAAAAAAAGGACATGGGAGCAAATGTTTCGTTTCTGACTGTACCAATACTGCCCCCTGCTGATACATTAACCTCTCTCTCTCGCGCTATACACACACGAAAAGAGCATCTCTACAGTTTCAGACTCGCCATTCTAAATTCAAATAATAAGTAATCACTTTTCTTTGGCACAACTACGTTAAGACTATCCTACAATAACGAGGAGAGCAAAAGGTTAAAAAAAAGCAATAGTCCTAGTACAGAGAGTGTGGAAACACTACAGCATTTGAGTTAACAGGCAACCAATCAAACTTCTCCAGTGCTTGCTTCATTAAATATTCATACAGCACTTGTACAACTTTTGCACATTACGTTTAGTGTCTGAGGAAGGGAAAAAACAAACAAACTGAAAAGCGATGACAAATGCTCCTCTGTGGTTTCCTTCTGTTATTTCTTCTTTATAGTATATTTCACAATAACTCATTGGATTTGCAAGAACTCGAAGTTAATGAACTAAACGTTATGTTAATTGCTATCAAAATGTACAATTTAGCTAACTCAATACTTCAAATTAGGAGCAATTGACATGCATGAGTACTACTAACTCAATACTTGATAGTTTTGCTTAAAATTAAGAACAGAACTCAAAATGTGATACCTTTAAATTCTTAAATTTGAGTTAGCCCAACTTATTTGGGTTTGCAGCGTATATAAGACAACCAGAGGTGATTTGCAAGTCAACAAATCACACAGATTGTGAATGTCAAGCTGTTATTAAAAACGGTCACATGCTCACAGTGTTCTTTACTTGTCCAATCAGTGTCGTTAACCTTGTAAAATATACAAATGAAGGGTTTACAGAATGAAAAAAAAAACCCCGATTAGCCCGGATAAATTAAATTACTGACTCAGTGTGTGAAACAAAGAACAAGCCCACAATTGTGTTAACAGCGTTTAAAAATGACCCTTTCCCCACATGAAATTAGCAGTTTAACAGCTTCTAGCAGTTACATCACTTTCCGTCCCTCTTTTTAGGAACTCCGTCTCAAACAGTGTACCATAAAGAAGGCAGAGTCTAGGGGACACCCGAGACAGTTCCACTTTAAAATACTGTCATTTTCTCTCCATCCTTCACCTGCTTTCAAACAAGCTTACTCTTCCCTCTTTATTCCTCCAGGCATTTCCAAAATAAGCACAGGATTTTCAGCGAGGGAAAGAGAGAGAACAGGGTAAAAGAGAGCATGCCAGACGTCCACAGCATGGAGGGTGAATTCACACAGAGCTCTCATTGAGCAGATGCTGTGCACTGATACGGCCTCTCTCACACGCCGCACAACCTCCTCATGCTCAGACACACAGTCTCAAAGACAAACGGGGCCTGACTCACAGTTCCAGCACACTGATACCCACACACATTCAACAGAAAACAATAGCAATCCGACTATCACTGTCATTCACACACGACAACCTGTGTCTCACACGGGCATTCATGTGGTGTGCGTGTGTGACGTAAACACTAAATATAGCTTGTTAGTCATAAATCTGGGGATAATGATGTGGCTTACGCAAACTAACCAAGAGAACATTCTAGTACACTTGCCAAGTTCAGCTATTTAGTGTAACTGAAACGCTTTGTTCTGTGTGGTCTGTGGAGGAGGATGTTAATGGAAACCGGTGTCACAATCGAGCTGATTACAAACGGAAATCAAGCCTGTAGAATCTAACAACTGCAAATATCTTAGTCAGAGTTTAATGGAGAAGTGTCATTTCTGCATCAGTAGGAAATGCAAAAGTCCAAAAACACATTCTACCCCCATCTGCCTTTGTTTGCACAAACAGGCAGTCCAACCAAATCTCACATCATTGGCTGAGAAGTTGACATGTTGGACTGCTCAAACAAATCAATGTTTTTAAAGCATGACGCAGCCGCTCTCCTTGCGAAGCCGACCTACGAGAAGCTGACTTGCCTCTGAGCATTAAACCCGGCTGAAAAGAACTTAAGTGGAGTCCAGTTTTTTCTAAAGTGGTTGAATCTCACAAAAACTGTCAAAAGTAATGTCTAAACCTGCCTTTCCCACAGTTTCCAAAAAAAAGCTTTCATTTCCAATGTAGTGCAGTACGGGAGTTTTGATTTGAGGTTCGGGTGCATTTAAATATTTGAACTTTTGCAGCTAGACTGAATATTTTGTATATCAAAATAAATCAAATCTATGGTGTGAGTTAAGAGATACCAATATTTACTTTAAAAAGTATTTCTGTAAAATGGGTGCTTTCCAAAAATATATTTATTTTGATAATTATTATTATAATTATTATTATTATTATAGTATTTATTTAAGTTGATTAGCACTACAAAACCTCACTTTTTTCAGGGCAACAGAGTGCGCGTATACATCTATACATTAATTTCACCTTGGTAAATAAGTGAAGGGTAACGTTTACTTCTAAGGGGCAAAACGCAACAATTGAACGACTTGAAAAAGCGACGTTAGTGCCCAAAAAATAACGTTAAAAGATGATAATAATAATAATAAATTTCATTTAATGGGATAGTTTACCCAAAAATGAAAATGGTCATCATTTACTGCCCCTAAAGTTGTTCCAAAATTTATACGGGTTCTTTGTTCTGCTGAACACAAAGGAAGATATTTGGAAGAATGTTTGAATCCTTTTTTTTGTTACCTCAGGAGTGTGCGGCTGCGTGAGGAAAGCGTGTGCACGAGATGAAACTGCAACGATTAAATTAAGGTCATGAATTAAGAATGCTTTTGACCAAGTTATATTTTAATGTGGCATGACACCAAGTACAGCTTCAAATGTTAATCGTCAAATAATAGCTGCAATATACAAGTACATAATAAACAGATTTTATTACATTAGATGCATAAGGTGTGCTTTATACATGCATTTCAAATTCGATCCCATCTTTGCCTTTCTTTGTCATTGCAGGGAGTTTCAAATGAGATCGTCAGTGAAATCCACTCAGGGAGTCAGAATGCACCTTATTTTCCAGTAAGGTGGATTCAATGAGAAACGTGTGAATGTTATTTAAAAGCGAAATTTGGTTGAATCTCAAAAACATTCATATATAGAAACTGACATGAACGCTCCTACTATACTCCTGTTTAGATTCACAAGTATACACCCTTCCATTCCACCGGCCAAAAACTACAGTCAGGCCGCGCAGACTCTTTGACCAAAGGAAAAAGAAAACAAGGAGGCAGAAACAGAAGGCTGGAATTGTGCCTCTTCTGAACTTCTCAGGCTCTTCCCTCAGTGTCTCTCTCTCTCTCTCTCTCAAATAACCATGTGTTTCAACTTAACATTCCTTCTGACATTCTCAGCGCTCAAAACCTGCTCTGTTTGGGCTGGAGAAAAACCGTCTCAGCCTGCCATGTTTACACTCTCGTCGTTCTCCTCTAAACTCCTGACAAAAGCCCCTCTGTCCTCCAGAGTTACCGCGGACCGACACCTCTGCCCATATTCGCTCTCGGATCCGCGCAAACATTCTCTGCTAGATAAAACTTGGAATCCAAAGGTCGGTTAGAGAAGGGAAAGGCGAGCGAGAGAGACAGTAAGAGTTACCTGTGAAATTCACCCTTTCTCCATGAGCTGAGGAGAGAACGTGCTCTAGAATAGTGGACGGACAATCAAACACTAATTCTTGAGTTTCAGCGTCCGAGCACAGGAGGGTAAGCTAGATCACTTTCCAAAGCAAAGGAAGAGAGGAGGGGGAAAGGAAAAGAGGAGGAGGGGGAAAGGAAAAGAGGAGGAGAGGAGAAGAGAAGAGGGAGGGAAAGGAAAACTCTGCCAAATCATTTCCAGACAGAAAAGGCCAAAGATACAGGAGAAAGAAATAAAAGGACATGGCCTTTGTGAATTTACAGACAGAAGGAGGGGAAAGGACAGCAAAAGAAGACCCTTGCTGATGTTTACGTGGCACTCACACGCAATCCTGACATATTCTCAGTTTGTGTCACTGGACCCAATAACGTGTGAACTCCTCTCACCTGGATTTTGACTGGCCAGGTGAAGTTGCTGACGTATACGTAGAAGGTAATGTTGGCATTGCTACGGAAATCGAACTTCTCGTTGGAGAAACTATCCTTGAACTCCTTTATGTTGCTGCGGGAGACTATAGGAATTTCCTCACCAGCCTGAGTCCCAGCTGCTCAGAAAGGAAGAAATGCAGGGTGACGGAACAGAAGAGAGATTCAACTACACACACCGATTACTTATGATGTGCTCACAATGTTTAAAACATGTGGCGTGTCCATACCTGCAAAGCTGGTCGCCCATGTGATGTTGAGGTTAAAGTTTTTCGAGGCATTAATGAACATGTCCAGGTCTCGATTTTGCTGCAAGAGAAATCCAAAAGACATTCAGACATATATAAAAAAATTATATTATGAAATATTACAAAGGAAAAGAACTGTTTCTATGTTTTCATACGCTGATTTGATGTTCAACATGATGAATATTGAAAACAGTTGTGCTGAATGTTTTTGTGGAAATGTTACTTTTCCACAAGGATTCTTTGATGAATAGAAAGTTCAATGAACAGCATTTATTTGTAATTTCATTTTTTTTTTAATCTTACCACAAATGTTTGAATGGCACAGTTTCCACAAAAACTGTTTTCAACATCGATATTAAAAAAAAAAAGTGTTTCTTGAGAAGCAAATAATCATATTAGTGTGACACTGAAGACTGCAGTAATGGTGCTGAAAATTCATAAGAATAAATTAAACTAAAATATATTCATTTAGAAAACTCTTATTTTAAACTGTAATATTTCACAATATTACTGCTTATGCTCACCAAGGCTGAATTTATTGAATCAGTATGAGACTTTTCAAAATCAATAAATGTTTCCAAACTTATGTAATATTCCAGCAAAAATATCTATACTAGTTGAGTCTACATTTTTTTTCTTATTATGCTCACCAAGTCTGCATTTATTTGATCCACAATATTTAATTAAATTACATTATATAAATATCATACAATTACATTAAAATCTAAAATAACTTGTTTTAATATATTTTCTATTTTAAATATTTATATAATTATTCCAGTACACAAAACTCTAAAGGCAGACCTCACTGTAAATACATAAACAATGGTGTATGGTCAACGCAAAATCGACTTAAACATCCTTGTTAATCCACCCTTCATCGTTTCCTCTGTTCAACAGGGGAGTGCAGAATGTATGAAAAACTTTGATTTGATCATAATCAAGATCAAATTGCGTTTACAAATCAAGGCAAGATGTCGATCTTGAGTTATTGACACCTAGTTGACCACAAATGTACCCAAAAAAAAAAAGTGCTTTCTGATCAGTGAAGTCTTTTCAGCGTAACGCACCTCATCCGGAGTTGCCACAAAGTTGATGGCAGTGTAGTATCGGTCGTCCTCCTGTGACAAACTGAAGGTAAACTGGTAGTCTATCAGCAGAGTGTCTGTATGTCGGAGATAAAGATACAGTTGTGTGTGTGAGAAAGAAGAAAATGGATCAGAGATAATATTGAGAGAGTATTAGATGCTAAAAATCGGGATATTTTCACAGACTGACAGAAACATGCGCAGGTTTGTGATCTCGGCCAGAATCAGTCAGGTAAGGACAAAATGAGTAGTTCTGAAAATGACTAAATAACTAAATGGCCACAATATGAACAGCCATCAACCGCTGCCGTGACATACTCACAATAACACGTTCCCTTCAAAGGGTTGCCCTGGTAACGGTTCTCTACCTCACACCTGAGAGACAGAATAAAACAAGAGCTCAGAGTGAAAATGAGAAGAATTAGAAGGAACAGAGTTGGATATAGACAAGATAACGATAAGCTATCCACTGTACATTCGACAAATTACTTCTAATGGCAGAGTGGAGAAAGCCTCCAAAGACTGAGGCAGAATGAGAGTGTGTGTGCGCGCGCTTACACATGGCAGCGGTCTCCTTTGATGCCCTTGGTGGTACAGAAGCACTTGCCGTTGTTAGAGTTACACATGCTGGCATGGCCGTTGCACTTACATGCTGCAAATGACCAACAAAAAACACATACAGTTGAGTACCAATCAAATGGCCAACAAAAGTCAACTGTGTTTTGGCACGGGCTTCAGACTCACGTTGACAGGTGCCCCCGTTTGTGGGATCGCCATAGTAACCAGAGATGCAGCTCTCGCACTGTTTGCCCGTGGTGAGGTCCTCGCATCTCTCACACACGCTCTCGTTGACACAAGAGCTGTGCCCGTTACACTGGCACGCTGCACGAGAGAGGAACAGACTGATTAAACTGAACAATTCAAAGAAAGCAAGAACAATTCTAGAAAAATGCATTATCTGAAGTCAAACTGCGATAAAAGCTGTATTTTTCAGCCATTTGTCGATTCAACTCTATTTAGTTGTGATATACAGCCAGTTTCGCAGGCTTAAGCTAGTCCCGGAATGAAATGCTTGTTTGAGCTTTAACTGAAAGTACTGGAGTATATCTTGAGACAAAACCATGGCTGACATATTTTGAGATGTCAGTGCAAGTTAAAGTTCTCTTCTAGGGTACGCTTATAAAAGCTACTTAATTGAACCAAGGACTAATCCAGGCTTAGTCTAAGCCCTGTCTGTGAAACTAGGCCATAGACTCTCAACCTAGATTGCATTATTATTATTATTATTATTATTATTATTAAAAATAAAAAAATATATTATTGTTTAATTGTATTATTATTATTATTATTATTAATAATAATAATAATAATAATAAAAATATTTAATTTTTTTATTATTATTATTAATAATAAAATGGGTGTAATTATACATATTATTATTGTTATTATTATTAATAATAATAATACACGATATAACGATTTAAAAAAATATATTTTTTAAAATTTTATTATTATTATTATTATTATTATTATTAAAAATAAAAAAATATATTATTGTTTAATTGTATTATTATTATTATTATTATTATTAATAATAATAATAATAATAATAATAAAAATATTTAATTTTTTTATTATTATTATTAATAATAAAATGGGTGTAATTATACATATTATTATTGTTATTATTATTAATAATAATAATACACGATATAACGATTTAAAAAAATATATTTTTTAAAATTTTTATTATTATTATTATTATTAATAATAATAATAATAAAATGGGTGTAATTATACATCGTTATATCGTGATTTAAAAATTAGACTATATGCATCTTGATGTAAACAATATTATGGTGATAGTCAGTTTTATCCAAGAGTCTGCTTACTGTATTTATAAAGTGTAATTCACCCAAAAATGTCAATTCTGTCATCATGTACTCACCCTCATGCCGTTTCAAAACCTAGAAGATTCGTTCATCTTCCAAACACAAATTAAGTTATTTTTATGAAATCTGAGAGATTTCTGTCCCTCCATTTAAAGTCAATTCCCCTAAAACTTAAGATCCACAAAACGTCCACAGGCACCGTAAAAATGATCAATTGAGCGATCTAATCTAAATCCCAATCATCTCCCGAGACATGATGGCTTTATATGATGAACAGACTTACAACACACAAGCTGCAGTAAACACGGACGTCCCACACGCAGTTCGTGCGCGAGCGACACACGAAAACAATGAGGGTGAGTAAATGAAGAGAATTGTAATTTTTGGATTACAACAGTCTACTAATACTCTATTAAGAGTGTAGCTGCAAAGTTACTAATAGCAAATAGAATGTCTAAAGTAGACTATTGAAATAAAGTTACCACATTTACCACAATTCAAAACAAATATCGCTATAATCATTCATTTTATTAACAACCATTACAGAACAACTCCCTTTTGAGTCACATAAGGTTTCACCTGGACACTGGATGAAGGACCAGTTGTAGTTGCCCTCTAGTGGGCACAAGCTCACGTTCAGCATTGGCTGAGGAGCAGGAATGAGGGAGGGGCCTGAAGATGAAGGAGCATGGAACAGTGTTTGGATTGGACCACGGTAAGAGCCCTCTATACACTGGCCCCGTCCTGTATTGCTGGGATCCGTGCACCACCCACAGCCGGGCTGGTCCAAACAGTGACCACAGGTCTTGTAGCCAGAACAATTCTCCGCTACAATAAAAACACATCAGTTTATCAAAGTGTGTCATGCAGTGCAATCATCTCAAACTGAACCCTTGACAGCAGTGTCAAGTTATTTATCTGAATTGATTTTATGTCAGTTGAAAAGACTGCTTTGTCCATTACGAGTCAATAAACGCATGACGTGCTAATGTTCAATCCTTGATTTACAAAGAGAAAACAAGACAGGCTGACAGGCGTGAATCCATTAAATGAGAGCGAGACGTACGTGGGCAGCTGTTCATGGTGTACCACTCCATGCACTGGCCGTAGGGGAAGGATGCCACATAAGCATTAGAGTCCACACACTGCCTCATGTTACTGCACCACATGCACTCTGAGCTCCCACTGGTGCACTCGCTACAGGAAGAGCGCAGGGCACAGGGCGTCCGACACTGCTTAACACTGTGGTTCGCTGCAAGAACAGAGGTACAAGAAGGTACCAAGTTACAAGACAGATGACAGATAAAAGAAAAAGGGGATTGAATATGATTCTTATCTCAAAACCCAACACAAAAATAATGCTCAACTGATTTATTAAATTACATGTAATAAAACATTTTTTTCAATAACTGATGCCAATAGGTGAAATACAACAATGATATAATTTTTGAAAATAATGTAATTGGAAAAAATTATATTTATTTATTTTAAATATAGCAAAATGTAAAAGTTATAAATAAATAATATATTTATTTTAATAAATATTTATTTATTTTTAATAAAGTTAAAAATAAATAAAATGTAAAATAAAAGTTTTTAAAAATGTAAGTGCAAATAGGCAAAAACATACCATAATATAATAAAATATAATATAATATAATATAACATAAGCATATCTTTCTTACTTGGACGTTCACACAGACTCCCATTCACAGAGTTGACACAGGTTGCTGCCTTTAGTCCGTTGAAAGTGGGCTCAGCCAGGTACCCACAAAAACCAGCGTCACTGGGCTCGCCTGGCAACCACTGCAGTGTGGAGTTGGTAAAGGGGGACATATCCTCCCAGCACCAGTAAGAGACGTTGATCTTCCTCAGACCCACCCATGGGGTGATAAGTGCTTTCGACTGCAGCACACAGGACAACTCATATTCAATTCAGTTTTATATTTGAATGGCTTTAAATCTAATGCAGACTAGTGCATTACAACCCCCAGGTGACAAGGTCAGAAAGAAACGACACGTTATAAAGATCAAGAACTATGAAAGTGCCACAAACTCACTTGCAACGATCTGTTGTGCATCTCTTTGAGGACGAACTGGACTTTCTTCTGTGTTGTGAGAGATGCCAGCACTGCCTGGTGACTCCGACACACCAGTTTAGCATTGTCATACGAATCCTTGGCTGTGATCAATTTTAGACACGAATTCCCCACTAGGTGCCAACTCTCCCCGCAGATACTCCCTAAAACAAACATGAAACAATTATCAGGGCTCCAGATTAACATACGAGCGGGGTTGGAAATACAGCCGTATCCATACAGCTTTCAAAGTATACTCCACCGCGGATACTGAATAACTGTTTTTCATGCTACCAAGTTAACCAGTGTGAAGCCTTGTTTAATATGTAAAAAGCAATAAAATAATTCAACAAGTTTTCGTCTATGCAGCCTATAAGATTCATTAAAGGGTTATTTCACCCAAAAAAGAAAATTCTGTCATTTATTACTCAACCTTATATTGTTCTACACCTGTAAAACCTTAGTTTCGTTACGAAACATTCGTAAAGCGTCGAAGCAGTGTTTTGTTATTGTTGAATAGTTGTGTTTTTTGGCACACACAAAGTATTTGTCACTTTATAATATTAAGGTTGAACCACTGTACTCACATAAACTGGTTTAAATATGTTTTAGTATCTTTCTGGGCATCTGAACGTGTTCATTATCTCGCTGGCAATAGAGACTCATTGAGCCATCGGATTTCATCAAAAACATCTTCATTTGTGTTCTGAAGATGAACGAAGGACTTACGGGTGTGGAACGTCATGAGTGTGAGTAATTAGTGACAATTTTCATTTTTGGGTGAATTAACCCTTTAAGCAGTCTGTGTGAATAAACATGGCGTGTCAGATGCAGCTTCTGTGCCACCTCTGCAGAGTAAAGATGACTTTTGTTGATAACATGTAACACTACAGCCTATAGTATTCTGACAGGATTCAAATATCATGACATTCAAATCAAATAAGCGGCCATTCACATATCGCGCCTAAAAAAGCGTGGAAAGTGCGGCCGCGTTGCTTCCTCCTTTCGCAAGCGTTCGGGAGCTCGCGTTTCTGTAGCGTCTGTCGTTGTCACGCAACCATGAACAGTTTTCTCCACGACCACGCGGTAATTTCAATGGATTTCCATCATTGAAAAGCCCTTGCAGTCGCTCTAGTACAAGATTTATTTATGGAGAAGAAAATTCAAACTCCCGCAGTGTTCGGGTGCAGATTCAAAGTCTATTTCAGAGTTGACAAGGACCAGTTTGATAATCTTAAGAAAAATTGGCCCAAGCATCACTAAACAGAGCTCCTGCCGCGAAACCTGCACAACGACTCCACGTCCGTCTGAGGTGATTAGGCGACCGTTAGGGAAAGGGTTGATTGGATGGTTCTTGTCACATGACCTGCGGTGCGCTTGCAGCATTCTGAAAAGTTGAGATGTTTTCATCTCGCCGCAGCACAGGCGCATTTGGAAAAAACGAGCTTCCTACATAGTTCAAATCATATCTTGGGGGGGCGTTCACATATTCATTATTTCCTAAGAAACAGTTAAACCACAGTGTTCATTACCAGGCAGGGTGGTGCACTCTTGGTTTCTCATCTCCCATTGGCAGTTCTGATCTGTGGCACAACTTTTACAGCTGGTTCTCTTGCTGCACACAGAGGGGTTATCCTTTGGACACGCCTCGTACTCCATTATCCCCCCCTGCAGCCCGGCACAAAGATTAAACGTCAGCACAAAGAACTATAAAATCATCAATTGAAATTTTTTGAAATATGCAGGTCCTTTCTCACACTTTACTCCAAGTCATGGCATATTAAATGTTCATTCTTACTGGGGAACTGGTGCAGTTACTATGACCAGACACACAGAGCGGTGCGCACCACTGACAGCTGTTGGTGTTGGCCGTACAGCTGTAGCAATCTGAATATTGGTCACACTTCTCACCATCTGCATCTGAAAAACACACACAAATTACAGCATACAATGCAATGTAATCCTGTCCAAATAGTTCTAAAGTGACATGAAGCAGACGTCCTCCACGTTCCCGTCACTTACACCCTCTGGGACTGCAGGTGCTTCTCAATCTCTCCGTGTCATGGGGTGCCGCTGCCTCCCAGGACATACAGGTGAAGGTAGAGGAGTTCCACACACACTTCACGCCAGGCACAGCCGTCACACACTCCATCTGCTCAGAGAAAGCATCGCAGCTCGCAGGGGTGAACCTCAGCAAATCGCTGAGCATCAGGCTGTTAAAGCCTCCATACACGTACATCACCCTGACACACACACACACACACACACATACAGAGAGAGACACGGATTAACCTCTCATATATCTCAAAGAATGAGAGAGGACGGCGAGAGATGGGAGGGGAGAGAGATGAAGGGTGAGGAGGAAGAGGGCAGCATGAATGAGGAATAACAAAGGAAGTTGTGAGGAGTGATGAATAAAGCGCATGAGACAGATAAGTCAAACAGGAAAAGCTGTGTTGTGCCACAGCTCCCCACGGAGGGGTCACTCAATGGTCATATCGGCACCGACAATGACGTTGGGAATCATGGGAAAGAATATAGATCACAGTGAGCTTACATCAGAATCTCACTGGAGGAAGTCTTCTGAGAGAGTGTGTGGATGTGTGCTGTTAAAGACTGTGTTGAGCTGGTAATTTAAAGCACTAATAATGAAACATGTTATTTATGGATAATGATTCTGAATTACGACTTAATTTGACTAATCCGTATGGAATGAGATTACAGGCAGATTTAAATATAGACTTCATATTTACCGTGACAGTGTTCAAATAGCACAGAAATAGAAAGTTTCAAAGAGCAATATTCAGGACTGAAGCATCAGTGGCATGCTGTCAATTAGCTGAGGAAATCATTTCAGCTGTTTGTAATAAAGCAAACAGCCCGTTTACGGTTTGTATGGCAAGTTAACGGGATTTAAAAGAAAAAAAATACTGCTCATATTTTGTTAAATCACTTAACTGAATTATTCAGTACAAATTTTGGTGTAAATAATTCTTTTGAGGTGGGTTTGATTTTTAGTTATTATGGTTTTTATGAATATTTGGTTATGTTAATCCCAAATGCAATCTGGCTATGTCCTTTCCCGGTATTTTCATATGAAACATGCTTTCCCATATTACAGAACGTGTTTAGGTGGTCATAACAGTTTTAGACCGGTCAAAGAAAAGGACTCAAGAAGGCAAAGAAAATGATTCTAATTCAAACTTGCCTCATTCTAACAGTGTCAAGACTATCATTTTGAAACAAATTGTTTTTATTAATTCCAGTTAATGTATATTACTGCCACAGAATTCCCATGAAAGTTATAAATATTCATTGGTTTTAGATATTGAGCGAATCAGTCAAATTTATTTCCTCTGGTATTCAAATGTTTGAGAAAATATTTTTGAAAAAAAGTGTCTTGTTCTCACCAAGGCTGCATTTATTTGGTCAAATATACAGTAATATTGTGAATTAATAATTGTAAATAATTGTTTTCTATTTGAATATACGTGTAAATTATTCCTGTGATGGCAAAGCTGAATTACAGTGCCACGTGTTCCTTGAAAAATCATTTTAATGTGACGATTTGGTGCTCAAGAAATGTTATCAATGTTGAAAACAGCTGTGCTGCTTACTATTTGTGTGGAAACATCTTTTTGTTCAGTATTATACTGAAGGTGAAGAACAGCATTTATGCAAATAAATCTTTAATATTAAAGACGTCTTCACTTTTGATCAAATTAATGCATCCTTGATTAATAAAACTTCACTTCTGTAAAACAAACACAAAACAAAAAAACCACTGACCCCAAGCTTCTGAACAGCAGTGCATTTAACCCTAATAATTCCTTTACATTAGTGTACGTATTGTTTAATCCAAAACAAGCTATAAATGAGACCAAATGTTCACTGAGGGCATATAAAACATTGAGATTACCCATTGTGATACACAGCTGAGTGGCCAAAACGATTGACGTCATGGTGAAGATCTGGATTGGGCAGTACAGTCCACTCATCACAAGCTAGAAAACAGAAAATGGCAGACAGTGAATTTCCTTTGACATCCACCCAGTACTGCTCAAACACATTTTAAAGACAACACGATAGTGAAGACTGAGCTCATGAATATTAATTAGCCAAGACTAATCATTGCTCAGTAATCTCTACTCCCATTACCCAATTAAAATTCATAAGACCAACCTTTTTTCTGGGGCTATTCATAAATTGATGAACTGTGAAGTAGTACAGGGGCTATAAGGCACCTTTACTCGTACAGGTGCTGGTCATATAATTACAATATCATCAAAATTGATTTATTTCACAAATTCCATTCAAAAAGTGAAACTTGTATATTATAATCAATCATTACAAACAGACTGATATATTTCAAATGTTTATTTCTTTTCATTTTGATGATAACTGACAACTAAGGAAAATCCCAAATTCAGTATCTTAAAAGAAAAAAAAAATAATATATATATATAAAAATTAGAATATTACTTAAGACCAATTACAGAAAGTATTTTTAGAAATCTTGGCCAACTGAAAAGTATGAGCATGTACAGCACTCAACACTTAGTTGCCTGTAATTCAGGCTCCTTTTTGCCTAAATTGCTGCAGCAATGCGGCGTGGTGTGGAGTCGATCAGTCTGTGGCTCTGCTCAGGTGTTATGAGAGCCCAGATTGCCCTGATAGTGGCCTTCAGCTCTTCTGCATTGTTGGGTCAGGAATAGTCGCATCTTACTCTTCACAATACCCCATAGATATTATATGGGGTTGAGGTCAGGCGAGGTTGCTGGCCAATTAAGAACTGGGATACCATGGTCCTTAAACACCGGCACTGTGTGCAGGTGCCAAGTCCTGTTGGAAAATGAAATCTGCATCTCCATAAAGTTGGTCAGCAGCAGGAAGCATTAAGTGCTCTAAAACTTCTTGGTGTACGGCTGCGTTGACCTTGGACCTCAGAAAAAACAGTGGACCAACACCAGCAGATGACATGGCACCCCAAACCATCACTGACTGTGGAAACTTTACACTGGAGGAAGAGAGGAGAGGCACACAATCCACGTTGCTTGAGGTCCAGACTCTGGGACCCTGATTTCCAAAGGAAATGCAAAATTTACTTTCATCAGAGAACATAACTTTGGACCACTCAGCAGCAGTCCGGTCCTTTTTGTCTTTAGCCCAGGCGAGACTCTTCTGACACTGTCTGTTGTTCAAGAGTGGCTTGACACAAGGAATGCGACAGCTGAAAACCATGTCTTGCATACATACATGTTTGTGCGTAGTGGCTCTTGAAGCACTGACTCCAGCTGCAGTCCACTCTTTGTGAATCTCTCCCACATTTTTGAATGGGTTTTGTTTCTCAATCCTCTCCAGGGTCCGGTAATCCCGATTGCTTGTATACTTTTTTTCCCCTACCACATCTTTTCCTTCCCTTCGCCTCTCTATTAATGTGCTTGGACACAGATCTCTGTGAACAGCCAGCCTCTTTTGCAATGACCTTTGGTGTCTTGCCCTCCTTGTGCAAGCCGTGTGCAATGGTCGTCGCCAAGTCTTCCCCATGATTGTGTAGCCTACAGAACTACACTGAGACCATTTAAAGGCCTTTCCAGGTGTTTTGAGTTAATTAGCTGATTGGAGTGTGGCACCAGGTGTCTTCAATATTGAACCTTTTCACAATATTCCAATTTTCTGAGATGCTGAATTTGGGATTTTCCTTAGTTGTCAGTTATAATAATCAAAATAAAAAGAAATAAAATTTGAAATACATCAGTCTGTGTAATCAAATGAATATAAAATACAAGTTTCACTTTTTGAATGGAATTAGTGAAATCAAATTTGATGACATTCTAATTGTATGACCAGCACCTGTACACCAAAACTAGATAATATATTTTAATACCACAAAATTTGGGATAAAAGTGAATGTTTCCCCATTCCCACACCCCTGCATCTTTGTAAATTGACTTAGCTGCACTGATAGTTCACCGTAAAATGACAATTCTTTCATTACTTACTCACCCTCACGTCGTCCCAAACCCGTAAGACTTTCGTTCATCTTCAGAACACAACTAAAAGATATTTGATCAAATCGGAGCAGTTTGTCCCTCCATAGACAGCTACACAACTACCACTTTGACGGTTCAAAAAGTTCATAAGATTGTAAAAACTTTTAATTGAACAGTTCAATGGAAATTTTATGAAGAGAAAGCGCGCGAGCGGCGAGCCCTGAAGTGAGACCGCCTTCACTAAACTTTTCCAAACTGGCAAGCCTTAAAACGCACACAATTGACAATCAGCGCTGATGCATCGTGGCACACGAACGCTCATACAGACAGTAGCTGCACTGGAAAGGAGGAGTAGGAGCGCAAAAACTCATAGTCAGCATTGTCCTGTGATTTATGACTGAAGTAGTGTAAAAACTCAAGTTACAGCATATATTTTTCTACTTTTGAAGTAACTACTTACAACTCATAGCTTCACAATTCATAGAGAGACGTTATGACTAATTCACACACAATCGCTGTCATGAACGCATTCAAATGTACAGGTACTGTGCCAATTCATCTGTATCTGATTCACAATGAGCAGAAATCTGTAAGAGACGTTAAGAACCATAGATAAAATAACTGCTGAAAGTGAGTAGTTATGTCAGAGCAACTCTTTCATAAGGAAAAAAGTATTTAGGTCATATCATCCAGCCCTAATGAGGACTTAATTTTCATTTTAAGGTCAACTATCCCTTTAATATCAAATCATCTCTTTCCTACATGTAAATAGAAGGCGTTAGGGGCTAAAATAAGAACCATGAAGAGAAATGATTGCCATTAGTGCAGTGTATGTGACAAGTCACTGCCCTCTGCTGGCAAACTTTCTGACAAATCGGATTCAGCATCCTGGTGTGGGCCAATATAATTGAGTTCAGCTGGTAAGGACAGAGCAATTACCCTCAGGGCCGAGACAGGCCTCTACTTAATTACAGATTACCACAGCACTAGCCTGCATCTCTAAAGAGAACAAGAGAAAGACATTTAGAAGAGGAGGACATAATGATGAATAAGCAGACGCAGACACTTCTAATGTGTTTGTAGTGCCTGTATTATACCCAAGAAGCTTCAAACTTCTCAAACGCACTCTAAATTTCCACCCACACATCATATTTTACTTGTAGCACGTCTAGTCTGACATCATAGCCTCCCTTATTAACTACATGAAGAGCGAATCCAAGCAGACAGGCATGTCTCCGATCCCTGGAGATTACGAAACTCAAATGTGTCACTCATAAAATAATGGCTTTAAGATCACGCATCCTTCTGCGAGAGCCCCCTGATGAGTGCATTTCAGTCTCTAATGGCTTGCTGCTACACGCACCGAAATCCAATTACGGTTTCTGCGCTAGCGCTCCTCAATATTGTGATATATATGATGCCATAAGTGAGAGGATGCAGGAAGTCAATGGTATAGAACTTGAGAAGTCGCGGTAGGCTGACCAAAATTAAAACCATAATCATATACTGTATAATTTATTTTATTTGCTGGGAACTTAACTTGAGAATGCCTATATTTGCATATTCAGTGAATTACGTCCTTCTAATCCAATTTGAAAAACGTCTCTTTATTTCGAACTTTATGGATGCAATACAAAAGTGTTTATAATAAATCAGTGGATCTCAAAGTGCGGGGTGCGAACAGCCGTCACAACAGCGTTGAAGTGCGTGAAAAGTGGCGCAAACGGCACCGAACGAACGTCTGTTTTTCAATGATTCAACAGCATTAGGGCTGCAACTAATCATTATTTTGATAATGGATTAGTTGGCTGATTATTTTTTCAGATTAAATCGGATAAATCTTAATTTTTGTTTTATTGACCAAAAAAAAAAAATTAACTGAATGCTATGAAAACATACAGTGCTTAATTTCTTAGACTACCCATTACAGGAAAGAGAACAAGTATTTTAAGGCTCTGACAAAAAGTTATTATTCACATATAATGTCCAAAAAAACTTTATATTTTGTTTGGCCTCCTTTGGCTTTGATTACAGCTTGCATTCTTGCTGGCATTGTTTTTATGTACTTTTCCACAGTCTCTGTTGTCATTGACTAATTGGGCATCTGAAAAAAAGTGCTTTACTATTTTTTTCTGTCTTTCTTAACTTCATCACAATATTTATATTTTAGCATTAGAAATACTACTGTGAATAAACGGCTTACACATACTGGTGGATTAACCATTACAGAAACAATGATTTTGGCAATCACAGGTACCGTTAGTTTAGGGCAGCTGCGGCACAAACCTTAGGTGGTGGTAGTCTAATAAATTTAAGCACAGTCTAATGAATATACTTTATTCTCTTTGTCTTAATTTTTAATGTAGAGGTTTAAAGAAAATCAAAAACACTAACTCCGTGTTAACCAACAGGCAAGAGAAATGTCCAGCAGGAACACACACAACCTCTTACTGTCATTTCTTTATCCTGTGCAAATAATAGAAACGTCTTACATTTACTTAATTACATGCGGTTATCCCTTTACAGTTACCGCTCCCATGAAATAAATGAATGACATTGATTTTTAAACCTAAATTGAACTTTCAACAACACATATTTCAGCAAAATGAATATTTTTGCTCTGAATATTAATTGCTCATTCAGTAACGTAAAGTTTGAAGTTTAACGCAGACTGTTAGGACAAACCTTTATGCAAAATGGAAATGCTCACGTGAATTTGAAACATGTACTGATAAGGATATAGCCGTAGAATGAACGTTTTGCGCTGAGGACGCGCATGCATTCGTCAAGCCATGTTAAACACGGAGCTAATGGATAAGCTGGAAGTTTAAAATAGAGTTCATGTTTGGCCAGTTCGGATTACGCACCTTTCCCACAGCAGCCCACTCTGTTTCCTCCACTATTTTTAAATGTATTTTGTCCATAGAAATGCGTTAAGTGCTGTAAATTGACAAGACTTGTGGAAGTTTTGCGTGCACTGTGGGCAGACCTGACTAATTGATAATGACAATCGTAGTTGATTTCATTAACGATTATCATCAATTTTATTGATTAGTTGTTGTAGCCCTAAACGGCATTACACTGCAAAACTGTTTATCGCATGATTTACAATGAAAAAAAATAAAAAATCTATTTTTAGAATTTTTAAAGGTTTAAAGGGGGGGGCGTGTTCAAAAAAAGTTTGAGAACCACACTAATAAATGAATAAAAGCTCACACTGAGACCAATTTGGTTGGACTTTTGCCCAGATCCACAAAACTTGGTGCCACTAAGAAACAATCTACAAAACTGTGTGTCTGTAAATAGCAGAGAAAAAGTCCGGAACTGGCTCTCGTTTCTGTACTCTTGTATTTGTTGTAGCCAACACAAAAATGGTCCGTTTGAGAGATATCGTTTGACTTCCTTTCTTCTCTGTGACAAGCAGTTGTCAAATGAAAAGGTACACTGTGCACCTGGTTGACAGGGCTATTTCTGCTTGTATATAAGTGCCACCTACTGTCAAAAAATGAATTTGCAGTTTTATTCAGCCAGCCTGTGGGGCTGAACATGCAAAATGGTGGACATGCAACTTTTCTTCGGCTATCCTTCAGAGTGGAACTAAGTTCTGCCCTCTGACATAAAAAGCAATTGTTCCACGCTTATCCACGGCAGAACATACTTTGAATGCTGTGGACACGGCTGTACGAGGCACGGAGCTGAACAGGGAAAATTAAGTACACCCTGGCCTTAAGCTACTTTACATATTATCATGCTTTCCATTCCAACACAGAAGTACAGGAGATTTTAATATTCCGGTGATAAAGACTGTGATACTCACCCAGGTTGTATGCTATAAAGTCTGAGGAGAAGCACTTCGCTCCATGGCTCATTGAGGTGTCGTTGTGCGTGTTCCCTCCAAACACCAAAATGTTCCCACTAACGATCACCGACGTGTGGAGGTAACGGAAAAAACCACTGTCCCTCAGAATAGACCTACAGGTCAATCAGCAACATCAGCAGAAGCCCAGAGAAAGTAAAGAAACAAAAGGCAGTCCATGTTCAGAACAGCACAATACCATAATACATGCTATTTTTGTATATTACACCATGTACACTAGAGTTGTCAAGAGTACCGTCTGAGTTTAAAAACGAGACTCTTTGAGCGCTGTTGAGCACAAACGCCTCTGATTGGCTTCACATGCTCATCAGATATGTCTGTGATTGGCTTCAATGATTAACGCTTCAAAAACGTTGTAAATAGTCATCAATTACGCTCTTCATTGAGTGCTTACACAGATACACACGGCAGTGTTTGAAAGCAAGTGTGTATCGCAGATGATTCCACTGATATACGCCTTCTCAAATTCAAGCATTTGTGTGCTTTCAAACGTTCCCGTGTGTTGATCATTGTAGCCAATCACAGACACATCCGAGGAGTGCATCAACACAATGGCCAATCAGAGGCATTTACGAATCCGCTCAACAGTGCAAAGTCACACTTTTTAAATTTCACTACCAATTGGTAACGAAGTCGGTACTTTTGACAACTAATGTACATCGTACCATATGCAAGCTCTCTGTACACTACCTTTCAAAATTGAGGTCAATAAGATTTCAAATGTTTTTAAAGTGTCTTTGCTCACTTAAGCTTCATTTTATCTAAATATAGTAAATACTGTGAAATTAAATTTAAAATAACTATTTACATACATTTAAGAATATAAGCTGTATTCATTCTAATATGCCGATTTGCAACTCAAACGTTTATTATCAATGTTGAAAACAGTTGTTCTGCCTATTTTGTCAAAACTTTGATTCAGTTTTAGGATTTTTAATGAATGGTAATATATCTTCATGGCAAAAACAGTTGCATAAATACAATAAAGAAAAAAAAAACCGCAGTTAATATACAAGATATTTCACATTACCACTCATAAATTCTAAAACCTTTTTTCCAGGTAAAATCTCAAACAAGTTTTTTTTAATAAAGAGAAATTGACCGTAAAGACATAATGTTACAAAATGCTTCTCTTGTAATCAATATAATGCATCCTTACTGAATAAAAGTATTAATTTCTTAAAAAAAACCTGACCTCAAACATTTGAACGGTAGTGTAGTCCATATATCAGTGAGGTAATACTTTGTGGTATCATTTCATTTAATTGCATTAATTTCTTTTACATAATTCAATTTTAAAAAAACAAAATAAGCAACTGAATTTTAAGCATAACCTTAAAATGATCAAGTCCATATGCACTCAGTGTTAAATTAAAAGGTGTAAAGTCACTCAACGCACCACACGTTGTTGTCCACATCATAGCGGTACAGGTCACCGGCCAGGCCATATTTATTGGCGCTGAAAGCTTTGTAGCCTCCATGTATGTAGATGGAGTGGGTTTGAGGGTCGTACACACTGCTGTGGCCATAGCCTCCCTGAACCAGAGCCCCACGAGTCTCTAAAACGCTCCATGTGTTCTTTACTGCAAAAGGAACAGGGAAAAGCACAAGAATTAGTGAAGGAAGAAAACAACTGGATCTCCCAACAAATAATTTTTGATGTTGCTCTTCCATTATAACACCAGAGGGCAGTAGAGTTCAACATACAATTACAGCAAACCAGCCAGAACAGCGATAAGTGACTTGAGGACTACATCAGTAACTATAAAGGTTTTGAGTTAATTAAATGCTTGTTTTCCATAAGTGTTTTTTTATGTTAAATTTCACCAAACTGGCATTTATTCACTTTTATAAACCAAAAAGGTAAAAACTAACAGTCTCCTCTCCTACGCAAAAATGACAGAAATAAATCATGTTTTTTTTTCCCCCTCAACATGTCACACAAATGGAAAAATCATTTCAAAGGGGGCCTCAGTTTAATTTTGTGATGAATGACAGTCGGTCTCTGTGGTACCTAGCAGTCTGACTCATCAGACAGAAACTGGGTCACAACTGTTCACTGTGACTCGGTCCAGGACAGCACTCAGTTTTCTGAAAAAGGATTAGGGTGCTTTCACATGGCATGATGCATTTGCCCTTTCAAACAGCCTGACTGAATGAAACCGAACACAGGTGTCCTGGGGCCTGTTTTTAAAAAGGTACTTTTTTCCTTTTTTTTTCCAAGCCATTTTACAAATGTGACTCGCATGATGCAAGATGCTGAAAAAAGAGAAAATATGCAGCCATGTATATGAACAGAGTCCAGTAATTAAATAAAGGACACAAGTACTCGGGCTGATTTATCGGTCAAGTAGGGCTGGCTAAAATTCTCAATATTTTCTCCAAATTTTGACTGTCAATCATCAGATTTAAAATCTCACATTTAAATATGGATGTCAATCCAAAAGTACAAATATGCTCATTATGACAGTTTCAAAGAAATAGTTGCTGCTTTCTAAAATGCTCCTGTCACAGTGAAACTGGCTTACTGACTTAATAAAATTAGGGAATATTGTAAACATTGCTATGACAAAGTTTAGCTTAGTTTTCAAATCAACAAAACTATTAGGGCTGGGTATTGATTCAGATGCCCCGATTAATAAATAAATAAATGATGATAAAAAAGGAAAAATAATTTTTTTTTCAGGTAGGTTTTCTAACAGTAGTTCTCAATTCAGAAATTGAAGTAATCAAAATGTAAAATAACTTTTATTTAACTTGTACAGTGAAGTTTATATTCTAATTATTAAAGTTACAAAAGAGTTATTCAGTGAAGAGTAGGGATTCATTTTCTGTGTTTTTATGTTATCAAACTACAAAAGATGGACAGCTGCAGGAATATTAGGCTGCTGTCACTTTAAGACTAAAATACACATCCAATAATGATGCACATGCGTTCCCTCTCTCTCTCTCGCCTTTACTTGGACGCTTGCAAAGGCGGGCATTTTGAGATAAATTTGTGTGAATGTGTCCGCTTGGGCATAAGGAGAGGAGAAAGAATTAATTATTTGCACGCTATCTGAGACGCGCAGCTGTGAGCACAAAACTTCACATAGTTCTCTTTCGCCTGAATGCTCAAATTGGCGAGTTTTGAAAACGTGTGCCAATGATAAACTTTTGTGCCCATGCAGCAATGGCCCGATCGGGACAGCGAGTTCCTTCAACTGTTCGGAACCCCTTTCACGCTGAAAGGTGCACATGCGTCCGCCATAAGCACTGAATGAACGAGTCTCCACTGCAACACTGCGCAAGGTAAATAAGAGGATGACATCTAGTGGTGAGGACTAGTAATATGATTAACATCAATCAGATAGCAGAAATAAATAAGGGAAAGAAAAAAGTTGTGCCTTTTGACAATCGATATCGAATCGACCACATTTAAAAAAAAAAAAAAAAAAAAAAAAAAAGCCCCAAAAATGACCACAATAATAATGTAAGTATTCAATGTATCGTCCTGTTGAGTACTTTAACATCACTACTGTGTGATACTGACCAATGTTGTATTGCTGCACTTGGCTGATGTATCCATAAAGCGGGCAGTGTCCGAAGACGACCAGTATGACAGGCTCCGATCCGTCGGTGTGGACGGTGTGTGCCGAGTGGCCCACGACTGCATATTGTTCCTTAGCTTGTGGATTGAGCAGAGCCCACGTCTGGTTCCGTGTGTGGAACACCCACAGTTCTGATGTCACGTTTCCTGTGGAGTCAATCTTCCCACCATACATGTAGATTTTATCCTGTAGGTATGCACAAAGACATAACTTGAGTACAGAGAGAGTATTCAAATAACCGAGAGAAACCAGGCTCAGCTCAATATGTGTTCGGAACAAAATGGATTCGCACTTGATAATCATCATTTAAATGAAACTCTAAACTGAAGGAATAATCAGAAACTAGAAAATGAGTGTCAAAACAATCCTAAAGTGTTAAATAGGCCTTGCAGACAGTCATCAGCCATCTCATCCATTAACAAACCTCATGCAGGGAGAGAGAATGACCGTAGCGTCCAGTTACAAAGTTGACGGACCGGTTTAACGACATCCAACTTTGAGAGGAGATGTTGAACCTGAGACACAGTAAAACAGAAAGTGAAATTGAGCAAGTTATTATCCTATGGTGTGTCTGTGTGGATAACAGTGTTTGTGTACTCACGCAGTCACCATCTGGTAGTGTGTGTAGTTGAACACATGTCCTCCTATCACCCACATCACATCTTCATGAACCACAGCCTTATGGGATGCCCGGGCCAAGCCATGCCCCCTGTATTCCTCACGCGTCCAGAACGAAACATTTCCTGGTACAGTTATTGAACAGTCCAGACCTAAAATACACACATTCTGAGTGTCACTAGGGCAGGGCAAGCTAAAAATATTCTATATAGAAGTTCTGCCTTTTGACATCATTCAAAAATGTGGGAGATCTTCTGAACTTTTTATTCAAAGAATAAAAGAAAAAAAATGAATCAGTTTCCACAAGAATGTTAAGCAGTATAACATTAGAATGATTTCTGAAGGATCATGTGACACTGAAGACTGGAGTAATGATGCTGAAAATTCTGTTTTTTTTTGCCATCACAGGAATATATATATAAAAATAAATAAATAAATAAATAAATATATATATATATATATATATAAAATAATATTATACGGGGGATGTGGGAGACTATTCGACCAGTCGATTAAACAATGCTGCAGCTAGTTGACTTTGGAAAAAAAAAAAAAATTAAAAAATGAATTAATGAATGACTAGCATTTCAGAGGCTACTTTTAAATTACCATCAGGTTAATGTTACATTTTAAAATTAATATATTAAATGTATCATTTTGAAAAATATAGGCCTATATCTAGAGCAGAAGACAAAATCATTTGATGTTACATGTGTTTGTTTTCTCTGTGGCTCTTGCGGCGGTTTCAGAGAAATGTCCACTCAGAAGACAAGCAAGGTCAGGTAGTATTTTGACAGCTTACTCAACTTTTCAGTCATGTCAAACTAGTATACAACAATTCAGATAGCTTATAGGCTTGTTATACAACAGGTTATGAAGGACAATATAGTAATAGAACATTTATACCAAACTGAAGGAGAAAAAAAAAAAAAAACTTGTGACACTTGAACAGTCACTATATCAACATCCTAACGAACAATACGCTTGACATGTACTGACAACTATATATTATTTTATATAATACATTTCACCATTTATCACAAGTCTAAGCCTATACTATGCCGAAGAACTCATTTACGCTCATTAAACATGCAGCTTTAATTTCAAGTACTTAAAACATGGCTAATTGACTAAATTTACAAAATATAACCATAAAACAGAAGATACACAAGAGGTATAAAATGTATAAAAGTGACAGGAAACCAGGGAGGAACTTGAAATATTAGTCAGCTCTGAGTGTTGCTCAACCTGTTCTTCACAGATGGGCAATTAAACACTTCCACAGATCTGAGCGTCTGACGGGAGAGAAAGAGGAAGAGAGGAGGGGACAGAGACGGAGCGACAGAGCTCAGGTGTGACAGACAGCTTCAGTGGCGCCAAGTCACATTTAACAATTACAGTAATAAAATATAAAAAGTTCACATCTTCGTCAACCTCATAATTACAAGTCGGAAAATGACAATTATGAAAACTCTTTTTTTTGTACATTTACATCACAAGTCTAAGTGGTAGTGTCCTCAACAGTTATTGTTAGTTAGGAAGAGAACCGTTTCATTTTACTGTTGCTGAAGCTAAATGGTGCACTTTCATTTGTAAACCATTCGGGAGAGCAAACAGAGGTGAATTAATGTCGTTGCGGTGCGGGGCAGAGAGCTGTGTGAGCAGAGAGAGGCAGGTGGGACAAATGTTACCTGCGTGGCGCACCGGTCCCACAGAGGAACGACAGCAGTGAAGGCCTGGGACATTTACTGTATGTTGCCGTTTTATTACGTTTATATGCGGCAGTCGGCCATGAGGTGATGAAACTGCACATTAAACTTCTTTAACATGGTTCCCGTCTGCTTCCCTGAGCTTTGCTACAGCTGTGATAAAATATTTAATGGTCTTCAAATGTCCATTCAGTCTGGGTGTTTTCAAGTAAGAGCATTTTGGCTTTTTCCTGCAGACTAGAAAATAAAATTTAAGACTGTTTGAATAAAACAGCCGAGGGTTAACTTCATAGCTAGCATTTTTCGCATCCTAAATACGTAGTTAAATAATTAATTCAAAAAGCTTGATAGGGAATGACAAAATAATATTTAAATTTAATATTGGCAAATTAGATCCAATATTGATTATTTTGGATACATATCAGGTACAGTACATGGAAAATTCAAGGGAAAACAATCTCTCAACTAATGTATAATATTGAAGATTAAAATTAACTGATTTGTACTTGCATTATACTCAAGGAAGATTTTATAATAACTATACAAACTCTACATAATCACAATTGTATTTCTACCACAGTTTGTTTTTTGAAATCTAAACATTTAAATGGTGGCTGTCATAAATTTGACTGATTTACTCAAACATGCATTAAACATTGAAGAATATTAAAAAGATAAAGTACTATGGTGCATATATTTAGTAAAACATTTCTCTCTAGAGTTTCTAGCTGACTAATGAGTTTATAGTCACTGAATATGACTTTCCTGAGGTAAATGACATTACATGACATTGTAAGCCGTTTTATTGTTTTTATTTATTGTTTTTCAGCGGCTGAAACTCGATTACATGAGACATCGTTCGGATTTCGCCAAGTTGTACGCTCTCTTTTATCATCAGTGTCCTGTTTATTCATCAACTGAGAAATGGACAGACTAATCAATTTAATGTTCCTGTAACAGATTTTCTTAGTTTAAAAAATGTAAAGTCTGGATATTGGACAAAGAGTAACACATTGTATATTAGCATCTTTTCAAATGCTGGTTTAAAAACATGTATGAGGATATTTGAGGAATATGTGAACATTCACTAAAGTAACCCAAGTTTCCACTAAAAAGTCAACTTTCTAGAGTTGCCCCTGTGCTACAGACATAAATGATACAACTTTTGTAACGGAAGTCAGTCTTGGTCCTATTTTGGTGCAGCGGAATTTAGTCATCTAGCACTCTGTATCTACTAGTTGAAGTCATGGATACGTGAGCTGAAACAGACATTTTTAAACTCTGAGACCTTGAACCATCTGTATTTTTGCACATTTGGCTTATCAGAGCTCACCAGAATAAGCTGAGTATTAGAACATAAGCATTTGTCCAAAATACAGCCCTGGGACAAACAGTATTAGTACACAGAGTACAGTCTTTCAAGCAAACCCAAACAACACTAGAGGCGGACAGATTGAGACGCAGATCTGCAGTCAGAACTGTGAAAGGCGAAGGGGAAGAGAGGCAGGAAACAATTAGGGAAACCAAAAGATCTACAGATTCCCAGAACTGCGAGTGAATTAAAAATATTTAGAAAGAAAACTGATGAACAGCTTCCTTAAATGACTCTTAACGTGTCCTGTTCATAGAGCAGCTTACATACAATATTTAAGTCAATCACAAAATACTCAAATACACTATGTCATAGCCCTTGTATATTCCCGCGATAAAGAACGAATTAAAGATGGTGATTTGTATAACACCAACAGTCTTATCACATCGGACACAACAAATGAATAAATCTACATTTAATAATAATAATAATAATAATAATAATAATAATAATAATAAATAATTAAAACAACAATAAAATAATAAAAAATAATAATAATAATAAAATAAATAATAATAATATAAAATATAATAATAATAATAAAATAATTAAAACAACAATAAAATAAATAATAAAAATAATAAAATTAAAACAACAATAAAATAAATAATAATAAAAATAATAAAATTAAAACAATAATAAATAATAATAATAATAAATAAAATAATTAAAACAACAACAATAAAATAATAATAAATAATAATAATAATAATAAAAAAAAATATATAATAATAATAATAATAATAATAATAATAATAATAATAATAATAATAATAATAATAATAATAATAATAATAATAAATCTAAAGTTCAAGAGGCAGAAGGTGAGATGGTGATTTTAACAGAACTCAGTTGGGAGTCCTGAAATGCATTACGCCTGTTCATGTAAACTCTGTGAGAAGAATTTTCTGAATTTTATTTTTTTTTGTCCAGTTGTGTTGAGTAGCTTAATGTCATTTCTATGGATCAGCGCAGGCTACATCTTACCTTGCCACCCTGGTTTGCATTGGCAGCGTTTGGTGCTTCTTTCACACTGTCCCCGCGCAGGAAAGCCACAGTTAGAGGAGCAGTAGGGCACGTCGCAGGCCTCTCCTTTCCAGCCATCCTCACACACACACTGCACCGACTCACTGGAATTCCCCACGCGACACTCCCCACGATCAGAGCAGTTATTGGGGCATGTATTCAACCTGGGTAGAGCAGAAAGACAGAAAAATCAATGTGACAGGAAATGTTATCAGTGTTGGTCTACCATTGTTTGGACAACCTAGTCAGCTTCCTGCTAACAGCTTATTCAAGGTAGCCCAACCCCGAACTCACGGTCGAGATAGAGGATATGTCAAAAGCAATGTTTTGATAGAGCAGCAGTGAACATTGTTGTGACCAAAGTTGTGAATTTAATTTGCAGGCAAAATTGAAATATTACGTAAACACACGGGAAGGAACCGCTGATTTATTTGCAAATGTTTAAAAAAAAAAAATAAAAAAATAGTCACTTCCTGGGAAACTTTTACATCACAAAGAACCCGTCTCAGAACATGCAGACGAAAAAATAAACGCCATTGAGTGTATAATCCTGTCATTTGTGTACACCTGAAACTGAATTTTTGCAATTTGAGACATTCAAATCTGCGTTATTGCAAGCCCTTGCGATCTATAATCGTGATTCGAACCCATTATATTTAGATTAATCGTGCTTCCCTATTATTTACTAAAACTGTTAAAATTGTTTTCATTAATTGAAATCACGCAATCGAAAGAAAATAGAAATATAACATCTAATTTTCATTTAAGCTTAAGTACTAAAATGACTAAAACCAATTTAGTTATTTTTCAACACCATGTCACCACTAAAAACTAAAACACATAAATTATAGCTAAATAGAGAAAAAAAAATTCTAAATGACAAAAAAAACCATTTAAAATATTTTTAGTTATGATCAATAATTGATTTGATTCCATTTGATATTATAAAACTCTTCAAACATGCACATATTGTGTATTCTTCATTAAAGCTTAAAATTTAGGAATAGGAATAGATATGCCTTAACACTTTTTAAACTCCATCACAATGACTTCAGTTTAATGATTTTCCTTGCACCAACCACACCTAATGTAAGCCTATTGTTACACTGTTTGCTTGGGCATTTACCTTTTCCAGTGTACAGTTAGGCATTGCAATCAGACATTACATCTTGCCAATATTGTCCGGCTATTTCCCCTACAACCCCGTCTGGCTATACAGTGGACATTTAGTCTACACTAAAAAAGTCTCGATTTAGAAAAGCTGCCATATACACAGATTCAGCGACACAGGGCAGCAGAGTCATGTCACAGGCTCCATTAAGCAACAGGAAGGCAAATACACACTTACACAAGACGTTTGGTTAATATTTTGACTTCATTTTCAGTTAATTGCTTTCGTAGTTTGAAAATATCTTATAAACAACTGCGTTGAGGGAGGAGCTGGCTTAAGGTGGGAACGGAATATTTGAGTTGAACCTGAAGTGAAGTGTGTAGCGACAGCCGCATTAGTAGGCAGCTCACTCTCCTCTAAAGCTGAACATTGGGGGAAAAGGGACAGCAGAGAATAACAGGCAGTCTAGCATCTGTCTTTACGCGTTTTTGTGAGCGTCTGCAGTGTGTGTCAGGCTTGGTGTTTGATGTTCTATTGATACCGCACTCCAGTGTTTTTTGGGTCCCAGTGAATGCAGTCGCTATAGAAACTGCCGCAGTCGCCGTCAGGACTTCACAGGAGCAGTTTCTGACACAGACACAGAGGTCAAAGACATCTGCGCTTCCTTCTTAAATTACTCCGACCTGCATTTTCTTGTTCTGGCTCTTGTTCTCTGGCGTACCGAGCCTTAAAGGGACAGATTTGTCATCACGTACGCTTATAACGCAACTCTTTTTTTTGTATTGCAGAACAGGTGAAGTAACATTTTCACTGTGTATTTGAAGTGGCTGAAATGACAAACCAAAGTTGACTTTCATGAGGCATATCAGGAATTTCAGCATTGCAAACTTGTTTTGCGTTTCACAGACGAAAGGAAGTCACATGTTTGGAACAACATGAGTGCAAGTAAATGTTGACAGTACTTCCCTTTTATGGATGAACTCAGGATATTAGGACATTATCCACATTACCCAGAATCCTCAGAGCTTCTCAACAGCCATAGAGAACAAAACCATGCCCTGTCCCGGCAGGGATAACTACACCATTATGCAGCCACAAAGTATCCGTTGCCATCGATGGACATTCACAAGTAGCCATGAATCTGGGATTTTAAGATCCTTGCCTTGTACTGAAACATTGTTTGTTTAAAGGGTCTCTTATGCCAATTTGAATAATTAGTTCACCCAAAAAATTTAATTTCTGTCATTAACTCCTCCCCCCTTATGTCGTTCCAAACTCGTAAAGTCTTCGTTCATCTTCGCCACACAAATTAAGATATTTTTGATGAAATCCAAGAGTTTTTGTACCCCATAGAAATAAATTTAATGATGACATTCAAGGTCAAGAATAGTAGTATGTAAAAGACATTGTTTAAATACTCCATGTGACTACATCGTATTCCCAGAATGTGGAAGCTGAAGTTCTTTAGCTACTATACATGGAGGCACCAGCTCGATCACTTGCATCACATCTTTTTCCAACTTAAAATAATCTGTCATTTTAGGTCATACAGATAAAACATTATTCCAAGCTGTAAAGGGTCTTGTGCACTTTCTGCCGTTTCGGTCCCCTACCCTAGTTAAATGATTCTGTTGCACAGAACTGAGTGAAGAATAATATGTTGATATTTAATATTTTTTCCATCCAATTTTGATGCGTTGCATTGGAAAAAAAGGGATTTTATTGCTTTTAATTTTTTTAATTCTGATTCAGTAAAATTCTTAAATTTAATTAAAGTCTAATAAAGATAATAATTATTAATAATAAAAATAATAATAATAATAATAATAATAATAATAATAAAACTAAATTTAAAATAATACTTTTTTTTTTTTTAATTATTCCGTTTTCGGCCAAGTGAATCCAGAATTTTCGGTTCTGTATACCCAGTGATATGAACAGTAACGATGGCGTTGGTTTTATCGAATCAATGAGTTGAGTCCTCATCCTTTGGAAGTGCTATTTATTTTCGCAGCACACAAAACAGCGTTTTCGACAACATGAATCAAACTCTAACAGACCTCAGCTACAAATACAGTGTTTGAGTGCGGGCCAGAGTGATGTTGTTCACAGGCAGCCTATGAAGACCATGGGCTTGCGATATGTTATGTAGCTTTGAGCAGGAAGTAAGCCCAAAATAACAAAACTCATTTTCAGAATCATTCTGAGACAATAACTTCCTTTATCACGCACATTGATCTTTGAAACGGCTATATTACACAATACAAGAAAGGTCATTTCTGAAAAACATAAGGGCACATTAAATAACCCAGTGTTCATGGGTTAGAAATAGCTTGTGAGCTGTAAATTAAGGTTAAAATTTCAAAGTCCTAGAAAGTAACAAGCATGTTTACAAGAAACAACTGCTGTTCTTAAACCTAGTAAGGCAGATTCCTGGAATCATTTATACTGAATGGAAACTTAAAGACATTACTGGAGTTTGTAGGCCCAGGCAGTCACTTGATTACACTACCGTTCAAACATTTAGAGTTTAAAATGTTTTTGAAAGAAGTTTTACACTCGCAGGCTAGATTAAAAAAAAAAAAAAAAAAAAAACTGTAAAATATAATATTCTAACAAATTATTGTTGTAATCGTTTTCCATTTTAAAATGTAACAAGCCGAATTATCTGCACCACTCCAGTCTTCAGTGTCAAATGATCCTTCAGAAATAATTCTAATATGCTGATTTGGGGCACAAAAACATTTATCATCAATGTTGAGAACAGTTGAGCTGCTTAATATTTTTGTGGGAACACTGATACACTTTTTTCAGGATTCTTTGACGAAAAGAAAGTTCAACAGCATTTCTTTTCTTGTTCCTCAATTAGACACCGTCTAAGCAAGCAGGTTTTGTAAGAAAACAACAGTGAGCATCAGCCCGTTTTGGTTCAGGAATTAAAGCTTTACCTGTAGGAGATGTTGAAGCCAGTGAGATTATACGCAGCGTCACTGAAGAAGTGCAGCAGGGCGAAGCCAGACTGTGCCACCACCTCTGGGACGGTCTCATTGCTGTAGCTCTCAGGAACAATCAAACCACTGGAACATGAAGAACACAGAATCTTTAATAACTCTGCTAAAAGGGAACGAAACGGATTCAAAAGTTCCATCGCTTTCTCATTTAATTGTACTCCATTAGAGAGTTTGTGTACTTTCTTCATAATGGGCTGCTGTGTTGGTTTTTGTATGAATTTTTAAAGATGTTCTGTCTAAGAGTGTTCAAAGTATCTGCATATTGGTGTGAATTAATCACCATTAATGTACATCCTTAGACTAGCTGGAGCAAATAATCGCCAAGACAGCATTTATTTAATCAAAAATCATTTTTAAAATCAATTTATACATCAATATATTTTAAAGGTATTTAATAATTTATAAAGTGTTTGCAAATAACTGTCACTTAACAGTAAGCTTCAGTGTCACATGATCCTTCAGAAATCATTCTAATAATGATTTGGAGCTCAAGAAACATTTATAATTATCAATGTTGAAAACTGTTGTGCTGCTTAATATTTTTTGGGAAAATGTCATGCATTTTTTCAGGACTCAAAAATCTTTTATAACATTATAAATGTCTTTCCTGACACTTTTGATAGATTAAATGCATCCTTACTGAATAAAAGAAAATGTGCTGGCCTCAAACTTTTGATAGCTAGTGTATTTCTCCTAATGGTGGCTGCAATGTTAAGATCACATTACACTTCAAATGCCATGCACCTTATCCTTCTATTAAACACTTTCGGTGGAAGAATCAATCATAGATGACAAATGTGTCACAGTATTTCCACCAGACCTCAGGTATGTTTCTAGGGGTCGTTCACGCCATTTAAAACCAATGTCTGTGATGTGGTGCAAAAACACTCCCACTATAGAATGCTCCGTATTCTAATCTGATCCTGGATTAAGAGGTCATTACCTGGAAATCCCACTCTTCCTGTTTACATCTTACACACAGAAATGAAGAGAATACCTGAAGGCAGCGAGTAAAGGAGAGTAGACGGAGTCTCCATCATACACATACAGATGATCCCAGCTGCATTCGGTGGCAAAATGCTCAAAGCGAAGCCTCAGGATGGAGTTAGGCCTGCCAAGAAAAGAGGAGCATCAACACACACGAATTATAGATATCTGATGTAGAGGTCAGCTACATGACCCAAACCTGACAGGACCTGCCAAACCGTTTAAGGGCGTTTTCAGACCTGTAGATTGCTTTGCTCCAAAACAGGAATTTAAACTTCTCACTGTTGGATATCCTGCTATATTTATTAAATCAGGAACCAGGGTTGTGGCGAGACAGCATTCTCGCAACGCACATAACAAACAGAGGCGTTTGTGTCAAAAACAAATCCTTCAAAACAAGCCAGGTGTCACGATTTTTTTCAGGCAGGATCACGATCCACAATATTATCACAATAAGTTTTTAAATACCATTTTGCAAGTTACTCAGCAGTCCTTTTTAAAAAAAACTAGCCCTACAAGATAAGAAAAGAATGACAGACCTTTAGAAGCCAATATCATGCTTGTTTTATTGCCATACCAATAAACAAACCTATTATTGGGGTCTTGGAGAAAAGAGAAGGTAATCGATTTTAAAGGGTTTAAAATTTAACAATACCGCTCAGGTCAGGTCAGGCCAGGTCAGGCCAGGTCGGGTTTCAGGGTCTCATTTACAGGCCAGATTCAGGCTTAAGGTTCAGACCTCTAATCTGAGAAAGAGAGTTTAAGTTTTAGACCAATACTCACTGTCCCTCAATAAGCCACGTGCACTTGGTCTTGTATTTGTAGTTTCCTGCTCCGTCAGAGAGGTAGCCAGAGGGTGCCGTTAGCCTGCGATGACAGACACAACAACATTACTACAACATGAAACAGATAACACACACCTGAAGGGACAGCTTAATATTTGTGCTGTCAATCAGTTAAATAACCAATTAAATCTCACATTTTCTGCAATTAATCGCCATCGCTTTGGAGATTCAGTGTGAAAATATGTAATACAATAAATTTTAATCGCAAATTAAAGTAGAACCAACTAAAAGACAGTACATCTTAAATAAGTGCTTAATGTCATCTTTTCACCACATACTATGAATGAAGGCATCACCGATACTAATACTGCAACTTGTCTCAATTAAATAGATTTCTCTCAAATTCTGGGGATGAAATGAATAATTACAGCCATTCAACAATATAACTGAAAGCCAAATTTATTTGTAACATTTAATGGGCATATACATATACACATATGAACTTTTCAGAACTAAAAGCACAACCAAAACAACATTCTTCCACAAAAATGCATGCAATTCTGTTTTTCAGCCGTTAAAGGGCCAAAAGTTACATGGTGAACCATTAAAACAATCTTCCCATAAACCCATTATAATAAATGGGTAATAAATAATAATGAACCCATTATTAATTTAGCCATGCCTTCATCACAGTGTTGTCTATGGTGTAGTAATATAGTGATGCTTCTGTCTCTGAATATCAGCTCTCTGTCTGAATGAGAGTCAGTTTAGTTCAGGGCAGGTGTGGTTCAGAGAGAGTCAGACTTGTAACCCGAAGGTCGCAGGTTCGAGTCTCAGTACTGGCACGGAATGTAGGTGGAGGGAGTGAATCAACAGTGTTCTCTTCCAGTCTAATTATCCACAACTGTGTAACGACTGAGAAAAATCAGACAATTATTTATCATATTTAAAAAATAACCTTCAAAACTCACTCTAGGATCCAACTTGGGCAAGGGCCTCAGTAACCATGGATTCCAACTGATAAGGCTGGGAGGGCAATAAACCACCTTGTGGAAAAGCAAAGGCCATAGGAAAAACTTATAGCCTTTAAAACACATTTTCCTGCATCAATTTATAGACGTAGTGATCTATAAATGAACATGGATCCCAGGACATTGTGTGCCTGTCTTGAATAGGTGTCTTATGGTATTTTTGTTTTATGCATATTTATTACATATGCAAACGATCTGATTAAGACAAAGGATCATAAACTTTCCATTCGAAAGCTTGAATATGATTGGCCCACTGACCCCTAGGAGGAGGGGCCAGCACCAGAGGTTAAAGGCCTCGATCTGCCCAAACCATGTGCTTATCTAGAAGAGAGAAAGAACACTCCTTACTACAAGAGTCAACCTAACCACGTAAGCTCATCATGATTTCTTCAATTCAACACCCTAACCCTCGATAAGTGGTAAAATCCTCTAGGCAAGGCGTTTTGAAATATGCTGATTCTTTCCTGGTTAATGACTTTTCCATAATTACATTTACTGCTCCCACTTCCGGTTTCACTATCATTTTACCCATGTACGTGTGACTTGTGTGTATGTACATGTTCGTTAGTTTAGTTAAGTGTTTGCTATTTAGTTAGACCTTGCGCACAATACATTTTTGGTTCCGACTCCCTGTTTGCAAATAACTCACTTAAATGACCTCGATCTTGTTACATGCTCTGAGTGCTGAAAACTCTGCGGTCATGAAAAATACCCTTTTCTTTAGAATTAATTTACAGTCAATCAGTTCATCCCCTGAACGCTCAGTATTGATTGTTATGTTAATGTAACTATATCAAGTTTAACTGATTCAAATATTCATAATCAGATCACAATAAGTTATTAATAATTATTCATATTTCCCCTTTTAGCCAACTCACAACAACTGAGGTGGCCTTAAACGAGGTACCTAACCCCCAACCGCTCCCCGGGACCCGTAGCAAAAATGGCTGCCGAATGCTCTGGGTGTGTTTAAGAACCGTGTGTCTTAATCATTGAGACAAACAAGTTACTGACAGGATCAAAAACGGGTAGTGAGATGGCGCTTGAAACACAAGAGTCCTTCTCATCCAAAGAGAAGCAAGTGAAAGTGATATAGGAAAGGCCTACATGCAGACCAGCTGCCCTTTCTTGCTTTGCAGGAACTCAGATCACATGATCATATACAGCAACACGAGCCAAAGCATGAGGCAGATATCAGCATAGCTAGAAGTGGACTCTGTGTTATTTGCATTAAAGATTTTTAATGCACTAGGCAGAAAATATTAACAGCCCTAGTTAATAATCTTTTCTACTCAATTACTCTTGTGTTATTGTTTGATTGTTGCCTTTGCTCTACAGCTTATGTAAATAATTTTGAATGTTTGTTTTATTTATTTAGTAATTTTATGGTATATTTTCTTTTTTTCCTGAACCATTAGTGTTGGTATTATTACTTACATTGTTAACATTGTTATTATATTTATTAGTAGTATTGTTGCTTGTTTTATTTATTTTTTTTAAGCCTCCTGTGGACTAGTGTTGAAAATTAGCATTTGTGCTAAAACATTTAAGCAAGAGCACATGGTTTGTCCAATGTAACTGCGGTGTCCATGTCAAATAAAGAAAATAATAACAAAAAATATGAAACAATGTAAACCAGCTACAGCCCTCACAAAGATTTTAATTGGACATTAAATGAACAACAAAAGGCCTGTCTCATGTTAAAGTTCAAGGGTCACTGGTGAAAGCAAACAGGGTGTGTGCATCTTAGTTTCAGTAATGTTTTAGCAATGCCATGACCTGGAATTTTAAATGATCGCTTAAGATTTTCCTATGCGATTTCACGTTGGCTTAAAGTTTGTCACGGTTATTCCACAGTGCTTTGTGCCTCGTACATATACTAGCCGCAAAATTTCGCCAAAAACTTGCTAATGTCACTGTACCTTTAAGGTGCAGTACCGTCACCTACCATGTTAGACATTTTGATTGTACCAGTATTGACAATCCTGATATTGATGTCATTGCGATACCCCATTATGAAGGATCTACTGTTATATACAGCCAGGTGTGTGTGTGTGTGTGTGTGTCAGTGTGTAGCAATGAGGTATCTAAGCTCCGGACTACAGTCTCAAGGAGCTTTGTTAACATTAAAAAACCCCAGTTCATTAACACACCCACAATCCTGTGGGAGCTGCACATACACTCTCCAGCAGACAGCTGTGAAACGCATCAGACGTGACTCTCGACGGAGCACAGCAATCTTCCACCCAGCCAATTAGATCATCTTTCAACAATGTCCCATTAGGATCATTAACAATTAAAATCACATCACACGTTTCTTCAAATAAAGAACAGGCGTTCGATAATGGGCAAAAAATTGCTGAATAATTGAGCTGTTGTGCTTTTTCCTGTCAGTCTCTATTCAGCCTTTATGATGATAGCTGAGAGAATGTCAGAAATGCCCGTCTGCCATAAGTGATTTCAGACCTGGGTCTACTGAGAATTAGATTAAGTGTAGATGAAGCTGCTGAGAGAACACTTGGGCTACATTCACACTGCAAGGCTTAGTGCTCAATTCTGATTTATTGCTTGGATTTTTACATACATATATACATATATTATATATACACACATACACGCATATATATTATATACATATATACACACACATGCATATATATTATATACATATATTATATATACACACGCATAAATATTATATACATGTATTATATATACACACGCATAAATATTATATACATATATTATATATACACACACATGCATATATATTATATACATATATTATATATACACACGCATAAATATTATATACATATATTATATATACACACATACATGCATATATATTATATATACACGCATATATATTATATACATATATATGCATGTATGTATATATAATATATGTATATAATATATGTGTGTGTATATATAATATATTATATACATGTATTATATATACACATACATGCATATATATTATATACACATATACGCATACATATATTATATACACACATGCATATATATTATATACATATATACACACATACATGCATATATATTATATACAATATTACATATACACACGCATATATATATATATATATATATATATATATATATATATATATATATATATATATATATATATATATATATATATATATATATACACACATATGTATATAATATATATGCGTGTGCATATATAATGTGTGTGTGTGTATATATAATATATATATATATATATTAGGTTATTATAATATTAGGTTCCAGTGGGAACAGATCATGGTCCTGGACTGACCCGCATCCGAATGTTGATCTAGAGTGATGTCGCATGAATTCTGATTTGACTGTGCCGACGGATTTTGTACAACAAATGGAAGAGGAACAAATCATAATTGAAAAGATGACATTCCATGTGGTTTGTAGTACCGTTCACACTATCATGACAAAAACAGATCAGATGAGAGGAAAAAAAGAAACTGATCTGGGCCTCATTTTCTGCAGTCTGAACGCAGCCTTCCTGCGCAGCCGTTTCACAGAACAAACCGTCAGACGGTGTTGAAATGCAGTAGAAATGGTTGAAGTAGAAGTGCAGTCTGCGGTCAGGGCAACATTCTGGGAAAGGAATGGACGTTTCATGTGTTTGAGGGTTGGTGTGGAAGAAACAGTCGGTCTTCTGTACTTCGACAAATGATCCACTAAAAAGAGGCCATTTAGTAAAGCAGATCCTGCTGCTGATAACTATGTTATGGAATTATGAATGGGCCGGCCAATTAGACGACATGCAGCATCCAACATCACGCTTTCAAACAGAACATGCATCCTCTCTTTTTGCCATTTCCAAACACGGGGATCAAATTCTATTAACGGATACATATTAAGGGAAGAAAAAGAATGCAGTATGTAGGAAGATCTTCGTAGGCTCTTCCATACCCAATTTCACAAATACTGCATTCTTCTTACTAAGAAGTATTGTGGCGTTCCTATGATACTGTGAAGTATACCATAACACAGTCAATGATTACCATGATAAATGTCCAGAAACTTTGCATTACTATGGTACTAGAATCACCATTCATCATGGCAACAAATAGCACCTCTCATACACTCATAATAGAGACTCTCCATATCAAAAGTCACATTTACATCCTCTTATCTAGGGTTTGAAACATTTTATTGTTGGGAGATCATGTTTTATTAGGGGTGTGACGATACACTCAGCTCACAAGACGAGACGATACACAATACTGGTTTTCCCGAGAATAAGACGAGCCGATCTTTTAACACTAGTTTTGAGAAAGCGTCAATGAGGAAACGCGTGACTGGAAAAAGAGTCTTATTTGACAAAGTCAGAAAATGCAAAACAACGTAAGAGCTTTTTAAACTAATCTAGGGCTGTCACTAATGATTTTGGTAATCGAGTAAACAGTCAATTATTTTGTAGATTAAATTAATCACATAATATTTTTTGTGGTAATAAATAGATGTAAGTGAACGCTAGTTTTTAAAATGACTTGAAACAAATATGATAACAGAATCAGTGATTCAGCTAAAGTATCAAAAGCAGGTAATCATATTAGTCTTGCTGCGGTGTTACCGGTGTTCAGCTGCATTTTGATTTTTTTTATAGTAATAAAAAAAATCATAGAGAACAGACACTACAATTCAGTGGGATCTGAACGAGAGTCACACCACAGATCAGCAGCAGGAGTCAGATTTCACTACATCTTCAAAAGTGGTGGGGTGATTTTGGGGTACAGTGGGTATTTTTTAATTCCTAACGCTTTAGCCTACAACAAGGTTGCATGTGTTACCATATATACACTGCATGTTTATTTTGCTCAAGATAACGATTTATTAAGTCATAAAAACAAGAAACCAATCGCAGCTCAAGAGCTGTCGTGCCAACCGCACAAGTTTACAATACAGTTTTTGCGAACGGTCATTTGAACGATAGTTTCAGGAAACACCAAATTGTTGAACTATGTTAGTAAGGACGGAACTTACTAGTTGGCTATGGATGCTTTTGGGAAACGTTGGGTCAGTGCAGTGGTTCAAACGTTTGGATGCATACAGGTGAAATATCAATTCTCGATTACAATTTTGATATTACAACAAAATCTACTAGCCTAAAGACAAGTAATCAGACAGCAATAAAATAAATAATCTCACTTAAATTCAATGAAAATATCTAAACATTAGCCAAACTGATTCAACACATAATTAAGGGGCAGCGAGTGGCAAAGCACCGCCACACTAGTTTGAAAAGTGCCGGGTCAAAATCCAGCTGGACCCCGTCGCTCACTTCACCTCACTCCTCTGACTGACAAGACGGAAGATTTGATTTCAAAACGAGTGTAAAAGCACCCATTTAAGCGCATGTCGTTGTACTTTTTTGTTGTTGTGTTTTTCATAAAGAATGAACCCACCATTCAAGCAGTTGCCCCGCCCCCTTTAGTTACTGTTGCTATGTCCGACAAGCCATGAGCTCTTACGCCACACATCATGTTCTCATGCAGTGAAAAATACATCCCGGAGCAAAGAGGACACTGACAACACGTCGACAGACAAGACAGAGCAGGTTACTTTTGATATGAAACGGTTTCATATTTAAAATATTGTATTTTTTTAAAGAAGTTTAAACAATAAATAGCGTATAGTGTGTGTTTAATGTGTCGTGACAGATCGCTGTAGCTCCTCGTGAAGCGATCATCTCTTCATACTAGTTCATTTATAGCATCAAACAAACATCAGAAGGAATGTTGTTTCAAGCACGGAAAGACGTGAGTACACACAATTTTTCAAGTTCAAGTTCACCAACTCCCCTCACTGCTTTGTCGGACAAAATGGCAGATTCAGGGTTATGATTGGTCAGATCGCCTGTCAATCAAACTACCAGCGAAGGGTCAATTGCCACCAATTCGAAAGTAAAATGCGCGCAGGCATTCATAATGGTGCGTGTCCACCGGCGTGGAGCGATTTTTTTTTCCCAGTTGTAGTTTTAGAAACTTTAGTACTTCAGCTTAAGCTTATTTTTCAAGCATTTTAAGATTTATTTAATTTCAATTACTGAAAACGTTTAGATTTACTTCTAGTTATCAGTAATGATAACAGCACTGAGTCTTATCACAGTCATATCGGCAGGATTATGAAAGAACTGATTATGATCATCATTATTTTGAAGTTGTGTGCCCACAAAATGCATGTCCTTGGCAGGGATCTACACTGAAAACAAAGCTTCTTGTGACTTTATTTTTGGTTATTAGAAAGACGGGAACACTTCTGATCCGAGATGAATTGCCAGAATGTTAGGAAAGGGCTCTGCCTCCAGCGTGGCTGCGTTAGATTCATGATTGACACCACATGATCGTTTGGCTTCAGTCTGCCTGTCTCTTTCTCAGCTATTTGGAGCCCGATTCACCCCGCATGACCCAACGTCTCCAATGTAACCAGTGTCTCTGCCAGACTTCGCCATTCAGTGAGTCACATCCCATGATGAAGCAGGATGTGGCAAACATCATATTCCAACAAAACCTTAATTTTAGCCAACCGTTCATACGTAGCAAAATTGATTTTGTCAATGCCAATGTGAACACACAGTTAACGAAAATAGTTCAATCACACTACCAACCTAGAATGAGAACAGACTCGAATCATTTTTGACGACCAGTGTGAAATATTCAGTGATTTTCAGAAGGGAGATTTTCGGTCGGCGTAATTTTAGGGGCCCAATCAGCTCAAGCCGAGTTTGCAAATATAAACTATATGAATAAAGCACTTGACTATATACAACACATTTGTGATAATGACTACGCCGTCAAAGATAGTAACATCCGATGCAGATCCTGAGGGAAAAACATTCTTAAGCAAACAAATTCACGAATGTAATATTTTAAATATTATGCAACATGACAAACAAAAAGTGCATAATGTCTAAAATACGACTATTAAAAGCTCACAAAAAATACAGAATGTAACTCCGTTCTAATAGTGAAGCCTATCATTTTGGAATAAAATGCTTAAAAACTGAAGTTTGTTTTAATAAATAAAACATAAAATGTGTAAAGCAATGTATAAACAATTGTTTTTATAATATATAATCATTTATGTAGTCCATTTAACCTGGAAAATGTGTAATATAAGTGTAGTGCATATACTATAAAGTAGTTTGTTTAGTCCATTTAAGCTGGAAAAAGTGTCAACAGGAAGTATAAACGGAACAATTTATATTGGATTAGAAATAAAAGCAGTGAGTCTTCGCCTCATGTCACAACAACACTTGCGACTGATCTATCTATAAACTTTACGGCCTTAAAGTCTTATCACCCTGTTAAAGAGCAGTTTCTGAGGCACCAAATAACAAAAAGCGGAGGTTGTGTCTCCAGAATTCCTTCACATGAGCCTTCATGACGCGCATGAGCCGAGCCCTGTCAACAGTTACAGCATGTTCCGAACGAACTTCACGCATTAGGCGCGTTCGTGTTCATGTCACGGGCATCAGCAGTGAATAAAAGCCGTTTGTGTCTCACCTGAAGCGGCCGCCGCAGTGCTGGCACTGCTCCCCGACCCATCCCGGCTCGCAGACACACACGCCGCTGGCGGTGTTACACTGGCCGTTCAAGCACGGCTTCTCGCACTCCTTCGCCTCCGTGGCCGCGGGCAGACGAACCAGTCCGCTGAGGGCTGTGATGAAGAGGAGAGATCGCAGTGCGGTGCCGTGAAGGCCTACGCGAGCCAGGCCGTGTGTCAGACACCAGCCCCGGTCAAGGGCCCTCCGAACCACCGCGGCCATTCGCACAGAAACAGTGGCGAAACCGCTGCTAGTGACTATCGGATGACGGGAGACAAAGGACGGCAGTGTCGTCGATTCTGTCGGTGGTCTGTGGTTTCTTTGGAGGCGGATCTTTTATCTTTTCTTCTCGTTCACATCTTACCGATGCTTATCGCTGCAGTACCGAGACGCATATTGACACCCGGAAATGACGAAAGCACGACGAGATGCGGAAGTGCGCACTGATTGATAATGAGCGCGGAATTTAATCAAGTAATTGCGACTAATTGCTCACAGCAACTAATATAAACATTTATAATAATATGAAATGAAGCAATGTAATAAATACACGTATAATGCAGTAATATTGGAGTGTGTACGTGGTTGGAACATCGAATTAAAAAGTACGCACAATTCTCTACAGCTCTTCTTAAAGGATTTATCGTATTAAATGCAAATTATATGAGATAAGGTTCAATTCTAGTGTATCAAAACTTTCATTTAGTGTCTGTAAATAAACTATAGCTCAACAGCGTGCTCTTGTGGCCTTTTGTGGTATTAGCACAAACTCTAGGAAAAGAATGTCAAATAATTCATTCAACAAGATTTTAATTTAAGAAAAATAGCTATTTCTATAATCCTGGACTCAATTCAGTTTCATTATATTTCACCCAAAATGTTATCTTGATAATATTGTGTAGCTACATTCATGTTCATGTTTTTTTTTTAAAGCATAAAAACAACACGTTTACAAACATCATAGAACGTTTATTACGTTATTGACTTGTAAGAAGTCACAATTTTTCAACGCACTCCACTGGATGAAGTGCATTCATATACCTTATTTATACCTCAACCAATCCAAACGGATTGATTTCTGTAGTCAACATAAATAAAAACAAACATATTTACATAAACGGCAGGAGACATTGCTCTGCTAAAGAACATGAAACCGGGATTGACAGTCACAGAAAAAAAAAAGAACATCGGACAAACCGAACGGTCAAAACCAAACGCTAAATTAACAATAATAAAGCGGGGCATCAATAAAATGGATTTAAACCAAGGACTTGAGGAGAATTATTAGACGGGGAAAGATCTGTTGGAAGGATTTGCCACAGTGATCTGAACAAACAGGATCGCTGTCTTCACTGCGTCGGGTTCACAGATACAGGTTAAAAGGTGAAGGGTTCACAAAGTGGTCCCTGACATGGATTACAGGGTCAAAGGTCATAATCTCATGTCCGTTCTGCAGCATATGGCCCGTTCAGGAAACACGCCAGTATTCACGTACATACAGAAGCTGCTCCTGAAGGTGCAGAGGCACCCGGTGCTCTAGAGATCCAATCCGTCGCCACAATCCACTTTATCGCCATTCTCTCAAACTTTGACAACAATTCTTAGGAAAAACGTCCGTAGAAGTTGAAAAAAGTCATAAAAAGCAGTTACTATACAGAAAATTCCATCATATACAAAAGAAAATTCACTCCCTCTAATCAAAATTGGTAAGAAAAATCATACAATCAGTCATTACCTGATATGTTACAATTAAGGGTGTGTGCTGAATATTTGGTCGAAGTGATTCCTCCAGCTGTATCCTCTCTTATTGTGTGATTAGTCAAAGCACTTCTTTCGAATTCAGAATTTTCAGGAAAAAAAAAAAAATGACTGGAAATACAGTAAACTACCTTTCTGGGTGCTAATGACATGAAGCATTTTACAGAATGATTTTGAAAGTCTCGATTCGAAGTCTCATACTGACCATCGTCAAACGTGTCATTCGTGTCTCAAAGTCCAGCTTAAAGGCAGTTGGAAAATTTCCACATCCACTCAGTCATATGCAGATTCATCAAGTAATGCGCACTTTAGCCACTAACACTGTAACAGCGAGTGGCTAGAATGCCTCTGAACTTGTGCGTTCGGTCTTGAACGAGCACCTTTAAAGCACACAAAGCCTCTCTTGCTTAGTATTTAAGCCTATTTACATTAGAGGAGAAAAAGAACTCGTACAATTTTCCGTTTGGACAGGAAAGCACACGTCGCACAACTTCCTGTTTAAGACATGCAGAGTGAACGGCGTCCAAAGGCAGGTCATTCATCAGCATTCGTTAGCACTGGAAAAACAACAACTCTCCTCCTACAGCAAGTGTGTGTGTGTGGGTGTGGGATTGGTTGGCTAGGAGTTGAAAGAAATCGCAATTCGGGGCCTTATTGTAATTTACTGAATGCCCAAATGCCACAGTGGGCAGAGATTTAATTTATGTTTCCGATGTGTGTGATTCCAGTTGTAGAGGTTTGTGGGATGATCTGTTGTTTAGTTGGGCTCAGTTTATCTGTACAAAAGTGTCTGAATGATGTGCGTTGCAAGAGGTGGTGACTGGTTGTGTTTGTCATCCCGCAGATGAGGCACAGTATGTGTGTGTCTTTGAGTGGGAGTTCTAGTTTGATGAGGATATCTGTCGTGACGGTCGTCCTGCAGACGAGGCGCTGTACGTTCGAGTGCGTTGTCGGATTCTGCAGGGCACCTCCAGCTCCTGGAATAAAGGGGCCTCTGTGATTTCTGACGCCTCTGGGCGCTCTGCGGGCACTCGGGACAGCATGCAGCGCACCATCTGTGCCTGAAACAAACAGATACAATGATATTAGTGTGTGGAGTAATTCATAGCAATATCTCATTTATAAAGTGAACGATTGACTACAGCTTACACTAGGGGGCGTCGGCACACTTTCGAGGGGACCGCTGGAGGACTTATTTATCATTAATATACTTTAAAAATTAAATCTAACTTGATTAAAATGCTAGAAAAACATTGAAAATAGTATTTCTTTTTTCCTCTTCACTATTGTTTCTAATGAGTTCTTGAAATTGTGGTTATTTAATTTACCTATAATCAATATATAGTTAATATATATTCGAGGTATAGTTCTGTTAATACTATATAGGGGTCATACAATGTGCGTGGCCAAAAAAACCCTACCAAAAAAAAAAAAAAAAAAAACGAGAACCACTGGTTTCTAGTATCAGTTTGAGTACGGTCTGTATGAAGGAATAACCCAAGTCAAGCCCATTTTCCATTCTCACAATAGTCATGAGTGTGAATTTATCAGTCGAATCTTAATTTCCTGAAAGTGAAAGTTTCCTATAGAGTTGGACTCCTTGCCACAACCACTGTTGCTCACTCACACGGGCCATTAAAGGTGCAGTATGTAATATGGACAGCTAGTGGTTGAAACGGGTACTGCAGTCCAAATTCAAAACATTGGAGAGGGTTGTTTCCCGCTCACGCAGGGTGTCCAGATTAAGGACACGCAACAGGAATAAGCGCAATAGACGAATGAAGAGGACAAGCCTTAAAGTCTGTGTATTTTAGGAAATTTGGGTAAAAATTCGTCTCGCACAGAAACCTTGCACACCGAGTCCGATGCGTATTAATCATTTGTGAAAAAATTAGCATAATACAAAATGGAGTCTTTAAGCAATGAGGATGATTCTGTTGTCCTCTCTCTTCTTAAAAAGCGAAATGGAAAGGAAATATTAGGTCCATCCAGTCCTGAGATTGTGTAGAGAGGAACGATAGTTCCATCTCCTTATCAAAGGGATTATCCTGAGGGATTCAACGTTTACTTCAGGATGTCAGAGGCTCAGTTTGATGCTTTGTTAGTGATACTGGAACCACATATTAGAACGATCATCACCAGTTTCCATGAGCCAATTGATCCTGAACAAAGACTGACAGAATGTCTGGATTTTGGCTTTCACTTGTACGGTGGCTCTGAATTGTCAAAACACCTTTCAAAGTGCTTGCTTTCGGAGGCAGTGTGAAAACGTGATTAACACAACGTGAGGTAGCATTTTTAACGTGCTAAAATTTCAGACTCAGTGTGCAAGGACCTTTACACTGCAAGTTGATGAGTTATTTTATCCACGTTTTAATATGCCTCTGGTCATGGCGCTTCTTTGATGGATGTTGACGTTTTCTAATTTGGGCAGAATCTGTGATCTCGGACAGTTCGTTTGTTGGCTTCCATGGCTGCAATATGCGGTGTTTTCCACCAACTGGCACCGGAGTGTCGAAATACTATTGGGTAAGTTGGCAGTGGGAGGGATCACACAGACCAAAACAAAAACTGACATTCCAACACGGAACACACATTTCAAAGTAGATTAACTGGCTGTAGCATTGTTTTCCGGAGAAACAAGTATGTGAACTGAACATGTTTCCTATCTATCAGCAAATATGGCATTTTTATGCTTCAGTACAGTCAAAAAAAATAAAAAATACAAACAGCACCTTTAAGGCAAAATTTTCTGTAAAGCTGCTTTGAAACATGTATGTATGCATGCATTGTGGTATATTCTACACAAAAACAACAGATGTAACATTGTAAATTTAGTGTTCTAAAACAGGTTTGACAACCTCATTTTGCTGCTGTGTGAATGAAAAACATTAGGCTGGACTTGTTGATGTGATTGTAACCTTGCACCTATAGGGGGCACTAGAAGTGCTGTTCATCTCTAGGATTTCCCAACTGTATGGTCACTCCCACTCCACCTCCCCCTGCCATTGCAAAATACCCAGCAGTATAGGCACACAAACACAAACAAACTTACTTCCAGGACATTGGCCTTACAGAAAGCAGCAGGAAACTGTAGGGCTCTGACCTCTGTGAGAGTCTGAAAGAAAATCAGCGAGATGTTTACCAATTGGTGCAATATAATAAAATATTCTATTTTTATTCACATGAGTATACTACGGTTCAAAAGTTTGTTTTTTATTTTTTTTATTCAGGATGCATTAAATCGACCAAAAGTGACAGTAAAGACATTTATAATGCATTTCTACTTCAAATAAATGCTGTTCCTAATAATGATAAGAAGAAGAAATGTTTCTTGAGCACCAGAAATCAGTATATTAGAATGATTTCTGTAGGATCATGTGACACTGAATACTAGAGTAATGATGCTGAAAATTCTGCTTTGCCATCACAGGAATTACATTTTAAAATAGAAAAGGGTTACTTTAACTTGTACTAACAGTATTATTGTTTTACTATTTATTTTTTTTTATTATTTTTTTTAATCAAATGAAGCCTTGGTGAGCAATAGAGACTTATTTCAAAAACATAAAATATTATCGACCCCAAACTTTTGAATGGTAGTTTCCTTACATATATGCGGTCTTACCCTGACTCTCTCCATCTGGGTGCGGAATGGACAGAGAAGCTCAAAAAGAATCAGGCCAAGAGAATAAATGTCCACCTTGTGAGAATAAGAATTCCCAGACAGCTAAAGAGGGAAAAAGGAAGAGATATATTATAGATGTATAATATTCTACATTTATTAAAAACAAATAAATAAATCTGCCAAGTAGAAATATGATCATTTTCCTTTGCTTGTTTTATGCTAAACAAGCACCAGCACTACTTTCATAATCAATTGTGTATAGTTTGTGCAGAGCGTGACTGAAACTGACCTGTTCAGGGCTCATGTAGAGTTTGGTGCCCACTTGGCCAGTGTGACGGGCATAGACTGGCATTGGTGTAAGGGTACTCAGCTCCTCGTCATCTTCCTCCTGATCCATAGCAGTGACCAGTCCAAAGTCTCCCACTTTCACCACGTCATCCATCGTGAAGAAGATATTAGATGGCTGAGAGAGAAAGAGAAGGGCAATGAAGAGCAGTTTGCATTGGAAAACCCCTCACTGCAATCATGTTTCATTTCCAGCATCCTACCTTAAGATCTCTGTGCATAAGTCCTTTGCTATGCAGGAAATCCACAGCTTCTGCGATCTGCAGGAAGATGTCCAGACACTGAGTGTGCTCCCTGAGCTCAGGCAGACACCTCTGGGCCATCCAGTCCTTCAGGTTTTCCTTCCTGCACAACTGCATCTGAATGTACAAGTAGACCTTGGGTGTGAGCGGTGGCCGCGTGGCAGGGCAGGGGGTGCTGGGGGCCAGGCTCAGAGAGGTGGGCCTTGATGGCAAGTTAGAAGGTGGTCCCGCTGATGTGCTACTCTGGGGTTTGGAGCCAGGCTGTGAAAGGCACGCAGGTGGCACAGGTGTACTTCCGCTGAGGTCACTGTCATTGTCCTGGTGTTCACAGCCTGAGTCCTCGAAGACGATATCGAAGGAGGAAGAAGTGCAGTCGCCATGAGCAACTGTGCGGGGAGGGCAGAGCTCAAAAGAGTGGGGGGAATCCGAGACCTCCAGGACAGCGTCTGGGTCGGCCTGACTGTCACGCTCTGACATCATACTGTCCGGTCCCAGGCCTTCCACACACACCTGATCCCCAACGCACACACTCGTGTCCCCACCGGCAGCACACATGCATGAGGAATCCACCGGGGAAGGAGTGGCCACAGGAACCTTGACCGAGAACGCCTCCATATGGTCAGGAGAGCTCAGCAGCCAGTCAGCAGTACTGGAGAGAAGAAAAAAAAAAAAAAGGATCCTTCCCATTAATGCCCTAACTTCACAAATGTATTTTTATTATAATTATAAATCAGATGTATCTTAATTTATTTAGATAGATAGACAGGCAGTTAAATGATCGATAATTAATAGACAGACAGACAGACGGATGATGGTTAGATAGACACAGATAATAAACAGACAGACAATAGTAAGACAGACAGACAGATGATAGATTGTTAGATATTAAGACAGACAGAAACACATGATAGATTGTTGGATAGTAAAACAGACAGATGATAGTTAGATAATACATAGATAGTTGCAGACAGACAACATAAGACAGACAGTCAGATAATAGATGACAAATAATGGACAGTTAGACTACAGACAGACAAACAGACAAATAACAGATAGTTGGATAATTAGACAAATAATAGATAGACAATAATTACAAAGACAGACATAAAGACAGACAGACAGACAAATAATAGATAGACAAATAACAAAGACAGAAAGTCAAGCAGACAGACTGATAACAGACAGATAGTTACACAGAAAGATAGATAATAGATAGATAGACAGAGACACAGATATGCATTTAAATAGTAAAACTACTGTAAACACACATGAAAGTGACCAGAAAAATTTGCAAACTTAATTCAAACTAGTGTTATTCATATGAGCACTATGGCTCAATGTGCATGTGCTAACCGCTGAGCAGCGGCTCCAATTTTATTTGAAATTCAATGCAAATTATTTTATATTTACACTATTTTGATGCATTTCCACGACTTTTCGCACTTTGAAAAATCATTTAACATACATTGCACTATCTTTCATGATTATGAAACATTTCAGATAAAAGCATAAAATGTATATTTACTAGAGTAGTTTTCATTACTTTTACACGTCCAGAAATCATATCTTTAAAATTCTCTGTCTGTCCATGACCACAACAACCCTGTATTTATCACAACTCTATTTATGTTCAAGAGCATTTTGCACACCTAGCGTCTTTGAGCCAGCGTTTGTCCATGTCCTCCTGCCAGCCCTGGGGCGGACTCTCCTGCCAAGCGTTAAAGTAACGGATGATGCCTTGGTGTTCCAGCTTAGCCAGAGCCTTTACTTCACGCATGACCTTCTCACGAGCCAACTCCCTACAATCACAATCCCAGCATTAAACACAAACATACAGGCACCTGTATAACAACTGATGCTTTTTATGGAGCATTAATGTTTTGGGTTGACCGTTACCTGTTGGGAAGACGGATCCTCTTGATGGCATAGTTGCAGTCATCCACCTTGTTGCGCGCCTCAAACACGACACCAAATCCACCACGTCCCAAACACTGAACTGGCTCAAAGTCAGTCAAGTATCTGATACACACAAACAAACCCAAATCAGTTATGAATAAATTCATTTGGACTTCATGGTCTGCTGATCTAAATCAGAACTGTATGTTGTGAAATTAAACAGCTGTGTGTGTCAGTGTTTAAATTAGCTCAACAATAGAGCATGTCGAGACTAAAACATTTACATACTGTAATAATTAGTAATTAAAACTGTCACTTAAACAATCAAAACTGAAGCAACAATTAAATTGCACAGCAGGAACACTTGAGTCATAATAGCTGTGCATTTACCCCTGAGAATTTAAAAGAAAAATATGATCACGATGCCATCTGTGCATTCCACATTAAGCAACTGCAAGTCTCTAATGTGCCATGTGCAAACAAGTGCAATCTATTTTAAGAAATGGGTTTGGATTTCCTTAGTCAGAGTTACAGTTGGAGTTCCTCTTTTAAATGAGGCATTTGAAACTTCATTTAAAGGTAAAGTCTATAATTTATAGTAGCACCAAATGGAAGTGTATCTGAGCATCTGAGCTGGACACTGGCTCAACCAATGGTGTGAGTTTAGAGTTATATATTATGTGTGTTATATTATCTGGAACTTTCAGTTCATTGTCATTAAAATTAACAAATTATTGATTAATCATTAATGTTAATAATACCATGTGCAAGTAGCCAACATCTACTTACAATTTAAATATAGTTTAAGGACATATATTTTCAGTTTCCTATTCCTATTTTAATGCTTTGATTCTTAATTTTTTTTTATTTATTCATTTCAGACATTATGTTTGGCAGAAGATAAGCCCAAAAATGAAAATACGGTCATTTACTCACCCTCATGTCGTTCCAAACCCGTAAGACTTTCGTTTATCTTCGGAACACAAATGAATATCTTTTTAATGAAATCTGAGAGATTTCTGTTGTTTCATTGACAGCCTATATTTGAAAATTTGGACTAAACCCCTCAATACATATGGATTAGTTTTACAATCTCTTTATGAACTTTTTGAAGCATTAAAGTGGTAGTTGCATAGGCTGTCAATGGAGGGACAGAAATTGCTCGGATTTCATTAAAAAGATCTTATTTGTGTTTCAAAGATCAACGGAAGTCTTACGGGTTTGGAACGACATGAGTGTGAGTAACGGACAACTTTTTCATTTTTGGGTGAACTATCACCTTTAATTGATTAAATAAATCAAAAATAACTAACTGAAATAATAATTAATCCTCCTTCACTAACAACAGTCCCTAAATCAATATTGACATGATAATGAAACTCAAAGTGTAAGCTCAATTACCTGGAAACATATTCACACGGACGTGTCTCTGTGACAACAACTTCTTTGGGCTCTGTAACATCCAGTTCAAACTTGTTGTCAGTTTGACACTGTGTCTCAGACTCCTTCCGTTGCTGCAAAGATGAATTAAAAACAGTGCAACATGACTTTTAATATTAATTTCACACAACAAGAGACCATTTGTGTGCATGTACATGTAGAGCAGTTTTTGTTTACCCGCACGTATGTTGTGGGTGGGTGGAAGAACTTGCGGACGATGTAGGTGGTGGCAGCGATGCAGAAGATGATGGTACCCAGAATCTCCTTCCACCACGGCAGCAGCAGCACAGGGTCTTTCCTTCTCACCGGTGACCCCTCTCCGTCTTTCTTCAACAGAACACTCACTGCCGTCTCATCACGCCGGTTACGATAACGAGGACTGTATGGAAAGTAGTATCCATTATCTACATTGGGAAACAGAGAAGAGGGTGATGAGTTAATGTTCTCTCTCAAACCACATGTTCAAAAGAAGTGTCCAAATGGCCTGAAGGACAGTTGTTCTTACCATATGGGTATTGCAGTATTGACAGAGCTCCATTACTATACTCCTCATGTGAAAATTTATCATTATTCAGACATTTATCAAACTCCTCAGAGCCCACCAGGACTGGAGTACGGGAGGGGGAGTCTAGGAGAAAAGGGACTAGTGTTACTGACAACATCACACTAGCTTTTGTACATTCTATTGTGTGTATTTGGTGTAATATACTCACGGATGAGGGGTTTCCATTTGACTATAGGTGGTGGCATCATGTCATTGTTACTGCCCCAGCCGTTTAGAGCTTTGGCCTTTGATGGAAACTTCTCTGAGATTCTCACAGAGGACTGGAGGTACAGCTGACCCTGAAACATCCCTTTAATGGAAAGAGAACACATTTTAAACCCACATAACATGTCTCCATTTCCCAAGAAAGATTGTATTTACAAGGATCTCAAATGCATGTCCTGTGATGGGATTTTGTGTATGCATACACTGTCTCTTATGCTCACTGAAGGCTGTATTTATTTAATTAAAAATACAGTGAAAACAGAAATACTGTGAAATCTAACCATTTAAAATAACTGTTTTCTATTGTAATGTTTTAAAATATAGTTTATCCCTGTAATGGCAAAGCTCATTAATCAGTCTTCAGTGTCACATGATCCCTGAGAAATCATTCTAATATGCTAATTTGCTGCTCAAGAGCAACAGTTTTAGCGCTTATTTTATTAGGGTTGATTGACAGGCCAGTAGGCAGTTCTTCCCAGTTGCCCAGGACGCATCAGGATCCATTTAGCATTGACCAGCTCTAAATGTAACTTAAGTGAACGGATCACAAAAACATTTGTGACACTGTATAAACACGTATTTAGGCCTGACTATTTTGATCGGTTCAGCCAATACCAATTTCAATACCAGATGTAAACAGAGTCTCTTTCACATTCATGCTTATAAAACAAACATCAAGTGTATGTTACCCAGATAAACGCTGGACTCCGTGGCCCCACGCGCCTCCTCCATGATGTCATCATCCTCCTGAGCCTCAGTTTCGGTGTGGGAGTTATACGAGGTGTCATCGAACAGGCTGATAGGCATGACCTTCCCCCCTCCTACCAACCACGCAGAGGCAATGGGTGTGCAAAACTTCACAGAGAGAAGAGAGAACCAAATCATGTGAAATGATGAATTGTTTGTTTCACCTAAAACTCTAAACATTAACCTGATGGATTGAGTTGTGATACCTGATGCTCCCAGATCAGCTGTCCTTCTGGTTTGGTGCTGAAGGCCATGACTTTCCAGTCCGGCACAGAAACCTTAATGATCAGGTCTAAGCCCTCTACCTGAGTGTGCGAGTTTGGATGCGCATTAGCATGATTTTTGGTTTGTGTGTCTGTCTCCTCGTGGATGACACGCTGTGCTTCACGTCTGACCTCTCGCCATGTCTCCCCATTAGATGCCTCCCCCTCCAGGAAGTTGAGGTTGGACTGAATCTCAGGGACAAATTTCAGCTCAAAGTTTCCCACGCTGAAGTTCCATCTAGTGAAAACAGAAAACAACTGGCATTTTAGGATGACTACTATTCTGCAATCGTTTTTCAACATCAAGCTGTGCGATGTTGATACAATCCAGCGTACTATGCCTCTAATCTACCTCTGTTTCATTTGTAAGATCAAAAGCAAGGTCACATGACGCGCTCAACAGACCGCGAGCGAAGCCAAAGCCTGCGGGTATTTCTTACTTCTCAAACCCGTTGCGAGGCCTCACAGCTCTGACAGTTTTCTGCGTTCTCTGGAGTAACAGTACGTCCTCTGGCTCTCCTTCCTCGTCCCCCCACCGACTGCAGCCCACCGTCGAACAAATATACTTTAACTACAGAGGAAGAGAGAGGGCGGTTAAAGCGGACAACCAATACTACAATATGATAAAAGAGTTTGCAGGGTGCCACAACAGCACATCAATCATTTATTGTTCTAAAAAACAACTGAAAGAAATCATCCGTTTGAGTTACCTTGCCGCTGTATGCACCAAGGCCGTACGTGGTGAGGGACTTGCCCCCTACAAGCACAGTGTCCTCTCCGATGCGGTACGAGGAGTCCAGAAGGGACTCGACACTGAAGGGAACAGCCTCCATACTCTCCCTGTCCCTGTTCCACTGGAACAGAGCTCCGTCCAGGGAGGGAATGAACATCTTGTTCCCAAAAATCTGAGGAGCAGAAAGAGGTTATGAGAATACTATTATTTTTGATTACATTGATGTTGTAAATTAGCTGAAGTGGCACATGAGTTCATCTTGGGAAATATTTCTTGTTTCTGATCGCCAGCAGCAGGGTGGGTACAATGAGCAGACCATGATGGATAGAGACAAGGGGACAGACAACACTGAGACTTTGACCAATCAGCTTTGAGTCTGTGTGTGGCATTATCACACTGTATGCCATTAACATTTGGCTCTCTGTCTACTGTTGTCCAAAGAGTTACACAATCCTACATGTCCTTAAAGGATAAACACGGACAATTGGACAACACATACCAATAAAGAGAAAAGGCCATTATATAAGGGTAATGAAACTGACCCTAATCCAAAAAAGTGATCTCAGCTCAAACAGACATACAAAAGGAGGGGGGGGATGAGATCACCAACTTCCTGTTGCGCTTAATCTAACCTTGATACCTGATATGAACCAATAGGAAGCTGAACCACTATGAGAAAACAAGCACCTGGAGAAAGAAAACAGTCATTGTGATTGGCTGAGAAATGAAGAGATTAGCTCATCTGTCCATCACGTCTGGGTGGGCGGGGCTTGTAAAGAGCTTGCAGAGGTACTGAGGGTAAGAGGTTTAAAGAGTGTGTGGTGTGCGTGCTGCAATGATGACTCATCACTGTGCTACACTCAGTTAATCCATCATGTGATCTATTTGTCTGATCTCCAGCTCTATAGGATCTTGACGTTGGGTGAGACTTCAATCATCCTCAGCCCAGCCCAGCCTTAATCAATGAACAATTAAAGCCAATCAATTAGAAGAGCAAGAATTTAACCCCAGCCGATGTCCAGAACTTCATTAATGTCATAAGCTGAAACAGAGCTCCTCTGAAAATCTACAGTGTCAGCTACACAAAATGACATATCTATATAAAACCTAGTAATGCATGTAGACAAAAGGGGATGAGTTTGTCTTAATTAAAATAAAAGTAATAATGAATATAGAATATGTCAATGTCATAACATTGAATAAAATAATAAACAGTTTAATAATGACATTTAATTTAAATAAAGACAACAGACTAAGCAAAACATTCCCCAAAAAAGTGGAACATAGTTCATTGTTAATGTAATGTAAAGTACACCATTAGTTACTCTCCTAGGACACCATTGGGAACTGACTTCATACATCTATCATTAGTTAAAAGTAACCATTTCTAATATAATATAATATAATATAACAAAACAAAACACAACTAGGGCTGTCAAGCGATTACAATTTTTAATCGAATTACATGTGGCGATATATTAAAACGCACATTAAATTTGAATGAGAAATTACCACCAAAATATAAAAGTCATTATTGTGTAAAGCATCAAATAGACAATTACAAAAAGCAGTTTCAGAAAGAAATATTTTATTTGATTCAACATAGAATTTATTACACAAATTTTTGGTCCATGAAGTTGAGAAACTGATGACTGGACATACATTTTTGGATGAACTATACCTTTGATTATTTATTTAATAAGGAAATATTATTTTATATATATAATATAAAAATATATTATTAAATAATTAATATTATAATTTGTTATATAATAATAATAATAAATAACAACAACTTTATTCATTCATTCATAACGGGGGTTCAGAAATTAAATTCTAGTTCTGCTTTCTCTATATTTTTGTTGGCAGTAATCGCATTTGCACTCGTGCTATTCTGGACAGAAAAAAAACTGCACTCATGTGATATTTCGCTCGTTACTCGTGTGTGATAACTTTATCATATGATGTAAAGAGACAAAAACTCACACAGGGGCATTTGTGGCCCATATCTTGAATTTTAGGGACACTCACTATATTGTATACGCTCCTTCGTGCAGTGAGTTGTTTCCCTGCATAATATACGTCATAATTCAACTGTATGAAATATCAGATGACCTATGTACGTCTGGGGCAGGGCAAGTGTTATTTTTTACCATAAATAATCATTAATTAACGAGTTAAATTGACAGCCCTAAAGTGTTACTATATTTTTGTTAAATTTATATAAAGATCCCAGTGTCCTTTTGGCTCCCAAAGTCTTGAAGAACATGAAATGTAATGACTTTTCAGAACATGACTTTTATGAGGGAGGAGGTTTTATGACTTGCATGAAAGTACATCTTTTAAACCTCTTAACTTCAAGCTGTAAATGCAAAAGGTTGGCTGCTTTTTATGAAGAGTGTAATTTAACCTCTACAGTATCTCATGTCAGCGTACTGTGGTATTTAAACAAATGTAAAGCTTCAGTAAAAAGCCTCTCACTTTGGAAACATGGAACGAATCTATTTTTTCATGCATAGAAAACACTCTCTCTGATGGGGGATAGCTGGCTTGACAAAGATCTGGTGTTGACTGCTCATGTATTTCATTTACAATGCTCCAAAAGGCTGCAGTTGTATGTACAGTGATTTGAGGGGCATCAATAATTAAATCAAGTATCTGTTATTTCTGTAGTAGAAACAAAATCCCATCTTCAATAATAAACCATAAAAAGAGAGCAACAACAATAGTTTATGCAAATTATTCATCAAGTCATTTCCTAACAATATTCATTCATCCTGTAGTGGAAGAATGTTTAGTTTACACAAAAACAGAAAATTCTGCCATTGACTGAACATTTTACTCTCTAGCTCTCAAATCTGAGCATCAGGGCAGCTTTGATGTCAATGATGATCGGTGGTGACACAAGAATCAATGCCATTTGACATCACTGAAGTGAAACTATAGCAGAGGGAAAAACTGCAAATCACAGCATGCCCAACAAACCCAGATATACTGGCATACATTGAGCAGCAACCAGTCTTTAGTTTCCTTCAAATTGGACAACGCATAGTTTGCAATCATTTTCAACCAGCTCTGCTGTTATGATCCCATTAATGAGTGTTGAACGTAGGGGCAGAAAACATTGCGTCACACTGAACCCTGTAGCAGCCCATCATGAATCAAAAACTCAGTTCAGCTGTGGGCGATGACTTCTGGAATCTTGTTTGACACATTCAATTTGAGAGACTTAACCAAAGGCGGTCTGGCCCTTGTCTTAAGGGATCACAGCAGGTTTGAGTATGAAGAGTGTCTATGTAGGCAGGATATCCCTCTGTACTCAATGACCTCCCGCAGATGATAGCGCTCCACTGAGTCTGACACATAGCATTACATCAAGCTAGGCGCAATCCCCTCTCTTCCCTGTTCAACGGTAATCTCTCTGTCTCCCACACACGCATACTCACACAAATATCATATCATTTCACACTCTCCCCAGCACAAAAAAAAAAAAAAACACTTTAGTGCACCCTACATACAGTTTAAAATCAAATAAACACACTTAGGTCTACAGATGACAAGCTATCAAGAAAAACAACAAAACAAAACATTTACGGTTTAATAACAATTAAGTCGTTCAGTTGGGACGTCAATTTGTAGGACAACCTGGAATCGATGGGTTTACATTACTTTACGTTTTGGCAAATTTGTTGCAATTTCATCAATCTAATTCACCGGTTTTTGTACAATCTGCTTACGCACTGAGGGTTAGGTTTAGGGTTGGACCTTCTTGCTTACTTTATTTATTTAAAAAACAAATTTACTTATAAATCAATGTTTACATATCAAATCGAACAAATTTATACGAAATTGACAACTAGGAAAATAGTTATATTTTATCATGAGACTGGGTGGACAGACCTGATTTTACTCAAAAACCTTAGTTATGAAAATCCATTAGAAATTTCTGATGGAAATTTTTTTTTTTTTTAATTTTTAAAATTTTTAAAATTCTCTTCTTTATTTAGGACTTAAGCCTAAAGTATATTTCACTTTTTACACATACGCGAGGTTCGGCATTCAGTGAGCGTTATGTGAATTTCGTCACCAGAAGTGTACGCGCACTGCCGGATTTTTGTAACTGCATATAGTTTGTACACGCAGGTTGCACTCACACATTTTATTTTTTTTGCAGTAATTAGTTTATCCACAACCGTGGACAACCGTGCCCTGAGGGTGTCAATTCACAAGGTAGTCGAAGAAAACCTGCATAAACAGAACAGGCCAGAACGCATGCAAGCTACAGAAATAATGGAGGCCTACATAGATGAGAGATTGTGCAAAACTGTAGACTGAAAGAATACAAATATATTTACATGGGTTGTAATGCACGGCGAGAGATTGTTCAAAATTGCACGTGTCGAACACCTATGTACACGTATGAGTCAGGTGAAGTATACTTTGCAAGGCTGCGTGTTCGACTGCTTAAGCAACACTATAGTGAAACTGTGCCGATTCTGCTTTAGTTTTACGTGGGCTCTTTTTATGTCAGAGATATTCAGGATATCAGTGGAGTCCCATCAAAAGTTGACATCACTGACATATACTTAAAAAGAAAGAAAAAGATCAGCATCAAAATGACACTTCAAAGAACTGTGTTCACACATCATTCTACTGTTGAGTACAATGTTATGGGCGGGCTATATAAAAAAAAAAAAAAGTTAACCATTTTGCCTAAAGAAAATTAAGCCTGATGAATTTCTCCTCATTAATTACTCGCCCTCATGTTGTTCCAAACCCGCAAGGTCTTTGTTTATCTTCAGAACAAAAATTAAGATATTTTTGATGAATTCCAAGGGTTTCTGAACTACACATAGGCAGCAACATCATTGCACCTTTTGAGGTCCAGAAGAGTTGTAAAGACATGGTTAATTTAGTCCATGAGACTACAAGGAAGAAAAACAAATTGAATAAATTTGTTATTTTTGCTTTGCACACAAAAAGTATTCTTGTCACTTCATAAAATTAAGTTTGAACCACTGTAGTCATGTGGACTATTTTAATGATGCCTTAGTACCTTTCTGGGGCTTGAAAGTGGTAATTAAACTGCTGTCTATTGAGGCGTCACAAAGCGATCAGATTATCAAAAATCTTACTCGGTGTTCTGAAGATGAACGAAGGTCTAAAGGGTTTTGAGTAATTAATGACAACATTTTCATTTTTGTGTGAACTAACCCTTTAACAGATGGTATAATTGGAAAAGAAATAAAGTATATTTGAATAGTGTTTGTGCACTGCCAATAAATTATACTTTAAATAGAAAAAAAAAATTGTATTACAGTACATATAATACAGTTTCCTTAACGTTAATGAAAATAAATGCCACAATGCAAAAAAAAAGTGTAATGTGACTATGAACCGTCAGCACGAGCGGACAGTGCGTCAATACATTTCACATTAAATGATTCCCTTTGGTGCTGCAATCAAACAAAACAAAAGTTGTTGTGCATTGAATAGTGGGCAGAAATACCAGCTTTTCAGCTCATTAGATTAAAGCGCATTAATTACAACTGTGCACTCTAAAGATTAATAGATGAGAGGGGGTGTATGTGTTTGTTTGTGGGGGGGGGGGGGGTCAGCATTCTTATGGATGACATCATCCCACACATAAGGCATTACCTCATACTTCAATCCTCTCAGCATGACTCACACCACACTGTCAGTGGTATTCCTCTCCACCCCCCATCTCTCTCTTTCCTCATTCCTCTCATCCTTCTCTTTCTTACTCTCCATCACACCTCCCCCTCGTGTTGTGACAGCGTGTTTCTGCAGACAATGCTGTTTACTTCTGGCCTCTCTCCTACTGTTGAGGCATGCTATAGGTGACTGCTTTCTACTGGCGCCATGGCGAGGGCCAATCAAAAGGGGGCAGACTGCTCTAATCACTGAGCAGAATGCCTTGCAAGGCACCGCTTGAGCCAATCAGAATGGCTGGTTGCTAGGCACCAGGAGGTAAAAGGGGAGGGGAGAGGAAGATTCTACCCAATTGGGACGTTGTTCCCACAGCAGCCAGGCATTTCAGGTTACCGCCAAACCAGACGGGGGTCAACACACACACACACCTTTATACTATTATATATACACACACACACACACACACACACACACACAAAGTAAGGATAGAAGATAAAGTAAAGCGTAAAAACATCAAGACATCCTTAGACACTGCAAATTATTATCATGGATCAAACTAATGTGTAAAATTAGAAAATACCTAAAGAAGCCTGTTAGTGCAGCACTAATGTTTTCTCGGTTTGTTTGTGTAAATGTGTGCATGCGCACAGGCTCATAAGTGCATCGCTGCCAAACGCTCTTCCTCCAGGCTAGTCTTCAGTCTCTAGTGAGCATGAGTCTCTGATCTGTGTGTGTGTGTGTGTGTGTGTGTGTGTGTGTGTGTGTGTGTGTGTGTGTGTGTGTGTGTGTGTGTGTGTGTGTGTGTGTGTGTGTGTGTGTGTGTGTGTGTGTGTGTGTAGCTTGTTTCAGGTCCAATTTCCTTTGGGCCATGTCTCATTCTCTTCTGGGGTAAAGGGGTTCAAACAAACATCGTCTTTTCCCACACACACACACACACACACACACAAAACAGAATAATATGTGCTCTTTGCATGTTTGTGCAGAAAATCTTCATGTTGCATCACTATGCAAAATACAACAAGCATTTATTAGTTCAAACCAACAGGGTTTCTGCAGGTTTTATGAAGGTAAATTTAAGACCAAGACATCTTTAATACAAAGTAAAGAAAATGGGTCAACTTGTAAAAATGAACGTTGCCTGAAGAATTAAATAACATGTATCTTTGCAATGCTTCGATGAATCAAAATCCTTTTGATAACTTGTTGCCAGCACCCTCCCCAGCTGCTGTGTGCCTATTTTGGTGAAGATCAGATCAAAGGCCTATAGGAGGTTGAAAAAGTAGTTAAGAAATTTCAGAATGGAGAAAAAAAAAAAAGGTGGAAATATAATCTGATATATCCGTTTTGATTCAAGAATTATGGGAAGTAGATCAATACAGGGTTTCCACACCCTTGGTTCTTGGACCCCTAAATAGATGGTGTATGAGTGAATTACGACTTAAGACCTTTTAAGACTCACAGAAACCCTGAACTAAGTGTAAAAAAAAAAATAAAAAATAGGTTAAACCAACCTTCCCCATCTGCGTTTATTTAAAAAAAAAAAGTTGCCAGCCACTACTAGCATTTTTGCTCATTTTCACATACGGGGCTTTCGCACCAAATAGTTCTAGGAACTCGGTATTAGAAACTAGCCATCAGTGTGGTTCCCCGAGAACAACCGGTGGATGGAGGACGCTGTGATCCGAGCGGTGTTTGTTGTGTGCCGTGGGTTGTGTGATAACAGAAATGGAATGTAAAAGCATAATTTATGTGTCTGAAAGAGCAAGACGAGGGACTAAGAGACAAAATCCCCTATGACAGCTTGCACCGTTACATATCTTCGAGGCTTAGAAAAGAACACAAAGATGCGGCAGACAAAAGGTAAATGCCGTTATGGCCGTTTTCCATGTTCATGGAGTAAACCTGTTTACACAGCTTTTTAAAAATGCCGGGTGCTGGTGTTTGACATTCGTTTGGCCAATCAGCATACACTTACGTCACTGACAGTTCCTACACTGCTGGTTTAGACTCAGTGGAGCTAATGTAGTTCCCCCAAAAGGAGTTCCTAGAACTAAAATTGTTCCAAGTCAAAAAGTGGGTATTTCCGCCAATAGTTCTAGGAACTATGAAAAGGTTCCTCTGGTGCAAAAGCCCCTATAACTTTCATGGAGCCCAGAATATTTTGTTGTATTTTTAATATTTTGTAACACACTTTATTCTAGCTTCGTGTTAAGTGTTTGTTCTAACACTTAAAAGCAACATTTGTCCAAAAAGCTGGAGAAAATCATGTTTTTCCCATAGACTACAACATGCTTATATTGCTTGTTTCTGCTCCTTTTTTCCTGTGTTTTGATCTGGAGATTCTCCACTCTTAAGTTGCGTAATAGCACCACCTACCGTATAAGTGTGAAAACAAGCCAGAAAATTCTGTCAATGGTGGGGAAGAGTTGCTTCATAAACGACAGACAATTCCATCACTGGCAGGGAAAGAGAAAAAGGCTGTGAGAAACTGTACAATACCTCTGGTTTGCTGAGGCTAGAGGAGACTAGACAGCCTGAGCCCACGTCCAGGTCCCACTGCTTGCGTCCCTGATTCAAAGGATCCAGAGCTGCGATTCTTCCATCCAGTGTGCTAATGATCACCAGAGCCCTGTCAACCACAAAATACACACAGGATCACATACTGTACAGCGAAAAGGGTTTCCATCACTCTATACTGCTCACAAAACCTTTCCCTACTGCCTTCACCTTCAAGTCTGCACTTGAGGTAGAGATTATAGGACGTACAGAAAGTTATAAGTATGTTCTGCCATTAATTATGACTAATGCAATGTTATGTTCAATAACCGATAAAGGGACAATATTAAATCTCTACTATTTTGTATTTACAAATAAAACACTAAAAAAATAAATCTTTTTAAATACTTCAAAATGTTCATATGGCTGTACAGTATGAAAAATGGATATTCATTTTGAAATTTGGGTAACACTTTATTTTAGGGTTCTTTAACTAGTTGCTTATTAGCTTTAACTAGTTTCTTATTAGCATACCTATTATTAGAATACTGGCTATTTATTAGTACTATTAAGCACATATTAATGCCTTATTCTGTATGACCTTATTCTACATTCTTCATCCTACCCTATACCTAAACTTAACAACTACCTTACTAACTATTAATAAACAATAAATTATGCGTTTATTAAGGGAAAAGTGATAGTTAATAGTTTATGTGTTCCCTATACAAAAGTGTTACTGAAATTTGCTACAAATTACATTTAACTCTTATTAAATTAGTGTTTTTACTTTGAATGTTAGTTAATATATATGTAAAAAAAGGAAAAATGAGCATCCACAATTAAATATCAAAACTGATTTATTTACAACCATTAACCGCTATGGTTCCATTATATATTGTGTATACCTACTGAATAATTTCACCCCACCAAAAGAAACACTAAATGAAACATAATATACGTCTTCAAGTTCCTTTAATTAAAGTTGCTGGCAATATTTTATGAGGTGCAGAGTAATAATGGCCAATATAACACCAAAACGTACACAATTTAATGAAAAAAACATGCTGGAATCAAACATTTTATACAATACGGAGATCTAGGAAAAAAAACGTTCTAAAAATCAGTGAAAATGTGTTTATTATCTGTTTTTGGTTAATAGTTTTGGATTTAACAAGAATTAATTAATCCTTCAATTCTTAATATCTATAAATGTCTACAATTGACCAATAACTGGCCAATGAAACTGCCTTCTATTTGAAATATCACTACATCTTTTTTTAATACTATGTGGAAAAAAGCTAACAAGAACTGAAGCCTACACAGGACACTTCATGGCTAAAGTGCCAGGGAACTTTTTAATGGACAGGAGCAAGGGTAGAGAGCAGGACTAAGAATGACAGAGTCGCTTTGATCAAGTCTAAGAGAGTTAACACATCCCTCCAGACATCAACACTGATGAGGTCAGAATTTAAGGGCACTTCAGTTCTGCTCATCCCAGTGCTCTGGGCCAACACCGTTTGTTCTCATTCTCCAATAGGATTGAAGAGCAGAAAATGCTATAGCACAGCACTCCTGATTGGCTGGAGGGCCCCTCCAAAAATATGAGGGCTGATTGGTTGTTGCTAAGCAGTGGGCATTGTGAGAATGAATGAGGACACTACACTCGTCCCGCCCAGCCAAAAGAGTGATTGAGGGAAAGAAAAAAAAGACTAAGAGAGAGAGGGAGAGAGACTAAAGATAATAAAGGAAGAATAACAAATCCCATTTTCTGGATGAGATCAAAGAGTAAGTGAATTCCACAGGCTGTTTAACCTTACGAAAAATAAAAAAGGAGAAACAGAGGGAAAAGCATGAGAAAAATTGTAAAACTAAATGACAATTCAACAGTTTCCTGACACTTATTCAATTTTGTAGACTATATTGTAACATGAACAGCACAAAAAGTGCCATGAGATGTAATTAAAGTCCCAAAACCAAACTGTGATAGAGAATAAAACTTAGACTTATGCTCTCCAGTTCTGTTTTTGCTGCCTTAGTCTTTTACTTTCCCCTTCGTTTTAATGTCTGTTCACTTTTACTCTCCATTTAGGTTTTATTTTTTTGTGCTGCACTTGCACATTTTCCTTTTTTATATTACGTGTTTCTGAACTATTTATCTGATTCGGTCACGTGACTCTCCACTCATCCAGCATATTTCTGACTGTCAGCAGGGCAAAGCAATGATGTTGCAATACAAAAACACTTATATAATGTTAATGATATACTAAACGTTTATATATAAACAGTACTATTCAAAGGGGGGAAAAAAAGAAAGTATCAAACTGGTTAAAAAAAAAAGTCTTCACTTTATCTTACAGCCTTTTAAAAGCCTGAACACTCACGCTTTCAACTCTCTCAACATTATTCCTGTCATGCTGTGTAACACTCTTTGCTCTTACACACAGAAACAGACACTTAAGTGTGCTTCCACACACCTGTGATCCCTCTCTCTCTCTCAGAGGAAGTCAAGAGAATCTCAACTCAGACCTGATGTAAACAGACTGCATGGAAGAAAAAAAAAAAAACCCAAAAAAACTAGGGTATCTGAGGGGTTTGGGCCAATCATAGGAGGCTTTCCTCCTCCCTCAGCCAATCAGGGACTAGATGTGTTGCTGCACTTTCAATCAGAAACCACTCCTTTAAAAAACACCAGCCAATGGACATAAAAAGCCCACTGTAACCATGCCACAGCAAGCAGCTCTTATCAGCCAAGTGTGAGTTAGCAAGTACCACTGCAAAACACACACATGCACAATGGGGAGCACGTGGCCAAGTTGTGAAAACAGAGGCACACCCCTGCGGAGAAGCCATCGAATTCATGACAGGTTAACGGAGTAAAGGACTTTGTGCAGACACCATTGTTTAACAACGTGCAGAAACCTGATACAGTAATTAATCATACAACAATGTGATTCAAGCAACAGTTCACCCAAATTAAAAACCTGTCACTCGTCTTTGCACCATTAAAATGACTGACTTTCTTCTGTAGAACACAAAAGGCGAATTTAACCAAAAAAAAATGCTCAGGCTGCCATTTTTGGTGCTTGTCAAGCACCATAAAGAATTATTCATTATTAAAAATTATTCATGGCATAATTTGGTAACACTTTATTTTACAGTGTCATTGTTACATATGTTACATGCATTTACTATAGTAATAATTAGAAATTATACATAATTACATGCAATTAACCCTAAACCTATAGTTAGTACATGTAGTTAATTATCATTACTCAGTACTTAAATGTATAATTACAGTGTAACACTGACACCTTAAAAAAAAAAAAAAAGTGTAACCCTAAATTTATTTTAATGTTGCAGACACAAATTCCTTTGTACAGCAAAATTCAGCAGGTAAAAGTAGAGCGTCCCTCACATATTTCGCATCAGATTTAAGTTTTTTGTTGAACTTTGACCAGTATAAAATCTGCTTGGTTTGTCAGGGACTTCATGCATCGCTACACTATTGACAATTCACCTTTTTTGCACACAAATTTTTTCTGACGTTTGCTAATGTGATCGCACCTTCGATCTCCTGAACCCATGCAAGCTCTATGAGAAGAACAGACTGAAAAAAGTTCACCGTAGCTCTTAAAAATAATCAGTTCTCACGACGAGGATGAGTAAATGACATTATTCATTTTTAAGATGGACTTTTCCTGTAGTTTGAAGACAACCAGCTTTGTTTGTGTGTTTATAGTTGAGTAAAGAGACATGTGATAAATGGAAAAATAAATAAATAAAATCTAATTTTAATGAATTAAAACCATCACAGTCCAGCTAGTATTGCACATGCATCTGATCTGTACATGTGTAGGTACTGTTCAATAAAAGTCTCGGAAGGGGTAAAGTCAACAGAATCCACCGAGTTTCCAAAGCGAAAGGGATTTTCTGCTTAAGTGAGCACACCATAAAATATAGCACTGCAGTGGCATGCAGAGCTCGGTATGGAGTGTTACACAAGTGTTCGCCAATGCATTTCAAGGTACCATCTTCCCCAGGCAACATCCGCAGTACACAAACATGTCCATAACCGTATATCTCAACTACAGAAGCGAGAAACGGACTCAGTGGAAAATTCAGTCCTTCAGATGCACAACAGAAGAGAAAAAAAAAAAAAGTGCAGTGTGTGCATTACTTGTTGAATATGTGGTACAGTGCAGGGCAGTATGACCAAAAATACATAAAGCATTTTTAAAGATCCTGATGGTATTGCGGCATGTCACAATATTTTTTGTTGTTATGATTGGACCTTTATATAGGTTTATAGGCTAGTGACTTATTTTATTGTCTGGAACATTGTAAGGTTAAATAAAAATTCTTTTTAAAAAAAAAAAGGTGGTAATCGAACTAATAAAACTAACCAATTTAGTTGGTCTTTTATAATGTTATAAAATGAGAATGTAATAATAATTGCTTATATTTTTGTTAAGTTTACTATTTAAAACAAGTATGAAAACTTGAGAGATATTTCTTACATAGTTTCTTTGAATTAGACAACTTTTATTCTGGCAGGTTGTTGTGAAGACCATTGAGTTTGTGTGCGTTTTATTAAACTAGTACCATTTTTTATTAATAATAATAAAATAATAATAATAATAATAATAATAATAATTAAAAAAAAAATAATAATAATAATAACAACATTGATAATAATAATAATAATAATAACAATAATAACATTAAATAATAATAATTATTATTATTTAATGTTGTTATTATTATTATCATACTCGCAATAGTAAAATATTTCCGTTATAATTTCTTCAAGTTAAACCAAACTTTTATTTTGACAGGTTGTTGTGAAGACCTTTGAGTTTGTGTGTATATGACATGACAATAGTTTTATCAAAATGAAATGGTGAAATGTTGGTGAGTTAGTTGTAATTTAGTTTTTATAAAAGTTACAACCATTAGTAAGATACACAATATATTTAGAAAAATGTTGGGAAACAAACCATTTTAGTTGACTTGTATTGCATGCGCGATTACTCGAAATATCTTTCAAGTTCCACGGAAATAAAGGTTTGGAATGACATGAGGGTGAGTAAAGGCAGAATTTTCATTTTGGGGGTGGACTATCCCTTTAAGAGTAATACAACCCATTAAAGAAAGTTGCGTTCATTCTAACATAGTGTTGATGGCAGTCTCCTTCATCATACAGAGTTTTTCTACATGTATTGATTAAAGCATTTACTCGGTGTGTGTGAGTGTGTCTCTGTGTCTGTGTGTGAATGTTTAATCTGTCCTCTCACTCCATGTCACGTTCTGACACGCCCAAGCTGCTATCACCATGCAGAACTATAAGCGCTTCAGCCATCTCGGTCGACCTTGCTAAATTCAGTTCATCTCGCACTGCAATTTCAGCATTCCTAGCTTCAGTTTTTAATGATAAAATGAAACCAACCACAGAGAGGCACACCTGTATGATTTTCAAAGCACTGCAACAACAGTAAAGAGAACCACCTCCTCAAACTACAACAAATCACAAGAAAATGAAAAATCACATAGTAATTCCTCACAAACTAATTCCAAATGTTACAGGACACTGTCATTTCACTCCTCTTTAACTCTCATCATCTTCCTCCTGTTTCTATCTCTCCAACATGCGCGGTGCAGAGAAATCAAAACTCTGTCACATGGTGCTGCTCTCTTCCTATTGGATGAGTCCTGGCCTTGATCTAGGTGGCTGATTTGTTGTTGCTAAGCAGTGAGGAACCAAACTACAGGAAAGCCGGCGTCCTGTCTACTGGGTCCTAGCGCCTTTGATTTTGTGTCTCGATGTCCCCCCTTTACTTTCTCTCTCCTCGTCTCCCCAATCTCTCCCTCTGCCACACCTCTCCCATCTTCCCACCCATTGCTGCAGTGCAGTAAGGTGTGTCCTCTGCAATGAATGAAGAAACGGCTTTAAAGAATCAAACCATAAACAGAGCAAAAATCAATCAAGTCCAGAGTGAGTGTCGCCGCATGGGGAAGAGTAACAGCACTAATTCAACATCTTTAAAAACCCAGACTCGTTTTTATGGTCTGAGCAGATTGGAAGATATTAAAAGTTCATCCATGTCAGTTGAAGAGGAAAAGTTTGCATTAAATATGCCAAGTTTGGTTCTGACTACAAGTCCACTAAGGCTCGGTTCACACTGCAGGTAAATGTGACCCAAATCTGATTTTTTTTGCCCACATGTGACTCATATCCATTTTCCTCATGACAGTGTGTCAAACCACATGGAATCTGATCTTCCGAATTCGAATATGTGCCATTTCCGATACAGGTCAGATGTTCTGCAATGAATGCAGTGTGAACAATCATATCGGAAGTCTATTCAAAGATTTTACATACCCAATACAGTTGTGAGAGGTAGTCAGTAGAAGGACAGTGATGTGTCAGAATTCGTACGTATTACAGAGACAGCTCAATAATACAAGCCAAACATGAGGGCTCGCATCAAAAGTTTCAAAACTCTGCTCTCTTTTGTCACATCGTCTTTATTTTTCATATTGCCTGGATATAATTTCTCTGGCTTCCACGACAGATCACACTATAAATAAATGAGCCGTCGCTTACTTTAATGCCCTCCATGTTTACTTCCGTACGACAGCGCACTGCGTGTTGCAGAGTCCGCGATTTTCTTGCCGAACTGGGTAACTTTTTCCACTGTTGCCGCGGGTCGTTTTGAAACTCCGTAGGTTTAGAACGCGATTTTTACCGGGATACCCCACGGAACGCGAGTTTTGAGAAGCAACTGAGTGGATTTTGTGGTAAAACCCTGACGTTTGTATCGTTCTTTTGCGATTGCGGGTCAGTTCAGAACAATGATCTTTTCACATCTGATATTAGCCACATTTAAAACAATAATGTGAGTAGAACAGCTGCACAAAAAAACAAAAAATCTGATCTGAACAAAAATCAGAATTGAGCCCAAATCTTCTCAGAATGAAACTTTATGTGCAACCATGAGATCTTATAAAAGGAATCTGACAGCTTTTCCATAGTTATCTAACCATCAAGTCAGACAAAAAAAGCCCACAACAACAAGCACACGAACTCTACCCTTTCCTTCCCTCCTGCTCTCTCTCTATCTCTCTCTCTCTCCCAACTCAAATTCTGAGCACTTTTTCCTTCCACTCGTCTAATTGGCCAACAAGTTTGCCAGCTCAGCTCTTCTGATTGGCTGTTGCTAAGCAGTAGGCAGTTGGAGCTAGACGTCTGGCAGAGTTTGCACCAGGCAGCGGAGAAGCAGCATCACCGTGAGTGTGTATTTGTGTGTGTGTGTGTGTGTGTATCAGTGAGGGCACCTCGAGCGAAGTGTTCCTTCCAAAAGGTCCCTCAGGAATCACCAGCAGTCCAAAAATACACATACTGAGGCAAAGCTGAGCTACATTAGTCTATAGGCCATACCTGGATCACGTTCACCACTGGAACAACCAAAACCACACAAGGAGAACTTACAAGTACCACAAACATTCAGTATTCTCTTACATTTAAAAAGCAGTTGTGTTGCCTAGTCGACTAACAGCATCCTGGGAACTGGGCCCAGTTGGATTGGAAGATCTTCACAATATGTCTTGCATTTTATTTATTTAATTGTATTTTTCCTGCCATCAATGGACTTTATGAACAGAACAAGCTGTTGAGTGTCTTCATCACAAGTGATCCCCACAATCTCTGCTTTTGTTGTGAGTAGATCTCTCCAGGGTTAGACTCCCATTTGCCAGTCGACCATGCTGTGCAACACATAAAACGGTCCCAGGAGAACACCATCCCCCAGTAAAGCTGTTCCATGTCATGGGGAAGGCCTGAGGGTGTTGATTATCATCGCTGTGCTACGGAGAAGTGCACAAAAAGGTCTTGTTCTTGCGTTCATGCATTATCAATAAAAGCCAGACGCTTGCTTGTTTATGTGATTGACGGTTTCTCATAAATGCATGAGATCGTTTGATATTGAGGATCATGGGGGAAACGCGCAGAGGTGAGTGCGAGTGCTTTATCTTGGCAGCAGGTGTGAAGGCAGCTGCTACTCTCACCCCTGTAGAGATACCCAACCAATGCAGAGTTAAACACACTACACACAATTCCCTCGAGTGTGCATGACACATATAACTATGCCACCAGAAACAAAGACCAGCCCCTCCTTCCAGTGATGTATGGCTACTGTCAAGACCAAGTCCCGGCAACTTCACATGAAAACACCAGCACTGAAGTGGTGTTTAAAGCTGGATTTCCAGCAGGCTATTCATACAGATGAAGCATTGTTGCACTGATCATTTGCAACACATCTTGTAGAGCATGGAAACTTGATATTTCCTGTTACTTGGGTAAATGTCTTTGTGGTTGGTATAAAGGTGGCAAAATGCATGCATGTTACCTTTTCTTATTTTTTCCATAAAGTGCAAATGATATGGAACTTAATTGGGCTGTAAATATGTAATGAGGTGACTGTACTTTATAACAAGCAGCAACCCATTCAATATACCAGAAGTAGAACTGAGATGGTCAGTTGGAGCAGCAGGCAGGTGTTCGATTAGATGCGATAGTTACGTTGCTATCAGCAGTAACAGAGCAAGAGCACAACTCATTCATTCACAATGTTGCACAGAAATTGCAGATTTTGCTTTTGAGCTTTTGGTGCTGATGAAAACTCTGTAATCATTTACCACCTCATGTGGTTATGGAACATAAAAGAATGTAAAAGTGAAAGTTGGGAGTGGAATTTTTTTTCTTTAAACATACAAATGAAAGTCGATGGTCACCAAAACTGTTTGGTTACAAACATTCTTCAAAAATATCTACTTTTGTGTTCTACAAAGACGTTTGGAACAATACTAGGAGTTGTAAATTATGACCGAATGTTCATTTTGGATGAAAAATTATCCCTTTAAATTAGGGATCCACCGATTTTAGCCGGTACCGATAACTATATCTTTATGTTTGAAAGCCTACAAATGACATATGGACCAACAAATCTAAATTAAATTTTTTCATAATTTTTGAAAATAAAAATTAACATTTCCCAAGCACTTCAACATAAAACAAACATGTCCAGTACAGCAGCCTAGATGAATAAAATTAATTTTACACTCCAATGATCAACTTTATCAAAAAAATAAATAAATGGCTAAATAATGCAAACAAGTCATTCGACTTCATTACTTCCATATAAAAGGATCAAAATTCATGTGACATGGAAATATATTGGAGTAATAGCCTCCGCACAGACATTGAAATGAACACCGGCACACTGAAGCACTTTGTTAGTGTTAATTAACTCAACCAAACTCATCATACATGAGAATAATCAGATATTTATAGAACAAACATTAGGGCTGGGACAATAAATTGCTGCATCACGAATCGATAAATGATTCTGAATCGATTCCGAGATTTTCAGAATGCGTCGCAATTCTCTCGAGAGTAGATTCTGAGCTTAGTTTTTAACAGCTGTGCAGGCTTTAGAAACAGCCGCACTTGAACTCAACACACACACCACTTGAACCTTCTATAAATAATCATTCATAAAATTCTAAAAGGTTAAAGCGAATTACAAGGGTGTTTGCAGAGGGCTGTTTACATAAATCTCGCATCATGAAAGCATTCTGAGGTGCAATTACATCAGGGTTGCCAGGTTTTCACAACAAAACCCACCAAATTGCTACTTAAAACTATCCCAATCGCATTACAGTGGGGGTCCCCCATAAAAATTGTGTTCTGGGGGGTAAAATACGTGTTTTTGACAGGGCTCACCTGGTAAAATTAGATTTCCACGGGCTAAATTTCATGTTATTTGGGGCTGTTTCAACCCGTGGACATGAAAAACCCATGGCAACCCTGTTAAAGTAGCCCAATTCCACGGGAAAAACGCAGATTTGGCAACACTGAATTACATAGCCGAGCGCATGAGCACTCTTCTTCATGTGCATTTGAGCGTGCAGTTAAAAACAAGCCTAGAGTGCCATCTACTGTCAAAACCAAGCGCAGAATTGATTCGAAAGAGAATCACGATGCATTCGGAAAATCTCTGAATCGATTCACGAATCAAGATGAATCGATGTATTATCCCAGCACTAATAAACATAATATTACAACTTATATATGCACAAAATGAGGCGAATGCACAAGTGAACTTGAATTTATGTGCGAGTCAGAATGTGTTACTGCTGCTTTTTTTTAACAGTAGTGCTCTCATTATAATGCTATGTATATGACAGTGCCAATCATAGTTATTAATGTCGTGCATTGCTGTTTGAGCTGCATGGGCTGGAGCTAAAGATGATAACCGGCACGCTGTACTACTGCGTTCATTCTTAACCAAACACATCCTATATAAGAAATCAGATATTTATACATACACACAAAAATAAAGAATTTTATAACTTACAATTGCACAAAACAAAAGGCTGCGAAACCCAAGGGAACCTGATTGTGCTAGTCATGAAGGTGTAACCCGTAACAACGCACCAAAACAAGGGCTCGCAAAGAATTCATATTCTTTCACAGTCGTGTAAAGTCGTTTTATGCAACCTATGTGATGGATTTTCACTGCACTCAACTGTATTTTCCTTTTCGAAGTGATTCCAATCATTCACGCAACTCAAAGCCATCAAGGCGAGCAGTGCGCATCTGAAGCGTCTCAGCAGATTGAAATAATCCATTATTTATCAGATTTAACAGATCGAATTCTCTTATCAGGTCGATAAAGATGACATTAAAAATTAACATATCAGCCGATACCGATATGGCGACCGATATATTGTACATCCTTACTCTAAATAAAATAACCAGTTAAAATAAGTGCAAAAAACAGTATTTAAAAATATAAAATAAACACAAATGATATATTTTGTTTACATTTTATAAATGGAATAAAAACAATAACAATATTAAAATATATAAAAAAAAAAAAAATCAATAATCACTTTATTAATTGATTAAGTGTGAATATGAAACCTCCAGAACATAACCATAAATCCGAGTCAAAACTATACAGAAGTTTCAGATGTAACGCCTTCAAAGGTTTCAGAAGAATTCTGATCTCTGTCACTGGAGTTTTTTTTTTTTTTGCACTCCTTTTCATGTTATTGATGCAATCGGTTCTCTCTGCACTTTAATAGTGTTTCCCTATTTTAATGTTTTTAAATTTTATTTTTTCCTAAAGCCTGTAAACACCAGGATCAGATTCCGGTCATGCCAACTTGTGCTCGTTTAGAAAATCCTCCATGAATGGGTGCGACACATCGAAGTGACAGCACGCCGATGGTAAAGCAAGGTGTGACGGAATGTGTTTTACTGCAGTGGAGCAGATCATGTGTTCTCCATGATATTATCAAGTCTGGTGACATATTTGTCGAACAAACATTTCCACCCAAAAAAATAAATAAAAAAAATGAAGCTTCAGCTAAAGAAGAAAAAAGAAATGCTGGGAGGAAAAACAATCACCTTAAAGCATTAAAGGTTAAAAAAAAAAAAGTAAAACAAGCAGCACCTGACACAATCTTAAATTAGTTTTAAAGCTAAAATCACCTGACCTCCCAATTCTCCAAGTCGACATTGATTCTTTCTAAGGTGGGGCAGAGGGCTCTGATGCGGTAACGCACCGATATTACATTCTACGGAGCAGAACGACTAATTACCGACACAAACAAAAACAAAACATCCGGAAAGTTGGTGAAGGAGACGCGCGGAGCAGCGGTTTAACGTGCGTCAGCTCAGCCTTCACTGCCTCCAGAGACCGCAGTCTACTGATGTACACCGGCGTCCTCTGGAAGAACCGTGTAGTGACAATTACTGAAGAAACATGTCCCATACAATTCATAGTACAAGCTCGAAAAGACGTCTCTCCAGTCATGTTACCGGTAAACTAAACCTTCTGAACTTCTGTTTACAAATAAAGTCATCGCGCGCCCACTCTCAAAACACTGCAGTTTTTCTGGACACAACCCGACAGCTTAGGCTGTGATAGTTTGAAACTCAAGAAAAACAGTTGTGTGTATGTATATAACACAGCGCAGTCCAAATATATAAGTCGCTCGTTAAGTTCATAACACATACTCAAGCCATTGAGCACGATTGATGCAACTGCTCCAACGTAACAAGCACGAGATGCTCTTCAGATAGGCGAGATAAGCGTTCTGCTCTGCTGTCAATCATCTGTATCTCCATAGTAACAGAAAATTTCCTCCTCGCTTAATAGATTTTTGCAAACTGCCCACAAGTAGTCGTGTTACAAATGACAGCGTCGAGCAAAAAAATAACTAGCAATGGCAGAAATAAAGTAATGTTTGCACATATGTCTCGCGCACCAGCAGGGAGAGGTCGACGGCTGCGAACATCCGCCCAGCTCGCGAACTTTACTGAAGTTGAATAACACGTCTCAAAGCAACGTGACAACCTAAAAACGGGAAACTTCTGCGATGACGGTAGAGAGTTGACTGCCTACCTCCGGTGCTTGCTGAAGTTTGCGTCGCTGTCTCCACACGGCTCTTCGCTCTCTCCTGTCGAGCCGTAGTCGTCGTCCTCCACGGTCACTTCTCCGAAGCCAGGCGCTCCTCCGACGTTGTCCAGTGGCCGCTCCATAACGGCAGCATGTTCCGCCGCCTCGGTGTTCGGCGTCGGGGCCACCTCGAGTTCTCTCTCTGAGAGAGATTGACTTTGCAAAGTGACCGTTAACGTCCTCAGAACAAGCAGCAGCAGCAGAGATATGCACACGTTTCCAAACTGAAACCCCCTTTCCATTGGGACAAGTGGCACATGAGTAGTTAGGCAATCACATACCAAAATACAGAGTGAATTTTAAAAAACTAATCTATAAAAGGCGTTGTAGGCTATTAGATCTCTTTACGTTGTCCTCTCTTAACGTAAACATGCACTCAACAGCACCATGTTATTCCCTTTATACTTGACGTTGTCCGTGTCGTGGTAACGTCAAGCCCCGCCCCGTATCCAAACGCCCATTGGCTGCGTGTAGATGTAAATCCCAGTAGAGCGTGCTGATTGGTGCGACCGTGCGTCAATCTTAACGGCTCGTCTACTAAGCAGATTTTGATTGCTTCGTTCAACGGTCTTTTACAGTGCAGTCTGTTGACGTGGTCGGCGCTCTGTGCGCTTCATTCGATTGGGCGATTTCCTTGTCACTCAGGAAAAGAGGCGGGAGGAAAGGCAGCCGAGAGCGAAAGCGAAGCAAGTATGGCCGTCTTATGAAGTATATTATTGGCTACACCCTAGAATTTTAGCCAATAAAACTCCAACTTGTTTCATTGGTATGTTTACGGAAGCCGCGAAAGAAATCTAGTCTATTCATTGGTCTGACAACCCGTCAATCAAAATCAGCACCACTGTGATTTCTAACGGAGGGGCGTTGCTACTTTTTTTTTTGAGTGAATCTGATTGGATAAAAAGTACAAGGATGGAAATAACGACGTGGCCGTTTGTTTGCGGATAAAAAGTGAGGTCATGTTTGACAACTTCATATCCGGGCTTTTTGATACGAAAATAAATTACCCACACAAAATTTACAAAGTGCGATATTTTCCTTTAATTACATATTTTTAAAATTATCATACGTATATTACGTCACGTTTTCGGATTCTAATAACACACTTTAAAAGTGCTGTTTTTTTAGTTTTTTTTTTTTTTTTAAGTAATACCTTAACAAATATTACTTCAGTTCAGTAAGTTCACTTTCTGTAAACATTGGCTATTGTGCAATGTATACGGCGCCCTCTTGTGGCCCGTTTGTTAACCCATGTTTGACTGAGCCACTGATAATAAAACGTCAGATGCAAAAACAAAAAACAACAGTTCATAATTGATTGGTCCAATTTTAATATCGATTTGAAATCTGAAACAACATGTGAAAACTTCAGTATAACAGTAATATATAGGGAGAATAAAACACAGGCTGGTATCTGAAGTGGTACAATACCTCAAAATCACAGTGACCTCTGAAGAGCGTTCATTATCAGAACTGAAAGATCAATAAACGTACAGAAGATAAGGCCTTCATCTGTGCCAGCAACTCACTGCTGCCTTCATCCCTCAACAACACTGTATTGATGGCCACAGGCACATTGAAAAAAAGATATACAAAAAAAAAAAAAAAAAAATCAATATCAAAAGCCGAGTGGCATTTCACCCCTTCAAATAGTGAACTTTGTCCAGGGGCAGAATGCTCTGAAAGGATTGATCACTGAAATAAACTAACCACTTTGTGCAGGCAAAGGCCACAAGTTTCACTTGAGGTTTCATGTCGGTTTTCAGAATCCGAAACAGGTTCGAAACGATCATACAAACACACAGAAAATATATTAACCGTCAATTGGGATGCAATTGAGAAGGCATCTTTTTAAATGTTTTCTCAAAAGCTGCAAGCCACAATATTCATGCGTGAATAGGCATCCATGCAAGACAACATGGCTACGTAAAGAAGCACAGAAGGCAAACCGACACTGTAGACCTTACATTAGCAGAATGAGAGGAGAAACGGGAATATCTGAAAGTCCTGAAGACCTAATGTTGCGCTGATGTGTAAAATCCCACTTTTGGTGTACACACCTGTCCTGATCAGACATCTGAACCTGTAGGGAAAGAGCTGCCAGAGTCTGTGTGTGAATGGCACTTGAGGCGTGCAGGCTGGTCCATCACAAGAGCAGAGGAAGGATCTTCTCAGTTCACAGGAGGGTCTCTAGTCTTAACACTTCCGTCCTCCATACCGAAATACACCCGCTCAGCCATCCCCACAAACAAGCCCGTCTCAACCACACCTGCATAAAAGAGAGAATTCACTGCTTTACAATAAGGTCTCATTTGTTAATGCATTAACTAACGAACAGTGAGCAATACATTTGTTACAGTGTTTATTCAACTTTGTTAGCGTTCGTTAATAATCATGTTAGTTCACAGTGCATTAACTGTTGAATACAACTTTTGATTGTAATAATGCATTAGCAAATGTTGAACATTAAGATTAATAAATGCTGTTGAAGAATTGTTCATTCTTAGTTCATGTTAACTAAAGAAACCTTATTGTAAAGTGTTAATTCATTTGTATTTAGGAATATATACACTATTGTTCAAAGGTTTTGGGTCGACAAGATATACAGTGCCATTCAGTTTGGGATTGTAAGATTTTTAATGTTTAGTAAAGTCTCTTCTGCTTACCAAGACTGCATTTATTTTATTAAAAATATATTTTATTTTTGATTTATTTATTATTATTTATTAATTATTTTATTTTAAACATTTATTTTAATATAAAAAAAACTAATATTTTTTTAAATATTACTTCGATTTAAAATAATTGTTTTCTATTTAAATACATTTTATTTCTGTGATGCAAAGCTGGATTTTCAGCATCATTACTTCAGTGTCACATGATCCTTCAGAAACTACTCTCATATGCTGATTTGCTGCTAAAGAAACATTTCTGATTATCAAGGTTGAACTTTTCATCAAAGAATCCTGAAATAAAATTGTAAACGGTTTAACATTGATAATGATAGTAAATGACCACAGAAAAAAAATAGTTTATAATATTCACATAGAAAAAGCTATTTTAAATTGCAGTAATATATATATATATATATATATATATATATTTTTTTTTAAATCAAATAAAAGCAGTCTTGGTAAACCGAAGAAACTCTGAAAATCACTAAAAATCTTACCGATCCCAAACTTCTGTATGGCAGTGTACATAAGTTTATTATGCTCACCGAGGCTGCATTTATAAGCATATCTTTTTTCTTTTAAAACAGGAACAGTTGGTATGTATAGAAAATAAAGGTGACGAAAGAACAGTGGTATTGTGTTCATCTGTACAGACCTGGGATCATCTTGATGGCCGTGTTGACCTCCTTCCAGTTCTGAGCATGCTCAAACTTCCAATCCAGAATGAAGTTACTGTTATCAGTAACCACCGGACCCTAGATTTAAATAGCATCAAATCATCAGATGAATAGACTACCAATCCAAAAACATAAAGGATGTTGTGCAGAAACAACGGAACGGTTGACTAAGGGTGTGTTCACACTTGTAGTTCGATTCTCTTGATCCGGATCAAAAAAAAGCAAATATTACATTTAGTCCTGGTTCACACTTTCATTCTGAACTCCAGACCTAAAGATGCAAAAAAACTTATCAAACATCCAAAACAGAGCTGCGTTCTGGGCTAAAAGCTCGTTTTGTGTGAGCGTACAAAGGATTGTGACCAGCTGAGAACTCATTAAGAGCTTATAAAATTATTAAAGCAGTCAAAACAGCAGGAATTCCTCCGTTGCACACAAACAAAGATCTGCTGCAAGGAGATGCCGTTTACGACACCAGCACTGTACTGTAACACTGCTCTAATGATGAAGGAGGAAAAAAACAAGTACGTCCTCATTAGAGTCACATCTTGTGACATCACATCCTTTTTTCAGTTCGTTTAGATACCTTTGGCCTTTGTTGCATGCCAGCACCAGAGTTCAGACGGCAGCATTCACCCTTATTCAAATGAATCGCACTAATCGAACCAAATCTGCCAAGTGTGAACACACCCTTAGGTTAATGCAGTTCTAATGTAATCAGATAAAGGAGTTTGTATAGGGGAGGACACTGTAATAATATTATAAAATATAATATAATAATAGCAAGTAAACAACAACAAAAAAACCCTCAATAGCACACATAACATATGTAACAAGATCCATCCTCTCTTACAGCTTTACTAACTGCCATCCTCAGCACTGCCTCTCCTCCAAAGCGCCGAGCGATGGCTCTGGACACGGGCACATACGCCATGGGGATGACCTCCACCGGCACACCTTTCTTCCACTGCTGTCCCAGAGCCTTAGAGTCCTTTCTACCCACACAAACATCAAATTGACATCACATGAGCACATCTGAACTTCCAGTTTGTACTTGTAGTGGAAGACTCTCTTGCATTATTATTGCAATCATATGCTGGGTAATGATGACACATGACTTCTGTTAAACGTTCCAAATCACCTCATGATCAGCAGTAATTATGGGCTGCTAAATATATACTGAATACTGTAGCTCAAACAGTAGAGCGTGGCGGTAATGGGTTGATTCCCAGGAAATGCATGAACTGATGAAGTGTCAACAGAAATCGCTTTGGACATACCTATAGTCTGCGATTACAATGAAGTGCTTGGCACAACCAGCCACGATCTTCTCCTGGGTTAAGCATCCTCTGTTTTGAGGGAAGGAAAAGAAGGACATGACAAGAGCTGAAGACACCTCCGGGGGTTTCGCACTATAGAACGTGGAAGCGGAATTGGAAAATATCCTTGAATTAAGCAGGTTTTCTCAAACTTACCCTCCTCCTTTAATCAGTGTCAAAGCAGCATCAACTTCATCAGCTCCGTCAATTGCTACATCCAGCTAGAAGTCACACACAAAAAAAAACCTCTTTAGGGCCCACAAAGAATGAAATCATTCGTCTGAAATAGCATTTATTTGAAATCATTAACGCAACAGCAGATTTCAAAGTGAAAGATTTATCAAGGATATGAAGATTTAGAGCAAGCATAAATCGTGTTTTAATCAATGCATTTATATCTTGTAGTAGAAAGAGAAAAAAGAAAATCCATTTAAGCACTTCTATGGATTCTAGCTGTGACCATTTTATTTTTAAGGTCGCAGCTGATATCTAGCGCAGGAATTCTCACACGGAAAAAAATCTGACAGACCTGTTCAACCTAAAATATAGAATTAATAAACACGCTATGAACTGCCAACTTTTGGAATCGACTCTCGATTCTCAATTGCAAATTGATTATTTTTGGAATCGATTCCCAGGCCTAGCAATCCCACATGAAATGGACTTGGCCATCTTTGGCTGTTTTAACAGGGTTTTCTGCGTACCTTATTATTCGCAGCTGGCATTAAAGCGTTAGTTCACCCAAAAATGAAAATTGTCATTATTTACTCTCCTTCATGTTGTTCCAAACTCACAAGATATTTGTTCATCTTCGCAACGCAGATGAAGATCTTTTTGATGAAATCTGAAAGGGGGTTCACTCTCGGGTCACGCAGCACGTTTGAGTTTCCGGAAGAGGTTTGTTCGGTGGAGCTTCTGTTTATGTTCACTGATCAATGTTTACATGTGAATAAAAACCCAAATTAAACCGGTTCATAATAAAAAGCGATCGAGTCTCTTCAGAAAATTTGGACTAAACTGCTAAATTCATTTGAATTAGATCTACCATCTCTTTATGAAACGTCAAAGTTCAAGTCACAAAGGACAGAAAGCTCTCAGATTTCATCAAAAAGCTCTTCATTTGTGTTCCGAAGATGAACGAAAGTCTTACAGGTTTGGAATGACATAAGGGCGAGTAATTATTGACAGCCCCTCCTCATGCCGTCTTTGCCCAAACTCACCTCAGGATGTCGGTCTAAATCAGACAGAGAGAGACCATGCTGGAGAATCAGCTGACGGGCCTGGATCAACACAATTTAAATGATCCCATTATAACAAGTGTTTAATAGTGTTTAAACAGTGTTATGTCTACAGATGATTGTTTATACTGACCTGGAAGGACGTGGGAACACACACAATGTTCAGCTTCTCCTGTCTTACCCTCTCAGCTAGATAGAAAACATCATCCTTTAGTAATTAACAAAAGCATAAGTGGATGATACTAGATTAAATGCCTTACCCAGCCTGTCCACTGCATAGACGATAGTCGAGCCGCTGCCCACCCCAACTACCTGATTGTTCTGAGAGAAAAAGGAAGTCAAATTTCAACATGCAGTCACACATTAAGGGAACAACACTGATAAGACCTAAAAATCTTTATTTCTTTAAGTGAAGGAGGTGCTTTAAGTCGCCATCAGAACAACATTGACAATTCTTATTTTTAAATGGAATATTTTGGTTTATTTTAAATGGACAAAATCAATTTATGTTCAAGAAGCCGTTTCTCTCATACATCATAATAGGGAAGAAAATACTATTGCAACTTCCGTTTCATGCAGACGCCATGAAACATTTGAGAGTTTATACGTCACAATAGGGGGGAAAAAGACGGAGAGAAACTGCTTCTCAAACAAGAAGAAAAAAAAAAAAATGTAGGGGGAGATTTTATTTTGTCCATTGGGAAGTGACTGGATCGTTGGTTCATTGTTTGCTTCAGAACTTCGTCATGTCAGATGCCATATTGAATTTAACGCAGATGAAAACGAGGCTGTGAGGGAGTTTACATAACTTTCAAAACAGTTTTATGGAGTTTGTGTCTATTGAAGTATTTTTGTCTGAAATGCATTTCATCAGCTGAACAATGTTGTTAAACAACAGTACAATCCATTGATCGCACGGTACTTCTATCCCTAGTTTTCATTCCTGTCAAGACTTAAAAGGGGTAGTTCACTCAAAAAATGAATCTTACAACCTTAATTGGGGTAGCACCATATTTAAAGGGTTCGTTCACCCAAAAATGAAAATTCTGTCATTTATTCCTCACCCTCATGTCGTTCTACCCCCGTAACACTTTAGTTCATCTTCAGAACACAAATTAAGATATTTTTGATGAAATCCGATGGTTCAGTGAGTCTCTATTGACAGAAAGACAATTTACACTTTCAGATGCCCAGAAAGATACTAAAAATATTTAAAACAGTTCATGTGAGTACAGTGGTTCAACCCTAATATTATTAAGTGACGAGAATACTTTGTGCGCCAAAAAAAAAAAAAAAAATAACGATTTTATTCAACAATATCTAATGACGGGCGATTTCAAAACACTGCTTCGAAGCTTTACGAATCATTTCGATTTGAATCAGTGGTTCGGTTCGCGTATCAAACTGCCAAAGTCACGTGAACTACTGAAATTACGAAACACTTATGACGTAACGAAGCCTCGTTTAATAAAATCACGTGACTTTGGCGCTCCGAACCACTGATTCACAACAAAAGATTCATAAAGCTTCGAAGCAGTGTTTTGAAATCTGTCATCACTAGATATTGTTGAATAAAGTCGTTATTTTGGCACAGAGAAAGTATTCTCGTCACTTTATAATATTAGGTTGAACCACTGTACTCACATGAACTGTTTTAAATATCTAATATGAAAGTGTTCATTATCTTGCCTTCAATGAGCCTTCGGATTTCATCAAAAATATCTTCATTTGTGTTCTGAAGATGAACGAAGGTCTTACAGGTGTAGAACGACATGAGGATGAGGAATTAATGACAGGAATTTCATTTTTGGGTGAATTAACCCTTTAAATATTGTGCTACGGTTGTCCCGCCCTCGCGCCAGTAAGCATATCAGGGAAGTAAATGTGCACGGATAAGTCATTTATAATTTGTAGTATAATTCTACAATATTCCATAAAAATAAGAGCTGATTTCATGGTGACTTTTAATGGCCAGAGCAATAGAACACCACAGTCAATTATAAAGCACGCAAAAGGTTAGCAGAACCAAGATCAAATTGCTAGATTCACCTTAAATCGCTCATCTCTGACCCAAGTGTGCAACAATTAGTTATTTATAGTCAGCACCCGTTAAAATACGAAGTTATTTCCAAACATGCTAATCGCTAAAGGTTTAATTTGAGCAGCTTTAGCGTCCTTATGTCACCTTTACTGCTGCATAAATCATCACGTGCTTCACTGAAGACACCTGAGCTTCACTCACTCACTACAACCTAACATGTAGCATGCAAGCTAAAGCTAAAGCGTCAAAGCGGACACTTACTACAAACTGTGGTTGTCATAGCACTTCGTTATACTAATATATAGATATATATAAAACAACAGAACTGCAGGGCTGCTGATGCGAGAGTAACTGAATAAACGAAGGTAAACACACAATCTTACCTGTATGTGGTTGTCCACAGCAGCATAAGCTGCCAGTTTTTTGGCCTCTTCAGCCATGAGAGTGCTGTGGCGTTGCCTGCTGCTGTTACACACGTGTTTTTTCCCCGGCAGAGAGAGGAGGAGGAGAGATCTGCTATTTATCACTGCAAACTCAACCCACCTCATCATACAGCGCGTCCACGATCACAAAAACATGCTTGCCACACTAGTGTACGTGCACGCGCAGAGCCGAAACAATAAGCGGACGCTCAAAATAACACCTGTCAGGTAACAGTAAGAGTTCAGGTGTTTTCATAACAGGCGTGTGTTGTTGGAGCCAATAGCAGAGCAGAATACAGTAGAGATGTCCGATTCCGTAACGAATCGTTCTTTTGAGTCGGATCTTTTCAACGAATCGGTTGCGCAAACCCTTTCTTAAAGGCATAGTTCACCCAAAAATATATGTTGAAGGTAGCCACTGACTTCCATAGTATTTTTTTTCCCCTACTATGGAAGTCAATGGGTACAGTCTGGTTACTATCATTCTTCAAAATATTATTTTTAGTTCAACAGAAGAAAGAAGCTCATACAGGTTTGGAACAACATTAGGGTGAGTACATTTGATTTTTGGCTGAACTGTCCCTTTAACTCTTCATTCAATAAAAAAGAATCGATCGACAAATCAATCAATTACTCATTGAACCGAGAACTTTCGGACGATTCGTAATAAGTGAACTGAGGTCTTGGCCGATGGGGCGAGAAGTCGGCTACTTTAATACTTTAAAAATATAAGAAATTACATGAAGAAATATACAACTATTGGTGTCAAAATGAAGCTTTCTGGGGCAACGAGGCGTTAGATATTCATTATTCGATTTTTCAATATTTTCGACATTTGTGGTAAACTATAAATGAATGAATGAATTTTAAACACATACATTGGTTTTCATAAACAGCATTTTATTAAATGTTCCAGTCGAGAGATAACATATATTTTAAATATATTTTTGTTCATCTTCTTATGAGTCAGGCATCCCTCTATAATGCTTAAAATGACCACTAGAGGACAGTTAATGCCTTTTTTATCTAAAATATTGTGGTATTTTTAGTAAGAACAAACCATGATTAGATCAGTTTTACTATGTTTCCTTAAAAAAACCTTGGCATTTAGTAATGAAAATAAACTGTGGCCAACATAAATAGAAAACAGAGGAACACCGAAACAGATGGGTATCAATATATCTCTTTATTTGGCAATCAGCTTGAAATGATCTAGATTTCAGTGTATAGCATACCCCTATTAAACCCACACAAACCTTCCAATAAACATGTCTCTTATTTACCTTAGTTTTTACATATTGCAGTTTACAAATTTAGCTTATCTGTTTGACAAAATCGATTTGACAATGGATCTTTTTATGTGCTATATAAAAATCTACACATTATACATTCATGATTAGGAAAATAAAAAAATTCAAAACAATATTTAAACAGCACAGAACAAAACTCGTCAACATATCCCACCCAGGTGTGAGTGATCACAAATTAAAGTTGAATACTTCAATATTACAGTAAATACTGAGAGATGTCCAATGACAAACAGGATTACTGAAGGGAGGTTGTTTTTACACCAGAGGTCTGGACTCAAGGAGCATAACTATGATACCGTTACAGGGAAGATAGAGAGAGAAGCGGGAATGCTGATTACGCAAGTGCTGCGAGATCTTTAAGAGAAAACCAACTTCTTTAATAGTACGTCTAATCTCTCTCTGAAGCTTAAAGCTCTCCATGTCTAGTCTGATTCTCAGCTTTCTCTAATCTCATATTGCCTTTGATTAAGTGCACAAGTGCTCACTTTTTTACCCACAGTTAATCGAACCATGTCTTTCTTTCTTTGTGCGCTTTCATTTGTAGCGTCTATTTTGGGAATGTAACGTTGTTCGATGGGTCAAAATCATCAAGGATATCGGCATCTTCCAATTTCTTGGGATTTCTAAGAGGGTTTTATTCAGAAAGACCGCGAACAACTATAAACAACTATAAAGTAAGGATATATTGGAACTATACCTTCATTTGACCAGTATTTCTAGTTGCTTTTAATAATAACACAACAAATTACATAATAGTAATACAAATCAAAAGTTTCAATGTCTTATAAAAGGCATGCTTTCTCTGTTTTAAATATATTGTGAGAAGGACGGACATGATCGTGTGCGTTTAAGTGCCTTTCTTTTTGGGCATTGTTTATAATCATGCCTCTGTGTGTGTGTGTGTGTGTGAGAGAGACTGGGGAAGGTACACAGTTGTGGTGTCTTGTGATGTGCAAAGCTTAAATGTCAGAGTCCATTCAGCAGTGAGTAAGGTCCACAGAAATGCTGCTTGTTTTTCTCCTTTTCCCTGAAACCCCAGCGCTTAGGATACATTCTCAACACATCAGTGGGTATCCAAACTAGAAGTCTATTACCTCAAAAGAAAACTCTCTTTAGAAAACTCTAAAATATTGATAGCCTCTAATAATCCGCCGTATTGCTATGAGACACAGTTTCCTAATAAGGTGAGTGTATTCTTTTGGTCCATGCTCACTTCATTATTACTTATTTGCACTGATATGTACCAAAATGCAATGGAAAGTCTGCGATCGACAGCTTTATTTACTTGACGAATGAGAGTTTGTGCACTGGGTGTGTGTGTGTGTGCGCACGCGCGCGCGAGTCAGTGTTCAGCATTAAGAGGTATTGCTACAGATTCAGTTCAGTCTCTTGTTCATAAAACAAACTGTGTTTGTGTCCAAAAACACTATGATCGGAGATGGAGCGAACACTTGTGTAATTTAGTCATGGCACAATTGTTGAGAATAAGTGTGATGGTTTCCTACGTCTTCTAAATCGAGTGTTTGATCTGTATTGTGATGCATGGATACATCAGAATAGACTAGAGAGGGGGGAGGGGGCTTTGGTGTACTATTCAGATCATGAGAGAAGCAGTGACTGACCGAGGTCAATAGTCAAACAGTCAGACAACGGTCTGTCTTTCTACTCTGTCTTGAACAGGCATCTCATCTTCCCCCTCTCTTGTTGTCTTCAAATATCCTTCTTTTCTAATCTCTCGTTCTATTACTCTATTACTCCTTCAGTGCTTCACCAGAATGCCTGCTGTTAAACACTAGAATCAGTTTGTTTTTCCTCCCAGAGTTTTGCATTTTAGAAATACAATTCCCAGAGTCCTTTGCTCAGAGGCTCAGTGTGCATGCGTTCACATGCGCTGTGCATCCATAATGTCCAGGTACTTAGCCTCAATGATCCTGGGCAGTAGACAGTTCCTGAGGCAGAGATACAATTCCAAGTATGTTAATGTCATATATATATATATTCAAAGTATGTTTATATCATATATATATATATATATATATATATACAGTGGCAGAGCAAAGGGGTGTCGAGGCTGAGAAAGAAGGTTTGGCTTTTGGAGATGGTGAAAAATGAGGGATTTGAAATGTTGTAAAAGCAAAGCAGAGATGACGTTTTTATTACTCAACAGGTTAGTAAGGTCTTTTATTGAACAGATAAATTGCCATATGTAGCTCTCTAACAGAATTCATTGTAAAGCATTATCTATAGTGAAGGGTCATTTCATTATGTTTGTTGAAGTACTGTACTGGAATTTATTTTCAAGGAAGACATTATAGTGTCTATAATGGGTATAGCTACAATGGGTGTCTTCAGCTAGTCAGCTTGAGATCCTTTCCATCTAAACTGGTTACATCTCTTAAGCCTAGTAGTGAATGTGTTATTAGCTGTAGGATACTATTGTAGACGTTGTGTCAGACAGAAATCATGGGGTCTCACCTGGGAGCCCAATCACCACCAAGTGGTAACAAAAAGAGCCAATGAACATTGGCCAGTGATATTTGCATGCCGAGTTATACCAACCCGGACATACGGGTATAAACAGGACCGACTCACTTCATTCATGCTTTGCTGAGGAGCCGAGACAGAATCCCGGTTCAGGGCTGTGGTAGGGGGGGATGTAACCAGAAGGAAGGAGCGAACGGGGGTTACAATAGTAACCTAGACGTTCCCATTCAGTCGGTCATGTTTGACGTTATGTCGGACTGACGTCATGGGGTCCCTATGGAAATCGCCATAGCCACTGAACTGTGTTATGAGTGTTGGAGAGGCAGACGCTGGCAAGCTACGGTGTACCTCTTTACAACTGCTCTCACAAATGGCGTAACCTACCCAGCACCCCAAGTAAGCCAGAGGGGAAGGTCTCCATGCCAAAAGGGATGGAAAGAACAGGGTTTACTGTGGGGGCGGTCAAAGCTGCTGTTCCTACCCCAGGGAAGAGTGCTTCGGAACTCAGTTCCCATCGTTTTTCAGCCTAGACCAAAACTCTGGGGAAGTGTGCCCAGTCCAAAAGGAGGGGGACGCTAAGGAGACCACACCCTGCTCAAAGGGAGGTAACGTGTGGAAGTACAAATATGGACTGAGCCATGGAGCAGTATTACACATGGCAGATTTCTGCGGTTGATCCTACCTAGACAGGGAGAAGCAACGATGCAGAGACGGGGCAGAGCAGAGCCGACCAAGGAAAGACACAGGTTTACCGTCAGGAAACCCATATTGTGGACAATACACATATGGGATTACCAAGTGGGGAATCACATCATATGGGCATCTAGTCCAGTACAAGGGCTGACTGGCTGGGGATGCACACGAGTACCGGGCCTAGTGACAGACACCTCCACCACATCTGACTGCCTAAGGATGCTGGAGGAACTCGATTCAGGGTTTGCTGAGTGGGGAACTCACCTGAAGAGCAAGTAGGCACTTGTATCCCCGTTAGAGGGGAATGGTGCCACAAGCCAGCCTTCCTGTACATTACCTGTTTGCACCAAACACACGAGAAGAAACCGGCTCAACTCAGAGATTATAGAATCTCATGAATGTGTTCCAAGAGGAGGCAACACCCCGTGTTGAATGAGCCCTCACTCAGAGGAACACGGTTTACCTTGGGCCCAGTACGCCAAGGCGATGGCATTCACTATCCAGTGGGCCAACCTCTGTTTGGAGACAGCCTTTCCCTTCTGCTGACCTCCAAAGCAGACAAAGAGCTGATCTGAGCTTCTAAAACTCCACGTGTAGTCCACGTAAACACACAGTGCATGAATGGGACAAAGCAACATAAGGGCTGGGTCTGTCTCCTACAGGGACAGCGCTTGCAAGTTCACCTCCTGGTCCCTGAAGGGAGTGGTGGGAACTTTTGGAAAGTATCCAAGCCGGGGTTTTAGGATGACATGAGACAGGGCCGGCACGAACTCAAGGCACGAATCGCTCACCGAAAATGCCTGCAGGTCCCTTACCCTTGAGAAGGAAGCAAGCGTGGTCAGGAGTGCTGTCTGTAAAGACAGGATTTTAAAATGAATTCATGGGCTTGAAGGGAGCTCTCTGTAGGCCCAAGAGGTCCCAGAAGGGGATGAGCCGTGGATGCCATATGCCCCAGGAACCTTTTGAAACTGCTTCAGTGAAACCACTGTCTTCTGTCTTCAGGCAGTTCAGCACCAAGTGTGCATGCTCGTAGGTGAGACATGCAGTCATACTTACAGAGTCCCACTCCAGACCGAGAAAAGAGATGCCCTGCACAGCGGAGAGCTTGCTATTTTCCCAGTTGACCCAAAGCCCCAGATGGCTGAGGTGCCTGAGCACCAGGTCCCTGTGTTTGGATAACTGATCTCGGGACTGGGCCAGAAGGCACCAGTCGCTGAGATAATTGAGGATGCGAATGCCCACCTCCCTGAGCGGGGCAAGTGCATTCCAAGACTTTGGTAAAGACACAGATAGACAGGAACAGCCCAAAGAGGAGGACCATGTACTGGTATGCTCGACCCTTGAATGCAAAGCGAAGAAATGGTCTGTGTCCTTCAGGTCGATCTCTGCAAACTAATCCTGGGAGTAAACACACGTGAGGATGCGTTTCTGCGAGAGCATCTTGAATCGGGGCTTGAAATGGGCCTGATTCAAGACATGCAGATCCAAGATTGGCCGTAACCCCCCACTCTTTTTAAGTACTATGACGTACAGACTGTAAAATAACTTAATCTCGGCCGGAGGGACAGGCTCTATTGTGTCCTTCACCAGGAGGACTGCAATCTCTGCACGCAGGATAGGGGCGTCTTTGCTTGACACCAAGGTAAAAAGGACGTCACTGAACGTCACTAGGGGTATGCCTGGCAAACTGAATCATGAATAGTCATTCCATTTCAATAATTCTTGACAATGGTATAAAGGTTTTTCAAAACCATTTGAAACCAACACAAGTACATTTATATGAACTATTAAAGATTTTTCCTTTCCTTTCATTCATCATTCTGTCGTATGACCTTTAGCAAACACGATTTATTACACATGAACGTGCCTAGCAATACACACACACCACAGACAGACAGGAGTTCATGACTTGTGAGCTGGAGGCATTTCAGAACTCACCTGATGGGTATAAGGATAAACATTAGGAGAGGAAAGATCATCTTCATATACGGGAGAGGGTACATCCCAAACGCACAGAGGAAAAGCAGCTGCACCATCTGAAGGAAAGTGAAGTAATGGATCTTTCTCTGCGGCACCTTGCGGATGTAGTGAGTTGGAGGGTAGGACGTCTGAGAAAGAGCAATTGAGTGACAAAGAAAGAGAAGACAGAGATGAGATAAAGAAAGGATTGGGAACGGCCATCATAATGCAGATAAATAAAACTCTATAACCTTGAGCATCTTGACTGATGGGACTAAGATCCATTCATGTATGGACATTTCACTGACATGTGTCTCCACAATACGAATGTAAATCCCATCTAAATCCGTGTGTTATGGATGTTATGGATAGTCGATAGTTTTATTATATTATATAATGATATGTAATATTATATATTATAGTGTTACACTTAAACTTACATAAACTTAAAACGTTAATTGTTAATAATAGTAGTTTTAACAAACAACTTGAGACCAAGCACTCATAAGTGAATTAGTGGTTTTGTGCCAATTTTTATTGGAGCTTTTGTTTTGTTTATAGTTTTGTGTAATAAAAATCCCACTAACTACTCGATTATGAAACATTTTGCCCATCCATAGCATTTACACATATTTAGAACCACCTACTGATCCATCTCAAATGCATTTAGGAGGGCATTTCCATAAGATTGGCTCAGTAAAAATGAACAAAGCGATCATGTGTCAATAGCCACAAAATGCATCAATTAAGACAAAGTCATTTCAGATGATGACAGGTAGAGGGCGCTCTGTTGCTTTATTTGCACAGCGGGAGCACCGTGCACTCTTCTATGTTCTTATTTGTACAACACCTATGACTTTTATTTGCCTTTGTTTTCATCAAAGACACACACACACATACTCACTTGTTCTTTGAGTAGCAGAGCCATGCGGTCGCACATTTGATTGCCGTCAATGGAGGTGAGAGCGATGTATAGGAAGAGCCCATAAAGCACAGGCTTAGGAATCCACTGCAGGGGCACTGGCAGCAGAAACAAGCTCACACCTATCAGGATGTTAGCCACGAGCGAGGTCACTCGCGTCTCCTTCACACTCACTATACTACACACACGCACATGTACACACATACAAACACACACATAAAGGCGTCATTTAAAACCAAGCACGCTGTGCCAATAACCGCTATAATGATCTTTGTGTTTCACAGATTGATTGTGATTGTAATTGTGAGTGTGTGGCTTGTCGATGTGGTGTGTGCTCACGTCTCGTAAAGGTGTCCTCCTTCCACCCTTTCCTCCACGATGGCCAGCTGTCTGACGTGTAGAGTGGAGTGTGGGAACGCAGCATGCATCCACGGCAAGCCCAGCACAGACATCAAAATATTAATCAAGCCAGACAGAGTCAAGTCCCAGTGATACGCCGTGCCCTTCAGTAACCTGTGGCACACACATACAGTCACGACTCACAGTGTTGCCCTTCTCTAAGACCACTGCACAATCTGACACAGTGTCCAATCCAGGTTCAAAGTGACAAGTTTCTAGCGACCTTTCATTTTTTGTCCATGCTGAAAGCCAATCATAAAATATTTGATGTTTAAAATGCTGTCACATGTTTGGTTTATTTGTACATATTTAAAGTATGTTTTTCATCTTAATTCAACTTATTTCTCTTTTCAGTTCTTGTTTTAGAGTTTCTTTGTTAATCTTCTAGTTTAATTAGTTCGGGCACCCTCTGTTCCCTGCCTGTTTGTTTCCCTAGTAACAGATTGATTTGAGTTTCAGTTTCAGGTGTGTATTGTTAATTATCTTGTTAAGGTCCTTTGTTTGTCTCATGTATGTTCTCCATCGGTCGGTTCACATTTGGGTGTAATGTGTTTTTTTCCTGGTTCCTTGGTGTTTGATGATTAAAGTCAGCCTTCTTGAATTATTCCTCGTCGTGACTACTTCTAAGTACATGTTACATAACAGAAGAACCGACCATTACCGAAAGATGGATCTCACGGCACTGCCAATTACAGTGGTCACAGTGACCCCAGATCCAATGATAGCAGTGGTAAATATGGACTGGCTGGCCGTGACCTGACTGACTACCTCATAATTGCTTGAGAGGGGCTGCAACTTCACCATCACAGTGGTGACAGAAATTCCCATTCCAATTAATACAGCCAATGCCAATGATCACAATGCTTCCCGTGAGTGATCTTCCCAGATCTGCTCCTGTGTGTGAAATCTCCACGCCAGAGTCTCTTCTCGTCCTGTCCTGTGATGGTCACTGCGCCTGAGCCCTCAGCCAAAATAGCCACCATCCATGTACCCCTAGGAGTACTGGTTGAGTGTGATTCCTTGGTTGTGTGATGTCTAGGATGTCTTGGTGCCTAGAAATGGCTCCAGCCACTGTGTCCGCTCCAGTGGCAGCTCCAGCCCCTGCGTCTGCTCCAGAAAGTTCTCCAGAGTCCGCTCCAGAACGCTCTCCAGAAGCCGCCTCAGCCTAGAGAGCATTGCAGTGCCCATAATGGCGCTAGAATTTGTGTGTTTCTGGGCCACACACACATCAGCTCCAGCCCATGAACCCGTTCCAGAGTTCTCTACAGCCCATGAGCCCACTTCAGCTCCAGAACTCATCCCAGAATCCTTCCTGGCCTACAAACGCTTAGCTCCCCCCAAGAAAATTTTGTGGTGGGAGGGCCCACGGCCAAAGTGGTCAAGCCTGGGGTCCTGGACAAGGCCCATCCTCCATGGCCCCCTGAACTGTCGGATCCTCTCTGGCCCCCTGAACTGACAGCACCACCCTGGATCCCTGTACCACCGGTACTGCCCTGGAGGCTTCCTGTCCTGCAACGACTCTCCTAGTCAGCCGCCAGGACGCCCACCCTCCCAGGCCAGTTTGTGGCACGATGACGCGTCTTTTGTGGAGGGAGTTTTTAGACTTCTTTCAAAAACAAAAAGGTTTTTTTATGGTAGTATATGCTTTTTCATTTACCATTTACCATTAATATATGACTATATATGATCAAAGAGGTTCAAATGAAACCCTTCCCTTCTGTTTTAAGTCTTCCTTGGCTAATTAATGACAATTTGCATAAAGATGAACTTGGTTGCTGTTGCTCATTTGATGCTCTTTGAAAATAAATGGCTGTAGGACGCTTCAATGCTATAAACAAAACTACCAGGGCTTAATACTCCACACATGAAAAACGCCACTTGTCACTTTGTACCTGTTTAGGTTAATTTTAATAATTATTGTGATGAAGTCACAGTGGTGAGATGTTTTCAAAAATAAACTAATTTCAAAAGACATTAACCTGTTTTCGGGTGCATTTGTGAGAGAAACTACGATGTTTTGGTCAATGAAGATGAGGAGAAACAGGAGGAAGCCCAAACCCATTGCGCTCAGAACACTTGCTCCAGACAGCTTATCCAGCGGGGCTATTTGAAACATTGGACCTTCATGGAAGTTAAACACTGGCACTGGAAGAGAGCACATAACACAGTGAAACCATTTTCATAATTTGCGCTAAAATTAAGTGAAATCTATCAGTGACGTTACTTTACAATGGTGAAAAAGTATTTTTATTGAAAAAAAAAAAACGTATATAAAATGGCCACGGAAAAACTGCAACCAATTTAACCAAAGCATGATAGAATTGTACTTTGCGTCACGTCAAAATCAAACTTGAAGTGGCCTGAAAACATGAAGATTGTGAGGGTTTTTAAGTGACCAAGCTTGATGACTCTTAACTCAAAAAAAAAGTTGATTATTAAAAAACAAACAGCAGAACATCAGCTCACAAATAAAATATATTGTTTAAATCATTACTGCGTTTAGTTATAATTTCATAATAAATGTAAAAAATGCTTAAAAACACTAACTTGATGAGATTTATACTTGGTTTTAATAAATTAATAAATGAAACATTAATAACATTATTAATATAAAAAAATACAAAATAGAATTGTAATTGGTTTACAAGAGATTTAATGCATTAATTTAATAGTTATTTGAAAAAAATAATGTTAAAATTATTAACGTGTTTAACGCACCCATAAAAAATGCCCATTTGAGTTTTTGTCTCATATTTATATCATGACATATATTCGATTGCAAATTTGATACCGATTCAATTAAGTTTTTTATGAAACAGTCGTTTGAACAAATCAAATGAATGAATGACACAATGACTCACTCATTTAGACATTTAGTGGCACCTACAGGCAGTATTATTATTTCTTATTTAGAGTATCATTTCATTAATAAAAATAGTTCACACAAAAAAGAAAATTCTGTCATCATTTACATCGTCACGACCATTGAAGTCTAAAAGTTTGTGAAATAAATTGAATCAAAAGAAATATTTTTTTTCCTTTAGCTACTTTTTGTAATGTATATTTGATGCTTTTCTCATTTAACACAATAACGACTTTAAATTATCCTTTGGGTGTAATTTCATGTATATATATATAGTTTTGGACTGTTTGGACTTTATTGTGCAGAATTTTTTGAAAGGTTTTGATTTAATCTGATTTTGAATATGAGCCTCTTGACTGCAGCATTGGAGTGCTGAGTGAACGTTTAAAGAGCCTGAGGTAAGAAGTAAAATCTCACTCTGATAACCAAGTTAAACTCCCACACTGAACTGATGACAGAGGAGTTGGAGGAATAATATAGTGATAGTCGGAGTGAGTGGCTTTGCTGTAATGTGCTGGCAGTAGAGAGCGAGAGTGTGTGTGTGTGTGTGTGTCTAAATGTTGGTAGGGGCGTACGTTTTGGCAATCCTTCCTGGACACAAACTGAGCCAAAATTTAACTGATTCTCAGTACTGAATCTTCTACGCTATTTGCATCTCATTTAAAATTGCTGCTTGAATGCTGCATTTTGACATGTTGAGGATAATCCCCCAACATGATTGAAGAAATTTACATAATAAAGCAATTTTATCATTATAAATGTTTTGTTTTTTCTCTGCTTAAATTATACCATAAATTACTTTATCTTACATTAAATAGTATTATCATTATCAAAACAAAAACATTAATGTTGACTATTAGTGAAATAATGTAATGAATATAATGTTTTATATCTAATAATATCAAATAATAGTAAAAAAAACATGGATACTAATTAACAATTAAATGAGAAATAGTATAAAATAATAAAAATAATAAATAAAGGTTTCATGTCAAATAAAATTAATAATAGCAAAAACAATATTAATAAATATTAGTGAAATGTGAAATAATAAAATATTGATATAACAAAAATAATAAAATTAAATAAAATTAAATGTTTGATTGAAAATAAAAATAGCAAAAAAAACGTATTTTGCTTGCTAATACCGGAAAAAAAGGACCAGTTTCGTAATCTGGAGAAATTAAATAGTGTAGAACAAAAACTACATGAAAACTGTATTGAACAAATATGTACATAAGTGTCAATGTGTGTGCAACATGAACACATATAGCGTCACATGACTCACAGGCAATGTCGTTGAAGACGTATGATCCCACATAAGAGAAGACAAGCACTGAGATAGGCAGAGCACAGTCGGACAGAATCTCTCTCATCTTCACATGAAGAAATGGACTGCCAGGAAAAAATGGAAAGATGGGGGTGTCAAAACTGTGTTCTATCACTCTTTAAAATACTCATCAGTGTGTGAACAGGTGTGTGTGTGTGTGTGAGAGAGAGAGAGAGAGAGAGAGAGAGACAAGGAGAGATCCTCACCTCCTCCTGAACTGGTACAGTGTGTATCCCACCCACAGTGTGCCCAGCATGAGGAGGAGACAGAGTAGTGGCCGTGCCCGTGTGCACAGAATGAAGGATTCTGGGAGGGACACGGGCCCTGCCTCTGTCAGGTTCAATTCCCCTAAATGTACATTTCCACTGATGCGATTCAGCTCTGCCGCACTCCCATTGGCCAAAGTGGGAGCATGATAGTACTCATGAAAGACTGTAAAGGAGATATGAAGATATGAAGATTTTAAGGACATTTCATTGCATGACAGTATACCAACATAACGGCATAAATGACATAATAAATAACATTTAAAAATGCTAATTTATGTACACAGTTAATAAATACTATTCATATACAATATCAAAAGAGTTTGCCAAGTTAAAAGAACATTAGGTATGTTTTTCCTGAATGCCAAAGTTGAAAGTTAAATAAAATGTTCTTAAGAAAAATAGTTGATTTTTGGTGGAAAATTAGTCGATAGATTAATCGATATGAAAATAGTCGTTAGTGGCAGCCCTAGTACTATTGTACCAGTAAGGCTGCTTAAAAAGTACAGTATATGTCAGTCTCAATCTTCTTTTAAGTTGTATTATATAAACATTTTGAACAGCTTCCAAAACGTAACATTTTTCCTGCGCCACATCTTTATTGAATAATTGGCTTAAACAATCACGATTATTGATGGAATTTTTGTGGACTCTTGTTTACTGCCAATAACACCAACCAATGCTTTCTGCTGATAACACATGAGTATTTCGGTTCATGCACATTTTTGGGATGTCTTTCTTGAGCGGCCTGTTTCACATCACAGCAGAACATTTCAAAGGAAGTGAGGTCAGGACTCTAATTTGGCCATTGTGAAGTGCTGGATTTCTTTTGTTTGAAGCGTTCTGTTGTTGATTGACTCCTGTGATTTGGATCATTGTCATGCTGCATGACCCAACGTCTTTGGAGTTTCAGATCACAAACAGACGCTCTGACATTCTGCTCCTGATATAACTTGGAATTTGTTGGTCCCTCAGAGACTCCAATTCGTCCGGACCCTGAGGCAGCAAAACAGCGCCACATCATTACACTTAGCCCACAATCCTTCACGGTTGCAGTTAGGTTCTGGCAAAAGTATTGGGAGTTTTGTGTTCTTTACATTTATTTCAGGTATTTTAAAAATTCACATTGAAAATGAATAGTGTCTTAGCAGTTTTTGTTCCAGGCTGTTTTCCAATGATTCAGAACAAATCTGATCTTGCTTCAACAATGTGCAAATGAAACTTCTCTCAAAATGCCACACTGGTCTTGCATTAAACTTAATACAGTTGACAAGCCAATTCATTAAATTGAAAAAAAAAAAATGTAAATACATTTATGAATACTTTTAATTGCTTAGTTTAATATTTTTTGTTTTTTTCAATGTTTATTTTATTATTTTCCTGGTAAGATAAGTTTTGTTTTAAGTAAAAGTTATTCATTTGTTTATTTGCATATGTGTCATTATTGCATATGTGGTATTTCAAAAGCAATTCAAGATTGAAGCGCCCCTATTATGCTTTTTATTTGGTGGTCTCCTGCAATAGGTTTACATCCATCCAAGTTCAAAAAACACTTTCATTCTTTTCAAAATATACATTGCAGAATCATATAGTTTGTTAGCAGATTCAGTCTCTCTAAGCCCTCCTACTACGAGCCTACTCCGCTCTGATTGGTCAGATGACCCAGTCTGTTGTGATTGGTCTACATCTACGTGTCGAAAACTTAACACCTATTACTATATCTGAATTTCAGATCCGGAGGCATCTTTACCACTTGATATACAGTGATACAAACTACGTTGTCGTTTTTTTTTTTTAAAGTGCATGCAAAGTGGATTTGCAGTGCTGAAAACAGCTTCCTCTCAACATGTCAACAACACAAACCAATCCAGGTCTCAGCTACAACTCCAGTGTTTGAGGGCGGGTCATAGACATTGTTAGCGAGCATCCAATGAAGACCACAGGCTGGCCTTACGCAAATTTGTAACAATGTTACATAGTTATGTAACAGGAAGTGAGACTAGAATTTCTGATGACTCATTTCAGCAGTTCAGAATCAATTCTTTCTTTTAGGAGGCAATAAATTAATTTGCTGTGCACTTTGCTCGTTAAAACTTTACATTTTACATTCACAAACAGCTTTATTACACACTTTACCAAAGGTAATATTCGAAAAAGCATAATAGGGGCACTTTAATTCAAAAAGTAATCACATTATGATACTTTAATTGTGTGGTGTTTATGGTGCATTACTGATTAAATTGTTTAATAATTAGTCATTTGTCACTTCTTTAAAGGTCCTATTGAAACTCGTATTTGTAATACAGCAGTTCTCAGGTTAGCCTTTTTTTTTTTACATGCAAGTGACCTTTATTTTCCATTTATTGAAGCTGTTTCAGCACACATTAGACTGGCTTCATCTACTTAGAAGCGCAGCAATGGTTCTGAACTGATGATGTTGATCTGTTTGACTATTGGCATAACTCTTCCAAATCACTGAGTTTTATGAGCTCTTCTTCTGAGGTTTTCTTAAGTCCCTTTTGATCAGACTGTATTCCTCAATTGTTTGGTAGGAAACAAGCAACATGCTGCTTTCCATTGAGCATAGCGGGTCAAACCCACAGCTGAGTCCAATTACTTTCTTTCCAACAGGTCATTATAGTATAGGTTATCTTGATTGTTTAACACACTTGTTCAATAAAGACATGGCACTGCAAAATGGTTTGTCTGTGTGTTTAAGGACAGTCGTAGTTATCACACGTTATCACACAAAGATTATGTTTTAGTAACAATAAGGTTTTAAACATTTTAAAATATTTTAATATTTGTGAGATATACAGTATATCCGCCAAAGGGTTGACCATACAATGAAAGTAGATTTTAACTAAAACATTGATGTGTGTTTTCAGAAAAAAGGCTACTGTATTTTTCATAAATAGAAGGACAAGTTGTCACTTTTATAATTTTTTGTTTAATTATAATATTTTCATATGTTATCTTTTCATTTATTGTCTCATCTTTTCAAATTTTGTTTAAACACACTACATAATAATATAAATCAAATACAATATAATACATCTGTAGAAAATCGTTCCAAGAATTTTTTTAAAGAGATTTTGATATTATTATCATTATTTTATTTATTTTAATATTTTTATATTAATGATTTTATTCAGTGAGGAAGCATTACATTTATTAAAAGTTACTGCGAAGACATTTATAATGTTACAAAAGATTTCTATTTCAAATGTTTCAAATATTCATTTTAAATTTAGTGTATATAAAATGTAGTGTATAAAAATGTAGTGTATATACTGTACATATCTTTACTAGAGTGTATTGCATAACGTAGTTATACTAGAATATAGACTATAGCATTTTTTGTAGAGTATTACTCATTTTTATCTTTCTATTTGTAATGGAATGGAAGTAGTGGCAGATCTTTTCTTCCAGGGACTTAGTTCCATCAATCAGTTGTTGATTGGATGAAGGCAGATCTAAATGAGAGCCTGCAGTCGATTGTAAGCAGACTGAATGATTGGAGAAGTCTGGCATTCTGGGCAATCTGTCATCAAGTTATAACATTTTAATATCAATTAACTGTGAAACTAATGAACCAGATTCTGTGGTGTGACAGCATGTCCTCATTATCACTAAACAGAGTCATATGTTAAATGAACTGTGTCGTTTTTCCCAGGCAGTAACAGTGAAAATGTTAAATGTTTTTATTTTGCAGTGTGACAACTAGCCCCAGTTTCCCTATATTTCTTATGAAAATCAGACTGTAATCTAGGAATAATTCACACAGAAATTGGTTTGGCTGTGTATATGTATGAGTGTATGTGTAGCACTCACTCTTGACTGTGCCCTTAACTGCGTCTGCTACAAAAGCAATGGAGATGAACAAAGCTATGACCTCCTCTATCGACCTGTGGGTCAAAAACATCAACAAAATTATTTCAGTCTTCAAGCAGTGGAGTCCGCATGAGTAAGTATATTTGTAGGTGTGTGTCTGACCTTTTGAAAAGCTTAACAAGCAGGCTGAGGTTGAAGACTCCTCCCATGATGAGGAAGAGGCTGTTCCACAGGCCGATACATGCATAAAATGCTGCAAAGTCCAGCTCATAATCATCACAGATCCCCCTAATCACTGCAGCCATAGAGAGACAAACACACAGACGCAACACAGTAGAAAATTATAATCAGGGTGACCAGATGTCCCGTTTTTTCCAGGACAGTCCTGTATTTCAGCTTTAATTTTAGTGTGCTGACTTATTATGAAAATCATGTCCCGTATTGCTTCTTTCCTAAATTGTCTTTGCTAGGTGATCATAAAAGCAAGTAGAAGGCCTAGTCTTCAGTATAACCTAATCAAAGCCAATCTCGTAGTATATTTTGGAGAACAAAATTACCATCCAATCACAATTTGTAATCAATTAACATGCAGTTAGTGAAGGCGGGATTTTAGAGAGCGCTGAGCAGATGCAGATCAAGTTAGACGCAAAGATGTCAAAGAAGTACATTTAACAAGAATCTTCAAAAAGTGTTAATATGCACAGTAAGTTGTGAAAAGAAGAACGCAATGTGGTATTGCGCTGATTGATACACGCTAGAAGCGCTCTCTCAGCCAGTGTGCGATCCGGAATTCAGTTCTCTTTGCGCCTGAATGGTCAAACACAGACACAGTTGTCAAAATCCCCATCATGTGGAGTATCTAGATACAGTCAGTTATAACTTAAGTGAATGTAAACAGCTCGGTGAAAACCGCATATGTGTCAGTATATTCCTACTCTAGCTTATGGTACTGAGCAATGTATGAAACTTGTATTGTGAGCACTTCCTGTGTCTATTTGCCAATTCATGAAGAATCGCTTGTTTGTATTCCTCACTTGTAAGTCGCTTTGGATAAAACGTCTGCTAAATGACTAAATGTAAATGTAAATGTATATTAAACAAAAGATGTAAAAATAATGCATGTTAAATAAACCTACTGTTTCTGAAAAATGTAGTTCATTTCATTTGTATCTATATCATATTTGTAGTATTAGTGTAATATGCTTCTTTGTTCTTTTTGTTATACTACCAAAATGAAATTTCTGAAACTATATGATATATAGCCTATCATTATAAAATATAAGTTCTCAAATGGAAAGGAAATGGTCTTTTTTGGTCATTCCACCATTCTACCGTATTCCACCATGACAAATCTGGTCACCCTAATTATAGTAATTTTAACTGTAAAAGACTCTTAAAAAACTTACAGTAAAAACATGTTAACTGGCTAACAGTAATTTCCCTTTCTATATATGAGGGCAAATTGTAATTACATTTCATACAATTTTAGGTCACACTTTATTTTAAGGTGTCAGTATTACAGTGTAATTATAGATTTAAGTACTGAGTAATAACAATTAACTACATGTACTTACAATAGGGTTTGGTTTAGGGTTAAATGCATGTAATTATGCATCATTTCTAGTTATTATTATAGTAAATACATGTAAAATATGTAACAGTGACACTGTAAAATAAAGTGTTCCCAATTTTACAGTAAAATACTTTTAAGTGTACTGTTTTTGAAAGAACAAATCATCTCAAAATTTACAGTGAAAAGCCATCAACTGACATTCCCAGAATTCCCTATGTGATACGTCACATTTGAAGGTTATTAATTTTAATAATTATGTTTCTTCTTAAGATTTTTCAGTAACACTTTAGAATACTGAATGAATAACCACACAGAAACAAATGAGTAACACAATACAAACATTCTAGTAACTACTATTCTATTCTATTCTAGTAACTATTCTAGTTACTATTCTAGTAACTCCCTAACCCTAACCCTAACCCACTAGTAATGACTAAAATATTGCCAAATCCTTCAGAAGAAACTGCTAATTGTTTGGAACAATATTTAAAGTGAAAAGCATTAGGGTTAAATGGTAAAATGTACAGGTTTTTCTGTAATTATGATTACATTTTTATGGAATTATTCTGGGAACCACAGCTTTCCCTGCCAAAACGACAGGATTTCTTTTACAGTGAACGACACAAGGTCGCTGTCATTAAGAATCCTCCTCACGAACAGAATAACAAGCGTGCGAAAAGAACACAATCAACTCAAATCTCATAATGACAAGGGATTATAACTCACAGTAAATGTTGATCGTTTGATGTTTAAAAAACTGCTCCCAAACATTCCAATAAAGATTTAAAGAATTCCTGCTGTTATTCCCATGAGAAACCACAAGACAAGATCTTTGATTGGGAAGGATCATTATTATAGATGGATGTGGTGGTTCTGTCCTCATCTGCACATTTTTATCCAAACAGAATTTCATTTTCCTGAAGCACAACCATTTTTCAGGGCAACTCTCCCGCTGGTGACAGTGTGCAATTGCAGCCACAGGAATGAGCTTTAGGAGGAAATCTCCTCTCAGCCAGGGCAAACATCAAACTTCGCCTAAACAAATGGTGGCCATATCAGACTCCCATCCTGCTGTTTGTGAGATTAAGAGTCTTGTTCCACCTCATCCTGTGGTTAAAAGAGTTCTCTAAACACTCAACGGAAAAGTATTCAACAAACAATGAGTGCTCATCTAAATATACCGTGAAAAAAAAACTAAGAACAGCTCAAGTCCAGATCGCAACAGAAAAGGTATGTGTGCATGTGAATGTGCATCTATTATCAAGGCATGTATGTACATACCGCTGATGAAAATAGCGATGGGCGCTGTGGTCAGTGGAATGACGAGAGGAGAGCCAGCACACAATGAGTAGATGATTCCACCTATACTTTGCCCGATGATTGTCTTCTGGACATCTAATCAAGAGAGAGAATAGCTCAGTCTGTGTGTGTGTATTCCTGGTATCCCCTACGTTATGGGGACCAAATGTCTCCACAAGTTTGGTAATGCCAGTAAATTTTGACCTTGTGGGGGCATTTATTTATTTTTTAGTCCCCATGAGGAAAAAAGTTTATAAATCAAACAGAATGATCTTTTTTTTGAAAATCTAAATAGTAGAAAGTTTTCTGTGATGGGTAGGTTTAGTGTAGGGGGACAGAATATACTGTTTGTACAGTATAAAAACCATTACGTCTATGGACTGTCCTCATAAAACATGGAAAACCAACATGTGTGTGTGGAAACATGGTGTGTGAAGAGAGAGAGAGAGAGAGAAAGTGAGTGTGTGTGTGTGTACTTGTTTTGGCTATACTTGTGAGGACCAAATGTCCTCACTTATATTGTGAAATACTTTGTCAACCCACTAGTGAGGACATTTGACTTATAAATCAGACAAAAGATAATTTTGATGGTCACATGTTTCTGTGATGGGTAGGTTTAGGAGTAAGGGTTGGGTTAGGTGAGAGAAAATATCATTGGCTTGTCATTGGCCTGATATAAAATCAAAGGAAGTCCATGCAATGTCCTCACTAAGATAGCAAAACAAACCATCATGTGTGTGTGTGTGTGTAAGAGAAATAGAGAGAGAGAGAGAGAGAGAGAGAGAGAGTGATCACCAATCTCGCCCCGAGTGCTCTCGTCGTTGAGCGAGCCAAACGCAATGGCAGGAAGCAGCACAGCAATGTAGAGAAAGATGGACGTCGTCATGAACTTCACCAGGGCTTTGTTATTACCCACTAATCCTGAAACACACACATTTATATAAAACTCAATAAATACATAATATAAAAATATTACTGCTATCAAAGTTAACTTGTGAGATAAATATGTTTAATGGTATGTCAATTAATTAACGCATTTAGCGTAGTTAGATCATTTCCATTCAGTTTCATTCAGTTGTGTCTGACTTTTTAAATCCGACTCTTGCTGATGAATAAATTATGAAGAAAGACCTGTAGCGGCATGGAGTCATTTGCAGTTTTTGTACAGCAGAGATTTCATTGAAGCTCCAAATAACACAAATATCATCATATAACGCATATACTATAATAAATATGTACTATATGTATTTATAGCTATTACATATAAAATACATATCATTAGAGCTATACTCACCTGACACAAAACCAAAAAAATAAATCTCCATCAGAGTAATACCATGAACAGATTCATATATTTTCTATTTGAATGATATATTTAAATGTAATTTATTCCTGTGATGGTAAAGCTAAATTTTCAGCATCATTACTCCCGTCTTCAGTGCCACATGATCCTTCAGAAATCATTCTAACATGCTGATTTGCTACTCGAGAAAAATGTTGTATTATTATCATCAATGTTGAAAACAGATGCTTAATATTTTTGTTAAGCATCCAGAATTTTCAGGATTCTTTGAAGAATAGAAAGTTCAAAAGAACAGCATTTATTTGAAATAAAAATCTTATAAATGTCTTTACTGTTTCTTTGATCAATTTAATGCATCCTTGCTGAATATAACTATTAGTGTAGTTTATACGACAATAACTAAAAATGTTCTAATTTAAATAACTGAATATATAACTGAACTGATTCATTAAAACGAATGAGACTTCATAAGAGAAATAGAAAGGATAGTTTACGATAGCATGTTTGATTTCCTCAGATTGCTCGGCTGTACTGTATATCTTTTAGAGTAATTTGATGTTACTAAACCCAGCAATGTAGCATTTTGTCATGCATTTTTTTGGACAAGCTCTTCTAAAATCAGCTGAACTACTGTCCCACCTTTGAATTTAGCTAAGGACATTAGTAAGACCACTAGAGGACCATATATCCTTTTGAAAACTTTAAAAATCCTTAAATTTTACAGTGTTCATTTGTAAGTTTATGCTTGACACACCATCAGTGAAGTCAGACGGGTAGAGAGGCAGTCGGCGACACAGATCCTCGTAGATTCCTCTGCCCACTCTGAAAAAATCTCTACACTAAACAGATACAGAGACAGAAAGAGAAAAAGATTACTTTCTCTCTCTCACACACGCACACACACACATACATATAACTACATATATAAACGTGAAAACATTTAAATACATTTACTGCAATACTGCAGCCGGAGAGGCACAGGATTAAAGCGCACGCGCACACACACACATACACACACACCAATTAAACATCATATGCACCAAACCCTGCTGAATCACAGCAAATACACACACGAAAGCACATACACATTATACTGCAAGGGAAGAGATACTGTGTTAAAGCAGACAAATACACACTCTCTGTTACTTAAATCCCCACACACAAACACACACAGAAGCTCAGTGTAATCGCACTCACACAGGGCCCCCTGCACAGCAGAGAGAGAGACACAAGATGAGAGAACACAGATTCTGCAGACTGGAGAGAGAGACAGCCCAGTGTTAGAACAGCATTAGTACAACGCAAAAAGCATTACAATTACATCAGCAAAGCACAGTCAAGAGACCTGTTACATTACTCTAAACATCCATTAATGTAGCATCAGAAAACATCTGACACATGTGCATTTCAGAGAACTGAATTATACTGGCTTAAGCACTATTAGAAATAAAAAGCCCTCGTAAAAAGGTGTACACTTTTTTTGTGTGCACAGGTGTTTGAAAACATAGTTTGTTTATATTATTTTGAGCATCATTAGGAATCTGTCCTGCGAAATGATTATATCACTGGCTGAATGCAAACACAAACATACAGCACAGCCAATGTGTTTCTGTTCACAACTGAACGGCTTTCATAAACGGTTTTCTTTTTTTTTTCTGTTTTAATCATTTTAACAAATTGCTCTCTGAATCTCTTAGAGCGGATGCTTAATTACTATCTGCCTTGATATTTCTTCACTTCACAATAACTTTGCCAACATCAGTTACTGCATTAGGTATCATGAACTAAAAAATGCATTTTGAAAACATAATATAGAGTCAGTATATTAGTTAATCTCATGTTATCGTTCAAAAGTTTGGGGTCGTTAAGATTTCTTTTTCTGATTTTGAAAAAAGTCTCTTATACTCACCAATGCTGCATTTATGTAATTAAAAAATACAGTAAAAACAGTGATATTGAATATAATATACATTATAATATTTATATTGCTCTCTATTTTACTGCATTTTAAAAAAAAGAATCGTTCCTAACATGTCTTTACTATTTAATGTATCCTTTGCGGAATAAAAGTATTAATTTATTTGGTAACACTTTACAATAAGGTTTCATTAGTTAACTAATATAGTTAACACGAACTAAGAATGAACAATACTTCTACAGAATTTGTTCATCTTAGTTCATATTAATTTCAACATTTACTTACACATTATTAAAATCAAAAGTTGTATTTGTCAATGCACTGTGAACTAACAATGAACGACTGAATTTTTATTAATAACATTGACAAATGAATCAACACTGTAACAAATGTATTCCTCAATGTTAGTTAATAAATTAACTAAAGTTAACAAATGAAACCTTATTCTAAACTGTTAACTTTTTTTTTTTTTTAAATCATACTGACCTCAAACTTTTGAACGGTACTGTATAACTATTGTTTATTGTTAATTCATGTTTGTTCAAAATACAATTTAGTTAAAATCTTAAAATGTATTAGTACATTTGAAAATTAAAATAAATACATTTTTAATTCCTGATTCATGAGGAATTGTTTTGTTTAATTTGGACCAATTACGGCAAGGTACTGGTGTGTATGTGTGTGTGTGTGTCCTTGTGCCCAGTCACAAATACACAGTCTTGTTGAATTAATCAAATTTAATAGGCTTTACAGGTCAGGATTTGGCGATGGAGCAGTTTGTCCGTCTCACATTAATGACCTACATTAGCCTCTTTTTGGCAGACAAGCTCATTTTCTGTCAGTCTGAGAGAACCTGTCTCAGGATATGTTTACATAAGTCGTACAGCTTTAAGTGTTCATTACTGAGCTGCACTGATTCATCATGACAGTGTGTGTCTGAAACAGAAAGAGAGAGGGACCTTTCCTGGGCATTTGCCAGAGATGAATAGTTTTTATTGTGCACACGCACAAGTGATCATGCACACACACACACACACACACACACACACACACACACACACATACACACAAAGTAATGATCCTCTCCACCTGGTTACCATTCCTCAGATGTGTGATGGAGTGAAAAATGCAAAAACAAAAACACAACTATTTGGGCCTCCGCAGTTGTCTTTACAGAGAAGAAAACAGAGGGCTTTTACAGCCGGCTAACCTCAGCCAGGGTGGTCTAATGCTCACATATGCCGAATCGGACTTTGTGTGTGTGCGTCAAACCAGAGTAACAAACAAGATAAATTCTCATTAGCTGCTACATGCTTAGTAGAACTTAATCACTGGAGTGTAAGTCAAACAACAAAGGGTGAAGAGAGAAAGAGAGAGCAACGGACAAAGAGCAAAGAGAAAATAGATGAAAGCACTGGCAACCGTTACAAACTGAAACCATTACAACTGAACCTTAAGCATCACCTTCAGTGGTTTTTGACTGTGCGGGTCTGTCTCTTCGCCCTCCACAGCCGTGGTTTTACGCTTGGCGGCGGTCAGGTGGTACCTCTGGATGACCAGCGCCTCTTTGAACTCCTCTTGAGTTTTACTCTCTAGCAGCTTCTGTCTGAAAGAGATGTCTGAGAACATGCTGGCGAACGTCCTGCCCAGCTCCATCGCCGTCTTAGTGCTTTTCTGAGAAATACAGAGATCAAACGTTGGAGTGTTAAATTTGGCGATCGTTAATCATTTATAGCAGCATGACACGACAAAAGCAAACAGAATCCATTATAATCAGTGATGCTGTCTACACTGAATGCGACAGTAAACTGATCCTCTGTTCTATTTCTGCTATTTCTTTCATGCTATTTCTGATAGGAATAACAAATGGATTTGCAACAGTCTCTTTGTCGCGTCCAGTAGACACTGTGTTAGGAGAAAAGGTTCTCTATACAGTCGAACCTTAAGCCGTGTTCAGACTACACAATATTTTTGTCGGTTATGATAGTCACTGTGTCAGATTATGTGATTTTGACTCCTAAAATATTGTTGTGTCATGGACAAGAAACGTGTCAGACTACACTAGACTAGATTAGCCCGCCATGCATGCTGCCATTGAGAAGGCAGGACTAAAGGTGTCTATCAAAAAAGTAGTGCCTGATCAAAATTTATTGTGATATCTTGAGGAATTATATATATATTGTATGATGTTTAGTGCCAAAATTAATGAGGATTTAACTTTCCCTTTAGAATAGGGAGTCAAATCCCCTTTATTACTACTGTATTATTGGCAGTTTAGTCATAATTATTGGCTTATTGTGGTCAATAAACTTGAATATCACTCAATAAGTGCCATAATTAATGTTGATATTCCTTTCACTTTGGGGGTCAAATTGTCTTTTTCTACTATTTTAGCAATTTATAACTGAAAATCAGCAGTAATCAAACATAATTACCAGCTTAATGTTCAGTTAACTTAATAGAACGGCAAAGAAATACAATTGCATCACTACACAAAAATAGTATATGGCTTATTAAGTTGTAGATAATGTCTAAAAGGTGTTTACTGTACATTAAGTTAATAGATTATTTTTGTTTTTTATAGCATAAATGTGTATATTTCAAATGTTTAATAATTTGTAAATAATGGCTAATATGCCCTATTATATGTTAAGTTAATCATTAATTGTTAGTTTATTTATGCTTAACTAATGCATAATTCAGGACCCCTAAAATGTAAAGTTAATAATTAATTAGTAGCGTGTTCATTCCTAACTAATGCTTAATTGTGAACAAGTTAATCATTAATTAATGCTTAATAAAGCATTATTCTGGACCCTTAAAATAAAGTGTAAAATAAAGCAAAAAACATAAGCTAAGCTAATCGGGTAGATGTATGCTATGCAAGTACGTAAGCAAACTAAAAAACAGGGAGAACGAGGAAAGTTTGATTTCACGACCTTATTTACTAGTATGTGAACCATGTAATTTAAAAGACATTAATGGTCATTATAATTCATTTTAAACAATATCAATCATAACGTGGTTTTGGAGGAATTATAATCAGGCACTAAAAATAGTACCCATTTAAAGCCTGTTGAACCAATGGGATCTCTCTGAGTCCTAAAGGGGTCCTAAAGACCTGATTCCTCACCACACCGTGAGTGCATGTTAACAAACAATGGCTAGCAAACGGCGTCTTTTGCTCTCTTGTCCTCGAAAAAGCCCAAAAAAGAAAGAAAATCTGACACATCTGGATTGCATGAAGAGGCCAATATGGACTGTCAAAGAAAACTGAGGAAAAAGGATTCTGTCAGGCGCTTCAAACAGTAGCAGCCAAAAGTGATGTTATAAGGGATATTTGCTTTTAATGACCCTACAAGTTCAATTAAACCATCACAATATGAGGAAAATATTTTTATTTTTTTTTAAATATTTTAAACATGAGGGGAGAACAAAACACTAACCTTAATTGAGGTATTTATATGACAAAATTATTTGGCAAAAAAAAAGGCAAACTACAGCTACAGGTTTTATTTTACTATGCAAAAAATATGCACAGAAAAACAAAAAGCTCACATGAAAAAGCACACACTGATTACAACATAATCAGTTATTAATATTTTGTTGGTTTTCTCTTTTTTATGCATGTGTTTATGATTTGTATGACAGCCTGGCCAAAAATGATGTCCACACAATTTGACATGTTTCATTGCGGTATCACAATTTTTCTCATGCACAATTACGTAATATGCTTACAAAATCTTGAATAACATTTGAATAAAGAGTGAAGATGTAAATTTTCCAAGGCCGAACATCATTTTGCCAGTACTCTATATAGAACCTTTTAGGGACATTTCTCCTTTTATACAACCTTTTTAGCATAAAGTCTTCTTTAAAATTTAGTCATTAACCCCAGGATTCTATATAGAACATTTTCTTCTAAGAGGGAATACATTAATGGAAATATTCCATGTAGTGACCCAGAAATCACTTAATTTATTTATATATATATATATATATATATATATATAAATAATTTAATTATATATTATAATTATACAAATAATTATATATATATATTTTTATTTATTTTTTTTTATTTTTTTTTAAGCAGTTGTAGTTATGCTTCAGATTCACTTAAATGCTGCTAATACATGGTCTAAACTGTAGATTTATTCTCAATTTTATTTCCAGTTAAATGCTCTTACTCTGCTAATTAAAGAGAGTACATGCATGCCGTTCCAGATCTCTGGATTTGTGATTTTTGCTTTATCATCTTATGGATTGAGTCCATTTGGTATTTAAGTTACATAACATTTGTCTGTTGTTTTAAAACAACACAAGTAAAGAGGATGTATCTACACGTGCCAGCATGGCAATCTAGCTTTTAATGTAATGAGAAGATGTGTTTTTGTGTGTGTGCGCATATAATTTTATTGTTTGTGAGAAAAGCACAGGATTACAAAGCAAAAAAGTTTGCTATACTGCCTGGTGAACTACAGAGGACAGAAATAGATGAGTGCACGCAAGAACACAAGGAGAGAGAGAAAGAGAAAAAGAAAGAGAGAGAGTGATTAGATGTAAACAGATGTAAACACATACACACAAACACACAGATTTATGATGTAAACACAGACACAAAGAGGTACACAAAATAGTCTTGGAGGGAGCCGGGGGCCCCAAAGCCTTCACAGGGAGACTGCAAGAGGAGCAAGAAATGCAGGACCAGGACTTGAACATGATAGTGCTTTTGTGTTCATGAACCTGCCATGAATAAGATCTTTTTAATATCTCAATTGTTTCTCATAAACGGCAAACCGTTTAAACAGAGCGCAAATGGACACTCTTGCTTTTTAATGCTAAGGACCCCCAAAATATGATGATCCGTTTCCTGAAATATGACGTCAAGCAATATATATTAATGTATAAATACCCATTTTAACTGCGTGGAAAAGAAAAACAAGTATGATGTCATAAAAACATGTTCTTTCCACAATTAAATAATAGCTTTTTCTATTAAATTTTTTTACATATTTACTTTAGATTAAGTTGTGCATACTTTTTTAGCATATTAAACACAAAAATGAGCAAAGATACAACATTTGTGAGTGAAACACACGTATGTTATAATGGAGAAATGAACTCTTGAAAATATTCTGATTATTATTATTACTTTTAAAAGCTATGACTGTCAGTAGAATAATCTCATGATTATTCAAATGGAAACTGTGAATAATCTCATGATTTTCAACCTGTTGTTAGAAAGCAAATAGTAATAATATCAATTACAGTAAATGTTAAAAAGTATCAATTTATTTTAGTGTCCTTGTTACACAATTATGAATAATTACATGCAACTAGCGATAAACCAAACCCGGTTACACTTTATTTTAAGGTGTCTTTGTTACACTGTAATTATACATTTAAGTACTGAGTAATATTAAGTAACTACCTGTATTTACTATAAGTTTAGGATTAGGGTTTGGTTTGGTTTAGGGTTAGTTGCATGTAAATAAAGTTTTACCCCAAATCCTAATCCAAACCATAGCCCTATTGTATACACAAATTTTCAATAAATATTACTCCAGTTTGAAAGTCTTTATAAGACATTTTAACAGTGTCTCTGACTAAGCTCAGATTTGCAAATACAAGAAGTTTGAAATCAAAGCTATTTCTTTAAAATGAATGTCCATGATCTGCACATAAATTGTCTTCAGTATGTGTGTGTGTGTGTGCATTTATGTGTGATTATATTACCATCTTTGAAGGTGCCAGAATGAGGATAACATAGCGGACTTCTGCACAGTTTTCCCCCCAGTTCTGTGGACGATCCAGGCGTGAGATGCACACGTGCCGCCTCTGCAGGTTCTTCACATTACAGCTGTCACAAAGAGTTCAGAAATCATCATAAATCCTCTTCACGATTTACACAGTGCTTGAATGTACCTGGCACGGTATCAGATTAATTCAATATGTAACAGGAGTACAGCAAACACATTAACAAATCCATTGGTTGAGGTCTAATGGGATTACAGAAAGCTCTTGAACAGGGGTGTCAAAGTAATGTTTGGTTGTGGGCCGGTTGGGAAAAAGGCACTTCCTGTTCTCTTTCAGGTTTATTAATTACAAAAGAGTACATCTTTTGTTTCAGGCTTGCTGCCACCTATTATGAGGTTAATACCAACACAATTAACTATATTGAAAAGGGAAAAGATAAAAGCGCTCAATGTACATGATGATAAAATTGTATATACAATAAGTAGCATTAATAAATCAAGTCAAATATTACCATAAAAGTTGGCCTAACAGTACACTGTTAAAAGTCTACTTTATATATAAAATACGCATTAATAACTGGCGTCTGTTGGAGTTGGTCGGAGTCAGTTTTCACCCGACTGAACATGTTTAATCGGCGTTTGTTGGGTTGTGGAATGTCTGATCAGTGTGGTATGGTTTTCCAACAAACGTCAACAAACTCTGACGTAATCTGACCTGGCCGCGAACTGTTGCCATGACGGTGAGGCAAGTCCCTTGCAAAAACTGCGGTTTGATCTTGCCAGCGACTCACGCACACACAACAAAGCACCACAAACGTGACATCGCAGTTTGTTCATTGTAAAAATAAAATACAGTCAAAACGTATAACAGTTACAATACAATCCATTGTGCAATCTGTGCCGTTCAACAAGAGCACTGCTCCTCTGTGGTGATGCCATTTTTACTCATGTGAAGAGGATTTTTTTTTTATATCAATACTGGAAGCGTGCGTGAAGGACTTTATAATAAATAGTAAGTAGCCTATAGCATCCAAACGAAACGGAAATATTTGGATTCGTGCCGAAAGAGCGAGGTATACGCGTGAGAGCAACGCAAGTTTAACCTAAATTTAGTTTTAAATTAATTCGTTTTGGCTTGTTTAGCTACCAATGGTTGTATATGCATTTCATGGGTCGCACTAAAAAAAAGTTAAAAAACCGGTGTACACTAGTTAAACCAACCCCAACGCAAGGGATCAGATCAATGGCTAGTGCTTCGCATTTCAGGTTAATATTATTATGTTTGCCTCAATACTTTGATACAATGAAAATATATATGATACTATATTATTAATCTAATAAACGTCTGAAAATATTGTTAACATGGTTGTATCGTATGTAGCTGTCGATCTCAATGTTTCCCGGTCAGACTTGACGCTCTTGTTTGTCGGTGTTTGTTGGGTCAGTGTGAACATGACCGTTTTTTCTCATAGAATTCTAAATCCAACGGCCAACTTGTTTGTTGGTGCGGTGTGAATTGATCTTAAAACATGAGAAAGCTGTTGTGCCCAACTGTAATGACTTTGGTAACCTTTGGCCTTCAGCATTAAGCACACAAACTGTTCAGTTTTATTTGCTATAAATGTAAAGTCATTGAGCTGCTGTGGGTCATCCAACATTGCCACTTGTTTCCCTTTCTTGCCCATAAAACTGTCCACACATAATTCAAAGAAAAACAAATCTTCTGCTCACTAGGCTAGTCTGGGCTATTGCAAATGGCTGAACATGGCTTTTTTATTGTGTTTACCATATTGGGTCTTTGTTCTGACCCCAGCGAGGGTCTAAGAGTCTTCAGTGACTTTTGATTTATGATCTATGGATTTTTGATCTCAAGTGAATTAATAAAGTTGATGATCATATAATAAATTAGAGTGTTAAAGTAAACAGATTTAGCTTGCTGTCAATAATGGAAGTGCTTGAGGATAAGACTTTACCCCTCTCCCAGGCTGCTCTATCCATCCATCCATCCAACAAATGAGTAAATGCTGCAACGTGATCTCATAAGAATACGTGTTTACATTTACATTTATTCATTTGGCAGATGCTTTTATCCAAAGCGACTGACAAGTGAGAGGTTGCGCTTGGTAGGGATTGAACCTGGGTCTCTGGTGTGTTAAGAGGTGAGTGTTTACATACAAATTTACTTAGATTTTACAAAAATTTACAATATTGACCTATTTATAGCACTAAAATGTAAAATTACTTACATATTGACAGCAATAAAACACAAATTATTTACGTAACCAAGTGTGAATGTGTATGAATCCCCATGTATTTATATTTAAATCATGGCATTAATGTTTATTAATTAATGTTGCACTTATTAAATGCAGTTTACTCATCTACTTAATGACTTGTGCTGTAAACTTGTTTTGCAGGATTATGTTAAACATGACTACACTTTAAAACCTTAAAATAAACATTTCGGCAATTGTTTAACCATTTTGTAATATTTAGTTTGTTTGCTGTGAGACACAAAAGTTGTCCGCTGTACACCAAATCTTTAGAATCCATACGTTAGTAAGGAACAGATCCAAATTAAGGATCTGTTCTCACCTGCTTCGTTAAACATTACGTATTTCAGTGGATTGACATTTGAAATAAGTGTGCGCCTTCACGGAGAGAAGCCGGATTCATATTTTCATTGATTAATAACTTGAATTCTGCTCTGTACCCTATAAAAAACTATTACCGCCAGAGAGTACTGCGATTTCAACTCATCATCATTTGAACTACTTTTGGTAACAATTTCCGCAATAAATAAATTGTTGTAATTACGCTTGTTTGTCTATTATTCTTTTATTTATAACAGTATGTACTTTTAAGAAATGGATATGAGTAGGTTTAGGGGTAGGTGTAGGATTAGTGGCTCAAAATATCGTTTTAATGCTATATTGTTACTAAAATTGTCAATTTTCTACACATTTCTGTCCATTATATTTTATTCTTTTATTCTGAATAAAATGGGTATGTTTAGGTTCAGGTTGGGGTTTAGGAATCTTACGTTTATCTATAAAACGATAAAAGGAAAATTATACATGTATCTTTATGACATGAAAGATTTGTAAGCAAATGTTTTTTCGATGTAAAAACGAAATAATGCTACGTTTAAATGCTGCCAACACGTCCATATTGTACGTTTTAGCACTCATCCAAGCATACAAAAATGTACGTTTTGTGCATTTGAAAGTTACATATTAATACCTACGTATTAACAATGAGACCAGACTGTAAATACATAAATGACAATCTAGGAATGGACAATATTAGCCATTCTCCAACACCAGATTACAGAGTAGACCAAAAAAGTTCAACCAGTAAATGTAGAGAAAAACATTTTTCTACAATGTGCAAAGTGCTTTTTACGGGTCACCTGATTATGTTCTTTAAAATGCACAAAGTGCACTTGACTACACCATGTTTCTGGACACGAGCCCAGTTAAAACGCTGTTCTGCTTCATTTTGTCATAATTGAATGAATCACTGCTGCCATTATCACTAGAAAATCTGCATAAGTATCTGTTTTATATAAAATTAAGTTTACCACTTGCTTTAAGTAAGTAGTAGCAGTAGTAGAATTCAATAATACAAAAGACAATGACTTCATTTAAACATGGCGCAGCACTATTCTAGCACATATAGCACCTGGTTGCGTTTGACAGGGAGTGGTTTGTGAAATATCGCAGCCGCCTAAAGAAAATAACACTTGTTAGTTTGCGCACTGATGTTGGCTGCTGCCTGACACTGCTACGGTTTGGAGGCTGTTGATAAAAGTTTTGGCAGTTATTAAGCAAAAGTGTTGAGAAAGAAAAAGTGTTGGCGGATCTTGAGAACTCTGAGAGGAAGCAGATGAATCATCAGAACCTAATCATGACCTGCAGATGTCTTTTAGATAGGGTTTGTTGGGGATCAATTTATTTTGATTAATGACTCAATAGCAGGTAGCAATTTTTGACAGATGGGAATCCTAAAAACATCAATGTACGGTTTTCTCAAAAGCTGCAATCATCTTGTCAAGAGTTACTTTTGTACAAAAGTTGGCCAATTAGAATTTCATAAACATAAGAAACATCCATGCAAGAATTGCTTCAAAAAAGAAATATGTAAATGTCTGCAATACTATGAGACAAAATAGAGATCCACCTGACAAACATGTCAAAGTGTTAAAGTTATGGATTTCACAGACATCCAAATACAAAAAAAGATCACATGTCAACAACTTTGTGTGTGTGTGCTTGTGTTAGAACCAAGACAGTCTGAAACTATTGCAGATATCAAGCAGGGAGCTCTCAAGGACTTTTTATTTTAGCACGAACAGCATGTTACCTTTATTTACACTGTGTGAATAGCTTTTATTACTATTTGAGCTTAGTGTAAACAAGCTACTTGATGCAAAGAGAATCTCCCACTATTACAAATGAAATACATTTTTACCAGAAATGTATATAATCACTATTTAATGTCATTATTTGTGTTGTGTCTTAAAGACACAGTATGTAATTTTTGCCGATAGAAGTCACTTATTCAAAACAAAAACATAACTTGATGATGCCTTGAATGATTATGGAATGAGTTGACCTACACACCTCCACATCTTCACCTCCACAGCCGATGGAAAGAAATCCGACAGACTCGGGCAGAAATCATGTTCATGGATGAGCTAATGTATTAAAGTTTTATCAATGTTTCTGTGGTAGAAGAAGAGGAGTCCAGCTGAGCTTTTATATTGCTTATGCTGCAGTTGACTGCTTCTACTCTTTTCGTAGTGTATGTGAGGTAACGAAACACTGTTTTACATGGTTAAAACAACCATACTGTATGCATTTGCGTGTGTTGAAAGTCATGTTATAAAGTTACTTTGTGCGTTCGCTCGTGGCTGGTTGAAAGACATGTTGCACTTTGCAGTAATAGAGATCGATTTTAGAATGTCATATTAATAAAAACTTAATGACTCGTGTTTCTAAATGACATGCAATTAATTTAATACTGTATTGTACGCCGGGAAAATCTCTCTCTGATTATACATTGTTAGCCACATGACAAAATAGTGTTGTCTCTGAGGCATGGTAAAACATTCATTGTTAATCAAGAAAACAAGCGATTCAAACAATAATTTTTTATCACCGTTTTCCGCTGATAAATGTATCCAAACAGTTGCTCACCTAATAAAACACATGCTATATTAAACCATCTTTTGTGTTTTGTGGAAATATAGGGTAATGTGGATATGCAACAAAATGACACGGTCCGTATCCTGGTTAAAATTGCTGATTTCTCTGGATTTAAACATTGTTGAAAACGTTTGGGATAATGTAAGTACAGAAGTCATCAAAAAAACATAACATTGTTCTAGTGGTTTTAGGATATTTCAATCTAAAAATCTGTATCCAAATCTGTATATATTTAGGGAGTAAGAGGTTCCTTGTGTCTTCTGCAGTGATCTGGAGTCAAATAAAGACAGTCAAACCCCTTCAAATATGACCAGTCTGGAATGACACCCCATTTACATTGTTAGCTATGCCGTGACAAATTGAATTTTCCCATTATAATCACTGTCAACATTGCTGGGTCCACTGTACAGTTTTACACGACTGTTTGATCCCACAGTGTGCTCTCTGCACTGAGATCTGGACTCCTGTGAATGCTCTCATTATAATAAATGAAGCTGTTTTGTTGCATCACTCGCTTGGGCAGTGGATGGGCTGCAAAAATTTAGCTATCGCAGAACTGCTACTAGCTGAGCTCCATTAATGAGTCTCTGTCATGATTTTCATTTTATTTTATGCCTCACACGCTGAATAGAGGCCACCTTCATCGTCACTGAACTCAGTAAAGAGACTTTGTGTTTACATTTCTTCTCTTGTTTTAAAAGTAGCTCATTACCACAAATTCATTTGTTTAAAATCAACAATTACGCATAAGCAAAATACCTACAACAAATATTTGCCTATACAATACCTTTCAAAAGTTTTTTTAAGAAATTAATTTTTCAGCCAGGATGCAATAACTTAATCAAAATGACAGTAAAGACATTTAAAATATTACAAACGATTTCTATTTCAAATACATGCTATCTAATAGAATACTAAATTTAAAAAACATTAAGCAGCACAAGTGTTTAAAAAAACATTAACTTTTGAAAGGTAGTGCCTCTGCCTCATCTTACTGCAAGACCAGGATACATATATCATCTGAAGAGTTTTACACCCCTGTGAACCTGAAACAGGGCTCGAAAGATCCTCAGGCCCATCACATCCTGAGCATCACTTATTGATCTTTGTTTCATCGGGCAGACATGCAAGTTCATGCACACAAGAACCTCCAGCCATTATAGCAACTTTTTCCCTGAGGCCATCTGCCTCCTCATTGGCCTCAGGGAAATTATTATACTGTACATGCTCAGTATACAGATCCAGCAGGATTTGTATTACGAAGTGTCTATTTACACTAAGTGTTAATAGCCTGTCTTGTTGGCAAAGGCTATTAACACTAACTCAGTTTTAACAGTTTAATTACTTGCAGGGGGAAAAAAAACAGAGCTTTTTTTAAGCGAAAGAAAAAATCTGAGGCTATTGATGCTATTGAGCGGCACCCCTGTAGCCATAGGCCAAGTAACACCCCTGGTCAGAACCATGAAGTTCATGCTGGCAGCTATACAGTATCCAGTGGAGCGAGACCTACAGGGGTGTGACGTGGGCTCTCTTGGGTTGGTTGAAGGCAAGGCAGGAGGACACGCCAGGGTGCCTGGGACTCAACTAACTCCTTACAGACAGTTGACGATGTGTCAACACAACAAAGACAGCTTAATCACGAGAGAAGGTGATACATTACTTTTAATTGATGATTCATGTTCAACTTTCTGGCACGGAATCTCAGACACTCAGTAATACTGGCAAAAGCTTCTGCTTTCAGAATGCGGGTTTTGACCTGACACACCCTTGATTTCTTTCACGGAAACGCAAGTCCTCTACCTTGTTTTGTACTATGTCTATGAGAGTCACCATTCAGACTCTCACTGGCTACCTGTTGAGGTTACACTGGACATCTATTTCCTTTTTGCTAAAGAGGAGGAATTTATTGTCGTTTGTATTAGCACAGAAGGACATTAAATTCATTTCATATTTATCTAACTTGACACAAATATGTCTTAAAAAATCAGGGCTGTCGATTACTAAAAATAAGAAAGTTAAATCAAATTATGTATATGCTGATCATTGATTGCCAATGATTTTCTATATTCATATTTTCATATATTAATATGGTTAGCAAAAAATATACATTTTTATTTAATTATTTAATTTAAAGAAGATTTTAAAAATATTTTTTTATTTATTTGATCATTTTTTAATACCATTTTACAGATCTGACAAATTATCCAGAGGGCATGATTAAATGTGAACATTTAATCTTTTAAAGGGAAGTCTTTTGTTCACCAAGGCTGCAATTATTTGTAAAATGTAAGAACAAAACAGTAGTATTGTGAAATATTATTTCAATTTAAACTGTTTTCTATTTTAATCATTTATAAAATGTTATTTATTTCTGTGTTGGCAAAGCTGAATTGTCAGCATCATTACTCCAATCTTTAGTCACATGATCCTTCAGAAATCATTCTAATATTGATTTGCCGCTCAATAAACTTTTCTTATTATTAATTTTACATTTACATTTAATTTATTCATTTGGCAGACGCTTATCCAAAGCGAAAGAGGAATACAACAAGCGATGCATCATGAACAGGCAAATAGACACAGGAAGTGCTCACAATGCAAGTTTCAGATATTGCTCAGAGTAGTATAAGCTAGAATAGGGAAGGATTAGAGGAAACGATAGGATTGTTAAGATGGGGCTAAGTGCTCACGAAAGAGAGACGTTTTCAGCTGTCTTTTGACAGTTGACTGTTAAAAACAGTTGTGCTGCTTAATATTTTTGTGGATTTTTTTTTTTTTTTTCAGGAATTCGTGATGAATAGAACGTTCAAAAGAACAACATTTATTTTCTTTTGTAACATTATAAATGTATTTACTGGCACTTTTGATGAATTTAATGGGTCCTTGTTGAATAAAAGTATTCATTTCTTTCAAAGAAGACCAAAAAACAAAACAAAAAATCTTACAGACCCAAATCTTTAGAACAATAGTGTACTGTATTTCAATTAAAAATCAGCTATTTTTTCCTATCCTGTGGCATTTCTTCAGACACCCCTGCTCTAGAAACTCTCCAGGCTCAGAGTTACAGGTAAGATAGTTTCAGGTAACTCACAGGATGCAAAGCCAGGACTGCTGGTACTGGATCCCCGTGGCTGTCGCCGTCACACACTGCAGCGTCTCTGACAATAGATGCACTGTGAGAAGAGAAGGCAAGGGGTCAGTCGTGAGTGGGCGTGCACGACGGGCAATGGGTGAGCATGCATGAAGAAGAAAAAATAAACAATCAATTCAAGTTAACTACAATCTGGATGCCACTTCAAAAGTAATGTACTGCACTTCAAGTGCAAATGGAGTATAAAGAACAGTAGTGAGACTGCTCACGAGTTCGACACCAAGATTAAGTCAACTGACTTTCATTGTATATGGTGACACACACACACACACACACACACACACACACAGACAAACAAAAGGATATGAATTGATGGAGGAACTGGTAATTAAATCAAAGTCCGCTCATCTCCATGAAAAAGCTAATGCATATCAAGGTAAAACAGAAGCAGAAGCTCACCAAATGACAATACACATCACTGCAGCCAGCGTGAGTGACAATGAAGACCTTTCCAAGAACACCACCAAATGTTTAATTCAAATTAATCAATCTGTGCGTGTAAGTATGCGCCCTCTCTCTCGTATATGTATGAGCTGTCCAGCATATTAACAACAAGCAGTGAGAGCATGTGTGTGTGTTTGTGTGTGTATGCCCTCTGTCCAGCAGAGGTGACAGGTGTGAGTTGTTCAGCATGACTAGCAAAAACAATGTGTGTATATATATGTGTGGGTGTGTGTGAGAGGGAGAGTGTGTGTGTGCTGTTTAGCAGGCAGGATGGATGTCTCTGGCACACAGTCACACTGTCTCATCAATAAGACATCACACACTCACACCATGGACAGATGGGTATCACCATGACAACACACTCAGCACCATCGAGAAATAGACAGGAAGAGAGAAAGAATGAGAAGAGAGGGAAACGTATCAATGGAGCAATATGGGGCAATATGAAGACTGTTGAATTGGCATGGGGACAAACAGCAAAGATAATTGTGTACTTGGTGTGTTCGTGAAGGAGACAGCAAACATCTCTTTCTATGATACTTTTGAAAATCAAAAGTACAGTGATGCATGTTGAGCATGGCCATAAAGGCATGCACACTTTCACATACACCAGAGCTAGATTAAATATTAAACATTTACAATATATTCCATATTATTTTGTTACTGATAAAAACAGAACACTTGTGTGATGTTTAAACATGTTTTTTTGTTTGTTTGTTTGTTTTTCCCATTACATTTCTAAGACAGCACTCGCTCATTGTGTCACAACTTGTGGGTTATGAGAGACATAAGATATTTTTATACTGTCTCTGATGCTAACCTCTGCAGAATCAGTTCAAACTGACATTTTAAACTCAACAATCAGGGTTATTATTTGTAACTAAAACCATAAAAAAAACTTGAAATACTTGTCACTTGAAATAAAATAAATGTCGACTGAAAGGGAAAAAAAAGTATTTAACTTCAGGTAGTTTCAACATTTATCATTTTCATTTACTTTAACTTGATCTATAACTTGATGTATAAAAACAGCAACTAATAAAAATGACAAAAATAAACGACAAAATTACTAAAACTTTAACTGAATTTATAATAAAAACAGAATATACAAAAACAAAACTAATTTAAAATATAAGAAAAACTATAACAGTATCTCAATGATACTAAAATAACAATAAATTATTATAAATTAATTAAATTAAATTCATAATAGGATCATATAAATGAAAATATGTCTTAGTTATTAATATTATATAGATATGTCTTGGTTATTAATTTATTTATTTTTTGCTGTATTGTTAGCCTTTCAGAACAAATGTAGTACTGAAATGTATATTGAATATTGTTAAAAGGCTGGGGAAAAAGAGAAAAGAGAGAGAGAACATTTTCAGCTGTATTGTCCAGTCCTGAAATACACATATTAACATTCCGGCAATCATCTAGGCCAACCCCACCTCACCCCCTCTGATAACTGCCAGAGGATGGATGGAATGAGATGCTTTTATTCACACACTCTAAAGACTTTTCCTCAAGATTAAAAAATCTTTTCACTCCTTGTGTGTGTGTGCGTGTTGCATAAATATTAAGCGGAAAAAGACATCAGAATGACGGTGGACTTTTTCAATCACAACAGTGGAATCCATGCACAGCCAATCAGCCAAACGGCAATGAGGCAGGAATGAGACGGAGGCGATGATACAGCCCAATCTAACACACCACCAAGGGGAAGGGAATCACTCTGCATTCAGCATCGACTCTTTTAAAACAACACCGAATCTTGTCATTTCAAATGTGTGGATACTGATTTCGAATTGGATTGTGTCACTGCATCAACTGGAAAATGCAGTAAATTGATGGATCTGAATAAGAAAACAGAGACTCGCGTGTCTGTAGGACTAATGGTACATGTCAATCACAGTGGAAACATAAGCACTCAGGGAGAAACACACATGAATTGTGGGTAATATCCCACATCTGATCATATCATTCTTACCGTTGTCATAGAAAATGAAATTCTGCGACCTGTCTGTGCGAGAGAATCGGAGACACAACAGACGCACACACGCGCACACACAAACACACACACAGAAACTGAGTTCAGCTTGGAAAGGAAAGAGTTAAAGTTAGGCTGAGCACAGAAACACATGTTGTGAACCCTAAAAGCAAGCAGAAAGAGTGAAACGTCTCTCAGACACAAATTCAGATAACCCACCACCCACACAGACACACCGAACCTCCCTCTCTCACTAATTGGGGCTGGGTTGTCAGGCAGATGCTCAGGTCTCTTTACTCAGATGAAATATGATTTTTCTCCATCTTTCATTGTGCTTGCGTCTGAGCTGAATGAGATCTTTATTCCCATTTCATTCTAATTTGATCTTCAGACTGATATACTTCAGCTTGCATGTGCGAGTACACATGCGTTTGTGTTAAATGCCTGACGCGTGCACATACAATCAAAGCACTCACAATTAGATCCCATTCATGGATTCTCAACCAAATAATCATACATTATCATATTCATGACATTCACATTTCATAATCCAATCACACATCAGTTCATTTGCATGTTCCCAGGCTCATGTCATTAATATGATTCTGGATCACATGTGAGCTATGTATCCTAGCAACAGAGGGACAAGAGAGAATGCATCATCCCTAGACTTAAAAAAAAAAAAAAAAAAAAACAACTACCGATAATTCACATCTCATCATTCACACAATCCGGCAGTGTCCGGGCACAAATTAGGTGCGGCGTTAGACCGGATCAGAGTGACGGTACAGTAAAGTCCAGGGCTGGGCTTAATTGGTGCCCAGGATACCGAATGATTTTCTGTGTGTATTCAGCGTGAATTTGGCAACGACGATAAGAACACGGAGATTAATGGTGAGCCGGAAACGATCAATACAATCCAGGAAAAGCGTGCTGCCAACTTGTGAAAATCTCAGAGGGAAATGACACATTCATCCAGCCTGATAGACTGACATGCTGTGTGATTGTATGCATTGTGTTGTCATGAATATTTCATTTATTATAGTGAATTTCAATTCAAGAAATCTTTCAGAAAAACTCAGAATCAGATGAATCTGTGAGGAACAAGTACAAATATAATCATCAAGATAGAAAATAACAGATTGGTAAGTGGTGAGAAATATCAGGGGAGATAAACAAAGACGTTCAATAATATCACATATAATAGTCCAACCAGTGAAAGATTATATTTACCATCATCCCTCATAAGAGATGACAAAGAATTAGATGCTTAATTTTATTACTTGCTTTAAATACAGGGGTTTTAAACGTGTATAAATCAAGCAATGAGCTTTCATCTCATCAAAAACATTTCATTGTAAAAATTCTGGATTAAAAAAAGTTAGGTTTGAAAATGGACGTACCCAGCAGTTGGGTTCTTTTAACCCAGAGAATATGTTGGTTTATCCGAGCGGTTGGGTTAAATGTTTGCTCAAGCTGCTGGGTAGTTTTATTTAACTCAACTATTTGTTAAAAAGCACTGTATTGCTTTTTTAAAACATTTCACCACTGGGTTAAAACAACCCAATCAACACAACTTGGGTTGTTTTAACCCAGCATTTTTTAGAGTGTATAGTCACTTTGATCATTTAAAAAGCTGCATGACTTGAACTACACTATATGGACAAAATTGGTATATCTAAACATGGGACTGTAATGACACTGCATTCTAAATGCAGTTGGTCCCCCCTTAGCAGCAATAACAGCTTCCACTCTGTAAATACTTTCCACAAGATTTTGGAGAGTTTCTGTTGGAATTTTTACCCATTCATCCAGTAAAGCCGGCACTGATGTTGGACGAGAGGGCCTGGCTCACAATCTGCGTTTCAGTTTATCCCAAATGTGTTCAAAGGGTTTGAGGTCAGGACTCTGTGTGGGCCAGTCAAGTTCTTCCATACCAAACTCATCCAACCATATCTTTATGGGCCTTGCTTTGTGCACTGGGGCACAGTCATGCTGGAATAGAAAAAGGTCTCCCCAAACTCCTCCCACAAATACACAGATATGCACAGACTGTGCACATATTTTACTTATGAATGGGAGAAAGTGCAATGCATAATATGGCAGAATAAGTCCCACTTTCTAAATAGAAGAGCCAACTGCCAATTGGTAAAGCCATAGCATCACTGCAGCTGCCGTTAAAAAGAAGCTCCTGGTTCCTCTAGAAACAGTTAACATTCTGAGACACATGCTTAGAACTGTACATGCATTTTGTCTCGTCCCCCCTGTAAGATATGCTTTTTTATTTGAGCATAAGAAAACATTTATGGGTTCTTCATGTCAGATTTTGTTTTTGAGATTCCAGGATTCCCCCATTCAAGTAGATAGGACTTGGTCTTGGATGCCTGAAATATCTGCCCGGAGACGTTGCAAATATGGCCGCAGAGTGAACAGACTTTTCTTGAACTTTGGTTGGAAGCACAGCATTGTCTACAATGTCTTAGTCTGCTGAAGCATTAAGATTTCCCTTCACAGCACCATACCATTATCCCTCCTCTACCAAATATTTAATTTGGCACAGTGCAGTCAGGCAGGTAACGTTCTCCTGGTATCTGCCAAACCCAGACTTGCCCATAAGACTGTCAAAAAGAGAAGCATGATGTCACGTTTCCACTTCTCCAGAGTCCAGTTGTGGCGTGTGTGACGAGCAGGGCGGGCGAGAGCCGTGAGGGAACGGCGCGAGGCCGGTGAGGCGAGTGATAATGAGCTTCAGCTGCGCGCTACACCGGTCTCGTATTTCTCACGGAGGAGCTCCGGAAGCATAAAAGAGGAGCGACGACAGTGAAGGACGAGAGAGGACCAGGCCTGGACTTTATGTTGTGTTTTTGTTATGTTTGTGTGGGCGGCAGTCGCCGTGAGGAACTGCCGCCATTTTACTTTTGTTTTATTGTTTGTTTATTTTATTATTAAAGTATGTTGAACGTTCGCCGGTTCCCGCCTCCTTCTTCCCATTCTTAAGAACTGTGTTACAGCGTGCTTTACACCACTCCACCCAACGCTTCCCATTGAACTTGGTGATGTGACGCTTGCATGCAGCTGCTTGGCCATGGAAACCCATTCCATGAAGCTCCCGCCGCACAGTTTTTGTGTTGATACTAATGGAAGTTTGGAAGTCTTCATCTATGTAATCAGCAAAGCGTTGGCTTTACGCAAGCATCTCGGCACTCGGTGACCCCGCTCTCTGACTCTCCGTGGTCTTCCACATTGTGGCTGAGTTGCTGCTTCCACTTTCCAACAATACCACTTACTGTTGACTGTGGAATATATAGCAGGGATAAAATTTCACGAACTGACTTGCAAAGGTGACATCCTATCACAGTGCCACACTTGAAGTCCCTGAGCTCTTCAGAATGAAGAATTAAGAATTCAAGAATTAACTGGAGTGTTCCAATACTTTTGTCCATATAGTGTATCTGTTTCTAATCTGAATTTCTAATGGTGTGGCATCACCTCTAGAGTTTGGAAAAAAAACTTTCAGTCTTCCTGAGAGACAAAGAGTTAATGATACAGAAAGAGATTGAGCTCATAGAACAAGGATACTCGAATTACTAGTCTGGGGACAATTTTTGGAAAATGCTGGTGATTACAGGCCAGTGAATAAAACAATCTGGTGAAGTAAATCTAATGATAGCTGCATTTATATGCAGTAACCAACAGCAAACAATATCTATGTTTTTTTGAGACCAACCTCGTATTCAGACATGCTAGTCAGTTTTTTAAAGACCTTTTCTTGCTTTATAACAATTTAGTCAATATAAATACATTAAAATAAATAAATAAATAAGTTCTTAAAAAGTATAAGCACATAAATTCTATTTTTAAAAACCCTGATAAAATTCACAAGTGATTGCATAACTTTTAAGCTAATACAATTCAAATTTGTAAGAATTATTTTATGATTCTAGTAATTATTGACTGATTTCATACACTAACGTACCTGATATTGAATTATACATTTTGTACTTATTTATATTTCATATATATTGTATTTTCCTTCCAACTGCTCCTGCCTTGAAGCTCTTTCAACCCTCAGCTTAACTTTTGTGATTCGTCTCTATTTTCTTCAACTCCATCTCTGTTATAGAGGGTTGTGTGTCCTCTGGGAAGATTTGACAATTCCACTGAGTCTAATGTGTGAATGACTGGACAGAAGAGAGTTATTATCACCTGACTTCCCTTTATAGAGTCATTCAGAGCAACTCCTCTCTCTGAAACATTCTAGAGTTTCAAAGCTATGGGGTCAGCAGGGATGGAAGTGGACTTAATTATTGGCAAAACTCCCTTTTCCTTCTGACTCTGCACACTTCCCTCTGTTACTCATTCTTCAGCCCCTTTTTTATGTAAAGTCTGTATTATAATTTATAAAGCAATTTAAATTAAAATAACACTGACGAACGCCACACTGCTGTGCTTATATCCTTTGAGGTGTCAGTCAAATCAACTCTCTGAGGTACTGAGCAACCTTTCATAAGCTTTTCATAAAAAAACACAAATAGAAACAAACACACTCACCATTGACCTCCTGTGACCCAGCGTCTGTGAAGAGGGAGCTCATGATCTCCTCGAAGTTGCAGCCGGGCTCAGCAGTGTGAGGGTCCTGTGAGACGTGCCGAAGCATCGTCTTTAACACATCGTCTAGAGAGGCCTCGTCCTCGTGCAGCAGAATACTGGCCCTCTCCAGAAACCCATCCAGATCCCTGTGAGCTCGTATTTCCTCCTCAAAGTTCATCAGCTTCACATACTGAGAGAACACATAGAGGAACATGCAAGGAATGCTAACCAATTTCTACTAAGTAAAAAACATGCATACAAATTTCTTGCAATCACATATTAAACAGGGTTCCGATATTTTTTAAACATTGACTTTTAACCTTTTCCATTATCATTTGATAATACTGGATACCATATTTTTAAATATATATATTTTATACATGTATATACATATATTAAACAAAAACACATTTAATTTAAAAAAAACTATAATTGATATTTTTTAAACTTTTTTTGAATCACTTATGACTGAATCACTAAAAAAGAAATGACCCCAAAACAACTATTCACTCACACATTGCACATCAATAGCATTACTCTACACAATTTCTAGCAGCTGAACTATTTTGCAGTTCAACATTATTTGAAACTGTTTATTCATTAAAGAAATGTCCATGTTCCTAGAAAAAAAAGCAAATAAAAAAAATTCCTGATGGGTTCAGGTTTTCCAAGACCTCAGGAACATTGATTAAAGCAATAAGCCATGGCAAACTGTGTTGTATTTTATATGTATGAATGGGATATTTATGGAAGCTTGTTTCCGCCTCTAAATTAAAAAGATCGCAATTCTTACTTTTTTCAGGCAATTGCGAGTTTTTATCACGCAATGCTGACTTTATAATTCACAATCCTGACTTTTATTCTCAAATTATATTGATATAAACTCGCAATTGCGTCTTACAAAGTCAGAACTGCGTGATATGAAGTCAGAATTGTGTGATATGAGTTTATATATAAATAAGCCATGGCAAACTGTATTGTACTTTATATGTATGAATGGGATATTTATGGAAGCTTGTAAATAAAAAAATAAAAAAGGTAATTATGACTTTTCATCTCAGAATTGTGAGTTTAAATCTCGCAATTCTGACTTTATAACTCGCAATTGTGAGTTTATATCTCACAATTCTGAGAAAAAAAGTCATAGTTGTGAGATAAAAAGTCGCAATTACATTTTTTATTTTTTATTTCATGGGGGAAACAAGCTTCCATAGATATTGCACATATAATGGAGTTCAAAAAGTCTGAGAAATACTTCTATTTTATTGTCTAATTTATTACTTATTATTTATTTATTATTAATATTTTTAATTACAGATTAAAATGTCAGCATGACAGTTTGCATAAATAGTTGAAAAAGTGTAAACTAATATGAATTTCATAATGCCATATAGTATTAGGTAAAACCTAATGATCGTGTTATCCAGTATGATATTTTTGTTCAATTTATGTCATAAGCTCAAATTTCAAAATACTAAAGCATTCTAATCTGAATGCTTAAATGAAAAAAAATAATAATAATTTTAAAAGTGGTCTCAGACTCTTGGGCCCCACTGTGTGTAGACATGAAAACAGAATTCAATTAATGAGCATTCACAGATGTGCATATCACTTCAGACAGGGACTAGAAATTTAATAATGTCTGTTTGGCATGTGGATGTAATGAGCAGTGTTGGGGGTAAGGCATTACAAGCAATGTGAGTTATGTAATCAGATTACTTTTACTTTACTAGTAAAGTAACACATTACTTTTAATTTTACAACAAAATATCTGAGTTACTTTTTCAAATGAGTAACACAATTTTTGCCATTTATTGACTGGCACCTCTCCTGTCCCCATGTTGAGAAAAATCATGAGTGAGGTGCAGAGCAATTGTGTGCGCTGTGTAAATATGATGGTTACTGTAGTTCTACACTAAATGTGAGAATGTATTTACCCATCTCACTTGCATAAGATTCAGTATTTCTCAAAATGAGTAAAAACACTGACAAGCAAACTCAGAAAATGACGCAAACCTACAATATTTAAATGTTAAATTGCACAAATATATTTTATGTATTTAATCTCAATTTATTAAACAATGTCTTTGCTGCTGGCCTTGAATGATCCAATTCAACCATAATGATAAGCAAAAATTACTTAAGAGAAACACTGAAGAGTGTTGAAGAGCGCAATCCAGAATGGCAGCACAGCTGAAAGGTTTGTTTGAGCAGCGCCCTCTACTGTACAGGAGTAAATTTGCATTTGCCCCAGCCTGAGGTTTACTCATTTCACTTTTGTTGTGAAAGGGCCTTTACATTTGCCAAAAATAGATCTTTTTTGTTATTAAACAGATGAGATAATCTAACATAATGCATTACTTTCCATAAAAAATAACTAAGTAATGCAATTAGTTACTTTTTAAGGTAGTAACGCAATATTGTAATGCGTTACTTTTAAAAGCAACTTTCCCCAACACTGGTAATGAAAAAGTCTCACCCTTCGAGACGTGTTAAGCAGCACACAGCCGTGGACATCAGATTCTGTAGGAAAGAGAGAATGGGAAGCCTGAGGGGTGAATACTGTGTGCCAAAACAACAACCATCATAAAGCAGCTTTTAGAGTTTTTAAGAACAACTAAACACACTCTGATAGCATAAAAAACAGCAACAGTGAACATAAAAGCCATCTGCATCAGAGAGCCCCTATTGTGATCTCCTCAATATAATTCAACATCACAAATATCTGCTATGAAACAAGTTCAGTCCCTGAATACAAAACAAAATATCTCTCCCACAACACTGTTTATTAGTAACCACCAAATCCATCACAGCATACTCCATGGATCACGAGCATCATCCAAACTTTGAAGGGGTGGGATAAACTCGTGTACACGCATGTGTTGCCGTGTCCTTGCCTGTCCTGCCTGTCCTTTGCGTAATTTATGTTTGGTATTGTCCTCAGGTTTGCAGGTTCAGCTTGCAACCCTCACGTGATGACTGCATGCTAAGTCCTCCTCTATATAGAGATTATATAAAGCGGACAGCCTTTATCAAATAGAGATCCCTCCGTTCTGTGCGCGTGGCCCGCAAGAAGTCCTGCCCCTGGAAAGAGATATTCAGGCAGGATTACCACGGCCCACGGCTGACTCCTCCACTGCCTTAACTCCAAGATTAAACAGCCCCTCGGATGGGTTTGGGATTAAAAGGGGAAAATGAGAATAAAAGCACCACTTTAAAAGCACAACTTTGGGGTTTAATAAGAGGTAAGTCTATGTGTTAAATTAATAAGGTTACATAACCTCTCTGGAAACCTTTTAATGGCTTACAGTCACTTTGTGAAACAGGTTCTTTTATTCTCTCCTCTTCCATCCTTCTGTCATTCCATCACTTTCCCAGTTGCCATTGGGCTTTTCAGATGTTTACAAGTACACAATATATATTTAACAATTATGTGAGGTCATATCATGTTGAAGTGAAATGCACTGCAATATCTAAGCACCTAATTAAAGCTTAGTGAGTTCCTAGGTATAAAACTGAAAACCACTGTATTAACATAAGATAAAAGGCAGCATTAACTGAGCTCAAACTACACTGGTGCAAACCCTGATCCGAAGAGAATTCAGCAATTAGCCAGTTCTCAAAACCACATCCAATCAAACTAGCATCAATGAGTTGCCTGAGGCTGTTGATAGTCAGACATATGTCACCCCCGTGATCTTCTGAAAAGAGGAGGCGAAGCCCCTCTTTGTGTTTACTTTTGTCTAATGTAAATTCATGTTCCATTAAAGTTTACATAGTTAGCTTGTGTGTGAAACATTTATACCAACTATAAACAAATCAACTAGCAACAAAATACTGTAATAATTATATATATGTATATTTACTATAAAACTTAACTAAAATAATTAAATGAAATGAATTTGTTTCACTCAAATAATAATGAAAGTTCATTGTACTAAATAGAAAAAAGTTGTGTGAACTCAAAATTTCATTGTAGTAAACTGAATTTAATAAGATTGAGTTTAGCTGCAGATTTCTAATTCCCAGCATGCTTTATGTCAGACTGTATAAATAAATGTTGAAATTTAGTGCTATTTTGTGTTTTTTGCACAAGATTAACATAGGGAGACATAAGTTAGTGTTTAATGTTGTTTTATATTTGCATTTACAGGGGGTTCTGTTATGTTAGTTTTGTTGGTTACCACTGTGGTGAAGAGTTGAGCCTGTGGTTAGGTTGAGGATGGGCTGCAAAACTTTAAAGACCATACATACTGTGTGTTGTTTGATTATATAAATGCAAGTATATAATGACAGTCTCTTTGATAGTTATAATAGCACGTGTTATTTGCTATCTAACATTTAACCAAGATCTGAATGTGACATTTATGTAAATGAACTGTGTGTAATTAACATTATGAGTTGGGCGAGGCTGAGAACTGTGGGAGCGAAAATGAGAGACGCCTGTGCACCACATTGGCCCCCCAGTGTGGTGCAAATTTTAAGTTCTACTAACTCAAAATAAAAAAATAGTTTCCTCAAATGTTTTGAGTATTCTGAACAGATCAATAAGATTGTTCATGTTTTTGAAAGAAATCTCGTATGCTTGCCAAGGCTGCATTTATTGATCAAAAATAAAATAGTAATATTTTAAAACATTATTATCAATTTAAATTTAAAATAACTTTTCCATTTATGTATAATTTAAGATGTTATTTCTTTCTGTGGTGGCTAAGCTGAATTTTCAGCATCATTACTCCAGTCTTCAGTGTCACATGATCCTTCAGAAATCATTCTAATATGCTGATTTGCTGCTAAAGAAACTAGGAAAGAGTTGTGCTCCTTAATACTTTTGTGTAAATGTGATACATTCCCAGATTTTTTCAATGAATAAAATGTTCAAAAGAACAACATTAATTTGAAATAGAAATCTTTTGTAACATTATAAATGCTTTTACTGACACTTGATCAATTATATTCATTATTGCTGAATAAAAGGCATAATTTCTCTTTTAAAAAAATCTTACTGAACCCAAAATGCACTTTTGAATAGTAGTGCATAGCATATGATTAATTCTTATTTTTTCCCCCAACATTTTAACAAATCCTCAGTAAGCACTAAGAGTGTGGAGAAGGTTGTGGACATGGTGATGAATTTTTAATCACAGGTAATTTCTTGTTTCAAGTCATTTAGACCCGAATGCAAGAGAAAGTGGTCAAGGCAGAGTGAATGAGCTGTTCCTCTGACATTAGTTTATCCATTTCATCTGACTCATTCAGGCTAAAAAAATTGTGAAAGAATCTGAGAGCTGCTAAGAAGGACATATTTCACTGCTCTCCCATCATATTTACAGCATGCTATAAAGCTTCAACAAGAACGCAACAGGCTCAAGGGAGGCAAAAGAGATGCTGCCTCCTTCTAAAACTCTACTGATTGGCGTGGGACCTTGTTACTTTAGGATCATTTGATTTCATATTAGGTAATATTTGTTTTATTTTTGTAGAGTACAATAATTTCACACTGCCTCTGCCTCACCCCCAGCAATTAAAAACCCAGCAGTTTGCTAAATAACATGGCTGGGTGGTTGGTCCAGCCAATTGCTGAAATCAGGGGAATTATAACTTAAAACTAAATGTTTGGAGGCTATGGTTTATAAATATTCAAACACACACACACACACAGTTCAAACTCTTAGCAGAATGTCAGAGGAGTGGAATTTGGTTTTAATCTAGACAAGTGCTGAAGGCTTGTGCGCTGAGGATGACAGAACATCAGACTGGATGAGACAACGTGTGAACAAACCCCACTCATCCTAATGTGAGCCCACCAAAAGCACAGCAGGAGTCACTCACGCAGAAAAGAGAATTTAAAACAGAACTAACTGTATTTGAGTAAACAGAGAGAGAACATTTCCTTGTCTGGTTCTGGGTCACCTGTCTACTGATATTACTGAAGCTGTGCTCACTTTCAACAGCATGCAGCCCGTTAGGGCAAATAGCAACCCTAAATATAGATGTTACATCATCCATAGGATTTATAATGTTTAAATGTTTTCTGTTTCCAAAACAGTAAATGAAGCAAAAATCTTTATTAGGGCTATATTGTAGAATATCTTTCTCCTTGAAGTCCAATTATAATGTTAGACGAGGTTTCTTGCACCAAAAACAGTTCTGGTTTTGCGTTGCTATTTTCCAGCCTCTTTATGGTGCTTATTAAACAGGATGTTTTTAATACGGCACCTATAAAACCTCTAATATGTAAATGATTTGTGACCAGCAAAGCACACTCTAAAAAATGCTGGTTTAAAAATAAGCAATTGTTTTGACACAGTAGTTGGGTTAAATGTTTGACCCAACCTGCTGGCAAGTTTTATTTAACCCAACTATTGTTTAAAAATTACTATATTGCTTGCTTAAAATGAACCAAAATAGGTTGGAAATTAACATTTACTAATATGTTTAATAAAAGAACATTTCTTAAGTGTAATACATAATAATTAAATAAATACAATATAATTAATAAATATTCATCTTTTGATTAGTACTTTTGCCTCTAGTAATTATGTGTCTGATTTTTAATTTCCAGCCTTTTTGGGGTTCATTTTAAGCCAGCCATTTAGTAAAATAAAACTATCCAGCAGGCTGGTCAAACATTTAACCTAACTGCTCGGTCAAAACAACCCAGTTGCTAGGTTTGTCTGTATTTAACCCAACTTGGCTTGTTTATTTTTTGTACACTTTTGTTGTCTATTAGGAAAGGTCAAGTTAAATAGGTGGTGATATTTAAACATGGGTAAAATGAGAGAGGAAAAAACTATATGCGTGTCAACGATCAATCTTTGAGCAAGTGATTCATTGATACTTAAGTATTTAAAGTCTGTGTAAACACACCTTTTTCAGATGTGGCTCACATTCAATGAATGGGTTTAGGAGAGATTACAAGAGCTCTGTTCGGACAGGACTAGTTTTTTCTGAGGATGTTAGCTAAATGTATATTAGCTACACCCTTTGTGATTTTAATCCTTACACAACTGCCGTAAAAATTACCCGGCAAATTGCCTACTGTTTTTTGGGCTAATTCAGCCCACTGAAAATTGTAATCCCATGACTTTGACTGTGGTATATTATTATTTCTCCTCATTTATTTTGACCTTTGTTGGCTACTGTAAATCACGGGTGGCCAATCCTGTTCCTGGAAATCTGCCTTCCAGCAAAGTTCAACCCCGATCAAACACAACTGAATCAGCTAATTAAGATCTTCAGAAGCTCTTGATAATTACAGACAGGTGTGTTGGATCAGGGTTGGATCTGAACTCTGAACTCTCCAGGAACAGGACTGAGCACCCTTTTTGGAAATAAAGCTTTGGTTGTACTGCCTGGCATTATGGACTTTATTGGCAACTTTCCAGATAAAATGTCAGTTGGTGGTTCAAGGACTGCTGGCATCCCATCTGATTTAAAATGAGAGTTAAATCAATAAACGGCAAAGTTTATATACACAAAACACACACACACAGACACATTATGAATTCAAATAACAACTGCTTTCCAAAATTGTAATTTTTTCCTTATTTGGATTGCATATTTGGCCTTTCTCATGCACTATATGCTAAAGAGTAAATTAAAATGGATCTTTTTTTCCAATTGTCACCTTAGATTACATTTTCCAGCAGAGACTGTAGACAGAAAGAGAAGATGACTCGGGTGGTTTTGAGTGACAACAGGTGACCTGTCACCGTGTGTGGGTTTGGTGGGGGGTGTCACGACATAATCACAGCACACCTGAGACTGTTGCCGTGGCGACAGCTGACCTGCTAACCTGAGCATCTCCAGAGCTAATCAACAGCTCTGGGTCTAACTGCCATCCCACCCTGAACTCGCTCACAAACACACACATTCACTGACCTGTCCCTCCTTGGTGTGTCTGGTTGCCGTAGAGATGAATGTCATCTCCTGATGGGATGGGAGAGTCCTGGCCCTCCTCTCGCTCCTCGCTCCCCTCCTCATGTTCTTCTCTCTCCCTCTGCTCTAAGAGTAGACACACACACACAACAGCCTCAATCTATATACACTTTTAACACATATATTTTTATTTACACACACACACACGTCTGGTTCACTATCCTTGTAAGGACAAGACATAATGATTTTCATGTTGTACAAACTGTATTTTCTATCCCTTTACCCTAACCCTACCCATCACAGAAAACTCAGCATTTTTATATTTGCAAAAAAACATAATTTAGTATGTTTATTTATCCACTGGACCCGCTGGGGACGGCAATGCAGGTGATCTCAGGCTTTACTATCCTTGTGGGGACATTTTTACACTAACACACACACAACACACACACACAACACACACACAAATCTATATAAACCTTTTAACACACATTTTAACACACAGGTTCTTCTCATTTTTGTTATGATGAACACTAAATTATCATATGGATTTCTATTTTATATCCTATTATTATGAAAGTACAATTATCAGTACAATTTAAGGAAAAAAGCAGAATTGCGCACTTTAAGTAGTTTGGTATCTTAACGTTAAATCACTACAGGCACTAATATGCCATGATCCTTTAATACTTGAAATAGAGTCTGTATTTTTATAGTGAATTTCTGATAACTGCCGTTCTTTTTTCACTATAAATTTGACATGATATTTTTACAGTGTAGCACAGCATACTGTATTCTATATTGCAATATATTTTTCATAAATGTATAAATTACTGACAAGCTCATATGTTGAAGTTACATTTAATATGCTGCACTGTACATTTAATTCCTTCTTTTACATCTAAGTTGACATTTCTCAATGCAAAAACAACAAGGCTTAAATAATCCACAATCCATTTCTCTCTTTTTTCCTGTTATATACAAAGTGTTCTTAGGGTTTAATACCCCACAGATGTGACTGTGTAGCCAGAGTGTGGCTGAAGCTGTGATTTATCCACACACGGCAGCTCGTTATTGTTCTCGCTTCTCTGGCTGAATGTGGCATGTGAGTGGCTATCGGTTCCATATCTTTCTCCTCATCTATTCATTTATTCACTAATCCTTCCCTCTATTATTCTCTATGTAAAGCTGAAGAGGAGAGGGGGCTGTTAATCCATGTGTGCTCATTGACTCTACCGCCCTGGACCTACGGTGAGCGGGCGAAAGGATATTCCTCTCCCCGACGACGGCGCTCCCCTTTTTTCCCTTTTCTCGCTCGCTCTTTCAAGCTCAAAGCACCGTGGTTGATCATATTCATAAGCGTTTGATTCGCTGAGAGCCTATTCATGAACAAATTAACTCATTTATTGAAAATACCCCCCATACTCTGTTATAATTACATACGTATAAACAAGAGCCCCTTGAATTGAACTGAGAGAGAGATGACATAAAAAGTGATTTCTGAAATGGCATAATGAGAAAATACTTAAGAAATCTGAACATGCCACAAGCTTTACTTGCAGTAACAAATTTTACACATTTCATTTTACAGACAATATTTCCAGGCACATTTGCTGAGATTTTGCAGGATTGGGCTTCAGTGTAGCATAACCGGATGCAGAAAACTTGTCTCTCTTTGACGCTGATGAGAAATTCAGACATGTTACAATTTGAATATTCCTGTAAGCCATAAATGAGGGCACACTCTAAAAATCTTGGGTTATTTTTTATACCCAAGTCCTGGGTTGAGCCTTTTCGGTAATTTTTCCGGTGCTTGGGTAGTTTTTGTGTTACCCAGCTCCTGGATAAGATGTAATAACCCAGTGTTCGGGTAGGTTGTTTTTTTTTTTTTCATTTACCCAGATCTTTACTTGGGTCAGACATAACCCAGGGGTTGAGTTATTTATCATGGGGTTTTTGCGACCTCTTCAGGAGAAAGCAGTGCAGCTCCGTCAAATGGGTGCATGTCTTCGGTCTTCGGTATTTTATCTAAGAATTTGTTATTGTTCTGAATCTCATTCAATTTTATGCAAAGCAACGTCTGGTGAGTCACCCAAACAAGTGTCGCATCGGTCTTTTCGCATGATGGAAACGCCTGATGCCTTACATAAAATTTTTTAATTTTATTCAAAAAAATACAGAATATAAGTGAAGTGAAAGTGAAGTATTGTCAGGTATGGTGACCCATACTTGAAATTTGTGCTCTGCATTTATCCCATCCAAGTGCACACACAGCAGTGAGTAGTGAACACACACACACACACAGTGAACACACACCCGGAGCAGTGGGCAGCTATTGCTACAGCGCCCGGGGAGCAATTAGGGTTAGGTGCCTTGCTCAAGGGCACTTTAGTCATGGTATTGAAGGTGGAGAGAGTGTTGATTATTCACAATCGCCACCTTCAATTCCTGCCGGCATGGGAATCGAACCAGCAACCTTCACGTTACAAGCCCAACTCCCTCACCATTAGGCCACGACTACCCAGTGTATAAGTACTTAGGATGTCAGAATTGTACACTGATTATGTATGGAGGGTTATGGAGTGAAGCGCAGGGCGGCGGTCTGAAGTTAGCAGTTCCCCCGCCGAACGCGAGCCATCTCCGTCACGAGATCCAGCGCCGTTACAGAGGAAACACGACAACAGAGACTGATCGATTACACTTGAATTACTTCTAAATGTTTCATTGTTACTTATAATATTTGTTAAACGAGTTTAAATGTAGGCAATATGTATTAAAAACTATATAAAATAATACAAATCAAGAAAATCAAGGGATTATCATGCAAACCAGTGGATGTGTGGAGTAGTTAAAAAAAGTTTAAAGGATTTAAGTTAATCCGTAAACATTAATTCATGTACGGAGTAAAAAAAAAAAATAAGCTGGTATTATAGTGAAAATGAATCAACCCATTATGCTGGGTTAAATCAACCCGTTAAGCTGGGTTAAATAAGGAACCCAATTCGTAAAAATTAACCCAACATGTGTTCTGTCCTATATACACCTAGCCATTGGGTTATTTTTAACCCAGTGTTTTTTAGAGTCCATGTTTTAAATATTGTAGGAAGAAGTTTCCTTCTGCCTGTGTTTTACTCCCAATTCGACCTTCACACCTCTCCTCCCAGTCATGGGCTGAACAAACAAACACACACGAACCAACTCCTACAAACATTTACTCACCCATCTCTTGATAGAAGTATCCATTCTTAGCCATCCCTGAGGAGGGAGCCTCTGGAAGAGAAATTAAAACCACGATTAACAAAAGACTTTCAAAAATCTATGAGTGTGTGTTAAATCACACAATGTGAGAAAATGTTTTTGATTAAGGTATGAGAACAATGAAGACAATGAAGTTTTTTATCTACTACTGATTCAGAACAAAAATAAATAGTTCTCTTTCCAGAAATTATTATGGATTAATCATGTTTAATATTTTCAGGTGCAGTCTCAGGCTTTTATTTTCTCACAAAATGTGTTTTCCCTCGCCAATCACTCTATAAATGTCAACACAGACATACAAAATAATGTGTGAAATTAGTAATATTGATCAATCTAGCACTTTAAAGAACTTATGAATTTAGGATAGTTTAAAACTGATCTTCAGATCCATAACTCAGACAGAAAATATTACAGTGTTGACAAAATAACCTTATTTTTAATATCTTACAAGTATAAAAAATTTCTTTTTCTGGGTTTGTTTGCTATTACCAAGATCAGCTTAAATTTAGGAAAATTATTTAAAAATTTGAGTTGACATATCATGGCTGTGGTCTGTGAAAATATAAGCATAATAACTTACATTTATTAAGTACATTTTATTTTTATTTACTATTTTATTAATTAAAATTAAACTCACAATTAAACTTGTCTGTGTGATTTTTTTGAACTCATAGAAGGTTAAATATGGACCTTTCAGGATGAAGACTGATTTTGCCAGAACCTTTTAAAAGAGAAATATTTAAAAAAAAAAAATAATAAAACCTTAAAAAAATAAATTCAAATAATCAGCATGCAAACATGAATATGACATACACTAGTCATGCCTTTTTAAGATGGTCACTAAACAGCCACATATCTGCAAAACACAATTACACTAATAGACACAAACTAGAGTTGCCAACTGTCCCGTATTAGCCAGGCATCCCTTGTATTGGGCCTAACTGATTTGTCCCATGCTTGACCTCCCTTGTCCCGTTTATTGCCGGCTACACTCAGCCATCTACTTTCATGTATTTCTGGAGAAGTGGAGGAATTGATGTACATCTGACAGACACGATTCTCTGAATTGTGGTGCAAACTAACATGGTGCATTATAGATCAGCTAACATGATCATTATAAAAGTTTTTAAATGACAAAACACATTCACTCCCACATATTTGAGATTATCAGGTAGTTGCTGACACAACTAACAAGTTAGTGAATATTTTGATTAAAAAAGGAGAAACAGAATAAAAGCAATGCATCTAGCAGCGCTATTGTGGCTGCGGTGTGTCACATGACAAGCATGACGCCATTGAAATAATAGGAAAAAAAAAACTCACGCTGGGGGGTCAGCAAGAATATTTTAAACTTATGTGTAAAAGGGTTAATATTTGGGGTTTCTTCTTGATTTATGTGAGCCTTTCTTCAGAAAAAATATTAACAAAATCAAAAATTTGAGCCGGGAAAGTTTCTGAAATTTGGTTGATTTGACACAGAATGATCCAAATGTGTTTATGTCTGAGAACCTTTCCGTATTTCGTAAACATACTTAACTGCAGATACTGAAATGACATACACTGTGTGGTACAGTACAAATATTTTGAGTGTGTGCCTTATTTTCCTATGAAGAACCACAACTGTCCCCTATTTTCTTTTCCTGAAGTTGGCAACCCTAACACAAACTAACGTATTTACACCAACATGCTCACACTTGGGCATAAACACATGCACATGAAGCCAGCACACATACTCCCACACCTGTGGCCTACATTCATTTGTTGCAGTTTAAGGGGATATTTATGAGGTGAAGTCAGCCGTGACAGAGGTTTTTCTTTCCCCACTTTCTGACTCCCTTAATTGTCAGGTACCTCTTTCCAGCAAAACACTCTCACTAAAGAGAGTGTGCATGTAGGGCTGGCATATACCACAGCACTCACATTTTGGAGCATGAAAATAATATACATGCACCAAAACAACTTGCGCATATCTCGTCCTGTCGTACAGAAAATAGACTACATAAGACATACTGACAGAGAGTTTGTCTCATATTTCCTTTCAGTGACAGCACAAAAACACAAGCTGCTATGCCGATATATTCTACAGGATGTAAAAAAGTAGAATGTGTCAGAACAGGAAACAGACTGTCTCAATATAAAGCGGAATATGAAACTCAATCAGCTGGTCAGTCCCAATAAGAGGCCTCTACATGCATTACAACATATACCTTACATTTGCACTTATCCAAAATCAATTTCACAATTTCAAAACTTTCAACAAAGACATATTATACAATGTCATTTTATACAATGATTTCTTCAGGTTTATTCTGACATCTTTGGTATTACACTCTAAAAAATGCTGGGTTAAAAACAACCCAGGTTGGGTTGAAAATGAACAAACCCAATGATTGGGTTGTTTCAACCCTGTGGTTGGGTTAAATGTTTGCCCAACATGCTGGGCAGTTTTATTTAACCCAACTATTGTTTAAAAATGACTATATGGCTGGCTGAAAATGAACCCAAAATAGTTTGGACACTAAAAATCAGACACATAATTACTAGAGGCAACAATAATGATCAAAAGGTGAACATTAATCAATAAGAAATTTAATAAATATTTATTGTTTAGTTATTATTTATTAAACATATTAATAAATGTTCATTTCCAACATATTTTGGCATTTAAGTAAGCAATTTTAGAATAGTTGAGTTAAATAAAACTACCCAGCAGGATGGTCAAACATTTAACCCAACCGCTTGGTTAAAACAACCCGATTCCTGGGTTTGTCTGTTTTCAACCCAGCATTTTTTAGACGGTAGTAATTTGACAGCAACAAGAACAAGGTTGTGAGAGATAGAAGTGCAATCTGTTCAATATGTCGTTCTGTCTCAAGGCAATGTGATCTCATTAGTATTGTGACAGCCCACACACACACAAACATACATACAAATCAGTAAATGAGTGATGTTAATGTTACAGTGCAGCATTATATAGACTTGCATTTAAAATGCCTTTCTTTATTATTTGCTAATTAAAAACATGTCATTGAAGTTGTACAAGGCTGTTTTAGATACTGTCAATATGTTGAAATGATACAAATGGCATTTCAACAGGTGCACACAAACAGCCTTTTACATTAATTCAAGGCCGTAACCATGTCTTTCACACCGGGGGGACAAGCAGAGTGCAGACAGCACACGCAGGAGAGTGTAAAAGAGTGCAATTTGGCCATTTCCGATGATGTGATTCTATATGGGGTGTTACCCTACATTATTTAATAGAATTTCACATGCGTGAACAGGATCTGCTGATAGTGCCAGGAAATCAATTTAAAGATAATTTCAGATAAATCAATCAAGGTCATTCGAATGACATCATCCTTTTTTGATGCTGACGTGTGAACGTGTATGTGTAGCAATACAAATGAAAGATGTTTAAAAAGCATTATTTGGACAGCAGATGTTGTAAATTGTTCATTTAAATTCCAATTTAACAGGTTTTATGTGTGAAAGAGCACTCTAAACAAAAATGCAGGGTTAAAAACAACCCAAGTTGGGTTAAATATGGAAACACCCAGCATTAGGGTTGTTTTGACCAACCTGCAAGGTAGTTTTATTTAACTCAACTATTTATTAAAAATGACTATATGGCTGGCTTAAAATGAACCCAAAATAGGTTGGACATTAAAAATCAGACACATAATTAGTAGAGGCAAAAGTACTTATCAAAAGGTAATAAGCAATTTAATAAATGTTTATTTTTAATTATTATTTATTAAACGTATTAATAAATGTTAATTACCAACCTATTTTAATGAAGCAAAATAGTAATTTTAAACAATAGTTGAGTTAAATAAAACTACCCAGCAGGTTGGGTTAAACTAATCCACTGAAAACATGTATAAAAACATATGTTTGAATGTGATCAACAATTTATCAACAATCAAAACCCAGTTACAAACTTATCCTTCAGAGTCTCATAGCTATTAACATCCGATAAAATATAGCGTCTACTCTGACTGAGATCTATGATCACAGTAGAAACCCCAAGGTCACCGTATAAGGTCACCCTCCCGCAGGAGAATGACTATTCTCAGGCAGAAAACATTGCATTCCACCTCATACACTGCTATTACATGATGCTTAGAGCCCACGCAGGTCTAATCAACGGCATGCACTAGCATTTGCATAAATGACTTGAGCCAGCAAACCCATAATTCTTTAAATGTCCTCCCGTCGCAACATAATTTAGGAAGCAAAGAGTAAGCTGGTGAGGCAGACGGAAAACAACTCTCTCCCTCCCCGCCATTCAAAGTCAGTGACGACACAGCAGCCGATTGGTATTCTGTGCGTGTTCCCGTCAGAACCGTCCCTAGAGAAAAACACCTTCAGCCCAGCCATGCCTACAGGCCCTCCGGAGGGGACGCAGTCACTGTGCTATTTACCCCGACTCTGACCTTTCAGTGGGTACTTCGTCTCTGCTGCCTCCAGCTATGGGTACTGTGTGACCAACCTTTACCAACCCCTGGCTCAACATCTGATCTGAAGATATTTCTCTAATGCCACGTTACTACATGCTTATTTTCACCCACCACAGATGCCGCTCACGGACAGACTGTCGATATGCAAAGGAAGTGAGCAGGACTGATAGAGGAAGTGGTGCTGCGGTGCTTTCAGTCTTAAATCACTCAGGGGCAGGGACGGGTATGGCTTTAAGCATCACACTTCCTCTTTAGGGGTTTACTGTAAGCACGTGAGGCGGGCCCAAACCAGAGCAGACTAGAGAAGTCCTGATCAAGTTTTTTGCCCCTGATCCAATTCGAGTCATTAAATATAGAGTATCTGCGGATACAGAGTCCCAATACTTGTATTTTCCTAGTGCTGGGGGCACACTTCAAGTACATTAAAGTTACTATAATCATTGCAATCTATACAAGGATGTACATTGTAAAATAGGGGCATCTATCACTAAGCAGTAATTCCAATCTAACAATTACTACAGTAATTATAATCGTGATTAATTACAGAAAAATGTGCAAATAATTAGTTATTTTTTTTAATCGATTGACAGCATATATATATTAACTAATCACATTTTTCTGTAATTAATTCGAATAAAGTTATCAAACACTTCACAGCCTTTACTGCATAAATTATGAAGTAATTATAGATTAATCTTTATTAAAGCTCCAGATGTTCAGTCAAGAGCAGTGAGTGATTTTCTCTTTATCTGAGTAAAGCATTTATGAGTAACATTAATGACAGACAGTAGCAGGTTTATTAGGCTGCTGTCACTTTAAGACCTAGCGCACATGATGTGGATCTGACAGACCCCCAATGTCCTCACATATCTTTATGGCCATTTAAGTCTTTATGGACATTTTGGCATACTTTTGTGTTTTTGTTCGTTCAAGTGTGAAAGAGAACTGAATGAGGCCGCACGCTGTCTGTAGCAGCTTTCTGTGCGCATGAGTCGCGTGCGTGTCAGGAGATTCACAGTGCGCTAGTACAGATTTAAGTTCTAATTTTACGTCTCATCACGCTTAATTGGTTTAATAGCATTTGCATGAATGATAATGGGATCATATGCTGTATAGCGTAGTCAAAGGATGACAAAAAAACAGATGCTGCATTAATTGCGCTATATAATTTTAACGCGTTAAACTGAAGAAATTAATCGCATGCATTAATGCGATAATTTTGACAGCCCGTATATACATATATACACACTGTATACTTAAAATAAAAAATATATATATATATATATATATATATATATATATATATTTATTTTTTACAGTGAAGACATTAACAGACTGTGTGGTCACAATTATGAATAAGGGACTACTGATATAAACTTGTATTTTAGGTGTACAATAAGCAGAATAATTGCAACAAAAAGAAAAAAAAAGGTGAAGATTAGTGTCAAAGTGCCAGTCAAGTATGAAGCAAAATGCAAACCATAGCAAAACGTGACAATGACAGTCTGATGGCAGATGAAAATAAACAGTAAATAAATGACTTCCGAGTGATTCAATACAAAGTGAGATAAATAAGTTATAAAGTTATAAAATATAATAAGTTATAAAATAAGTTAAACAACCAATGAGGTCTGTTCTAGTGCGTCACATGCATTTTTAGCTTCTTTTCCTTTTAATTGAGGCTGGCAAACCCACTTGAAGGCGCTTATTGACACCTATTGCTCAACATCTGCATGACAGGTGACGCAAAGGATCAGGTATAGGATAGAAGACACCGATTAGTTAAAAAATCAGCCCCGTTACAGATCCTTGAGATCGCCTTGGGACAACCCAAGAGCAGACAAATCCAATCAAACAAGCTAAGGTTTACATTCAAATGCTCAACCGGCATGATACGTGAAACACAAACAGATCAGTCAAGACATGTCGATAGTAATTCTCCATTACGGTTTTGTTCTTTCATGTTTAAAATGCAAGGCTCTCTCTTTATTCAATCCTGATTTTCCTTCACAGTCTCTTTCTTTATCACGTTCTGCAAAACAGAGGGGAAAAAAGAACCATTTTTTACTTAAGAGTCGTGATCAAAGCCAAAGTGTAGAAAGAATGAGAGATAAGGAGGAACAAAAAGACTAAACAAAAGCTTTTTTTGGAACAAATCTTGATAAAATAAAAATCCTGCTAATCACATTAATGCAAGGAAACATGGACAAATGATAACTCAAATCAGGAGCAAACAGAAAATACCTGGTGCAGGCTCAACAGCGAACAAACTCCTAATATCTGATCATCATTGCTAACACAGGAAGTGCTGTCTTGGCAAACAGGAAGCAAGAGCTGGCAGAACAGGTCTTTTTTGTATGTGCGTACGTGTGCATGTGTGAATATTTGAACGTCAGAGTGTAGTTTTACTTTCAAACACAAGGATCATTATTGTTTGCATGTGCATTTAATACCATGACTAGATTCAGCTCAGCTATAGAGATGAGCTGATGTGTGAGTCACAGACTGAGGCTTAGAAACCAGCGAGTCCTTTCCCTTTACACACACACAGGCAATTTCAGGCTCTCTGCGCCAGCGAGCAGTGAGAGAGGTGTCTCTTTAAAGCTTGGTGGTCTGGTAGTTAAGAAACACTCATGTATGTGGTTAGTGTGCAACAAAACCACAGCCTGTGCATCTCTTCGGCTTTATACTCAAGATAAAGAGCATAAAACATCAAATATCACTTTCTCTGTCTCCTTTTCCTTCTCTCCTTGCTTTCATTTTTGTTTTTTTGTTGTTTTTTTTCAGACAAGACCAGACACGTTGGAAAAATACAGTGAGGATGGACGAACTCTCTCTGGCGAATAATGCAAATTTGTGGATAAAAGTACGCAAAGTTGAAATGACAGTGCAAGAGTGAGTGTGTTGTGTGCGGATGAGGTGGCTGTGTAGTTTGTCTAGTGTGAAAGTGGGAGTGTATAGTAAAGCTGTCCTCTCTTTCTCACACACACACACAGTTAAATGAGCTCATCACAGAGGTGCTAGGTCACACAAGACAGCCGCTCGATCTCGCTGTTTCCTTCAAGACAGCAACCTTAATGTGATATTCTTCTTTGAAAATGAGCCTCATAATAAGTGCATCGGAAGTTATGCAGCCGTGACGCATCCAGATCTTCAGAACTGATAACAGCAGTTCATGCAAAACAAAGTCAACGTTTAAATTTAATTTTACATGTGATATTTCCTTAAAGGGGTAGTTAAACAAAAATAAAAATTACTCCCCCTCATGTCATATCAAACGAGTATGGCTTTCTTTCTTCCATGGAGTTAAAAATATACAGAGGCTGTCAAGCAGCAAAAGTTATATAACTACCATAAAAAGTAGGTCCTCACATCTCATCGTGGAGAACAAACGTGTCAGGATTCATCTTGATACGGCATCTTTGGATGCATCATTGTGCACAGTATTAACTGTAATTGTTAATTGTGTCAAACTTTACTGTATATCAGGTGTCTTTTACTATGCTATACTTTTACTACTCTATATACTACACTTTATTTTACTTTCCTCATTATATTTTACATATACTTACTATAATAATAACAGTAAATTATGCAAAGTTACAAGCGCAAACCAAACCATAACCCCAACTCTATACATGCTTTTAATTAACATTACATATCTGTGTACGTATACTGTAACAAAGAGACCGTAAAATAAAGTTACACTTTGTTACACTGTAATTATATATTTAAGTACTGAGTAATATTAAGTAACTACATGTATTTACTACAAGTTAGGGTTTGGTTAGGGTTAGTTACATGTAAATATCCATAATTTATAGTTATTACTATAGTAACTACATGTAACATATGCAACAATGAAACTATAAAATAAAGTGTTACCAAATAAAGTGTAATGCAATATACATCTGTTCATCTTGTATTGCAAAACACTTTCGCTGTTATTGAGGTGGGATATGGTAAAGGTTAGGGACAGGTCTAGTGGTTAGTGCTATGGTCAACGGGTGGGGTCAATAGTCTAATTATGATGCAATTGACCCTTCGCAAACAGTTTGATTGACAGGCGACCTAACCAATTATAACCCCAAATCCACCATTTTGTCTGTCAAAGCAGTCAGGGGAGTTAGTAGATTAATGTTGGTGAACTTGAACTTGAAAAATTGTGTGTACTCACGTCTTTCCGCGCTTGAAACAACATTCCTTCTGATGTTCATTCATGTTTATTTGATGCTATAAATGAACTAGTATGAAGAGATGATCGGTTCACGAGCCGCTTGAATGAGCTACAGTGATCTGTCACGACGCATTAAAGAGACACTATACGCTATTTATTGTTTAAACTTCTTTAAAAAAATACAATATTTTAAATATGAAACTGTTTCATACGTTGTCAGTGTCCTCTTTGCTCCGCGATGTATTTTTCACAGCGTGAGAACATGATGTGTGGCGTGAGAGCGCATGTGTTGTCGGGCACAGCAACAGAGGGCAGGTTTTGCTTATCAATTGTGCTTTTGGAATACTAAACTGGTATACTTAAAGTCTAAATTGAAACAACAAATTTTGAACTTAATGCACTTTAATTGTGTGAAAGTAGTGCAGATGTCCAACTAAAGATATACTTGAGTATATTTGATTGTGCTGAAGTGGAACTATTGCAAGTATACTTTAGATACACTTTAAATGTTCTTTTTTTAAAGACTGAAATTATGCAAAGATCATACAATCCTTGTTAATAGTGATATTAAAACACTTTTTATGGCATAATATTAAGAAATGTGCATTGTGCAATAAAGAAATACTCCAAATAATGTTTTATAATTATAAAGTGATGTCAATAAATATGTTGATAGATTTAATAAGTATACTTAGTATGAAATAAATGTATTTTAAATAGATGTTGGTATAGGTTTTTTACAAGGGAAATCAAACCAAACATGCAAGCATTTTATATATTAATTTATAATTAATTAATTTATATAAACATGCATCATGCATCTATCTGTTCAAAGCTTTCATATGTTTTCAGGGGACTTTGAACATATTGTAATAAGTCATATGGACTACTAAAAAGAAAATCTTAATATTTCTTTTCTTTTCATTTTCTGAGCTCAACAGCCCCTATACCCATGCTACATTTGAGAAGGATCTTCTTCAAAACATCTTTCATATTCCACAGAAGCAAGAAAGGGGTTTGGAACGACAAGAAGGTGAATAAATGATTACGTAATTATTTTTTGGAGAACTATCCCTTTAACTTTTCATCAAGAAAGGAATTAATTTATCACGGAAATCTCATGCCGCATCTCGGCAGGTTTGCGTAATGTCGAAAAATAAATCTAATAAATTGAGTTCGTGAGGCTGTTACAACCAGCCATATGGCACCATGCTCTGGCAGACCAAAAACATTAATCCCTGCCCTGACAAATGGACAATGTGCATTAAAAAAATTGTAGGTAAGAAACAGGGGACATAGCCTGCAATATAAAAGCACATTAAACATGTGAATGCACCATTTACATAAGCTATTTACAGCTGTAATATCACAAGAGAATGTACAAATACAGAAAACATGTGCTCTGGGTTTAGAGATGCTGTTTGGGAATTTAGTCCCTGTTATTTCACAGACTTTAGGTTTTTAATCCGGTTGTACCTGTACGAATAGGGCCATGCTTTGACACAGATATAACTGTGGCTATGTGGGAGTTAAGGTATGAGAGAAAGAAAGCCATCTCTTGTAGGTTGTGATGGTATTTTGCTTGTCTAACAGTGTGTAGTGATGGTCCTTTATCACAGATACACCTCTACTACACAGAGAGACAGAAAGAGAGGCATATGAGACAGATTAAAGGTGCTCTCTGCCACTTTTTAATGTCACTTACAGCCCTGATCTACGAGAGAGCGAGCAGGAAAGAGAGAGACTTAATATGCCTGCAGGCTTTTTGGCACTCGAGTCTCCGACTGCTTAGAGAGGGAATTCCTTCTGAAGACCAATAATGACACACATACATACACACATGCTGGTTCTTTTGAGAATAAGGGAAGAGTGTGATGAGGCGAGGAGAAGGAGAGAGACACAGAGTTGTGTCTGTGTGTGTGTGTGTGTGAGGCTGCTTGACAGAAAATTCCTTGAGAGAAAAAGCCAAACAGTTGACGATGCATTCTCTCCACAAATAAACCGTGGAAGAGGCAAAGAAATATTAATAAGCAAGCTGTTGTGGGAGTATTAGAGGAAAAACTCAATGTTTTAATTATTAAATTAGGAAAATTACGGGTTCTGCATGCAAATAAGCATGTTGTGATCTTCAACATGTAAATACGCATAAATTTTAGAAAGGCCAAGCTGAGTTAGTGTCTTCAAGCAAGTGTGACGGACATAAATTCTCCTCTGCTGGGAGACGCATTTGACTTTAAAGTCTGGTCCAGTTGTGAGTTTATTATGGTCAAGAACTGCCTACGTAAATGGCAAAAAGTCTGACCAATGTGAAATTGATCAATTATGTTTTGGTCTTACATGACTTTTAGGAGCAATATTTGTGTTTTATATTATTGTGTTTTACCTGAAACACAATAATGTTCCCATAGTTATTAACAATCTTAAATCTAGCAATAGTTTTTTTTTTCTTTAATTAAAAAAAAAATAATGTACATATATAACTATATACTTTGTGCTTTAATACCTTAGTATTAAATTACAGAAAGCTGGATAATGCTGCGTGAGTATCTCTAATAAAACGGCTCAGGGAGTGACGCAAATTTGACGTCTTTCTCTCTTCTGATCTACTTAATATGGAAGCTTGTTTCCGCCATTAAAATAAAAAATAAAATAGGTCATTGTAACTTTTTTCTCAGAATTGCGATATATAAACTCACAATTTGGAAGTTATAAAGTCAGAATTGCGAGATCATGGTCAAAATTGCGAGTTATAAAGTCTGAATTGTGAGATTTAAAGTCAGAATTGCGAGTTATAAAGTCAGAATTGCGAGATAATAGTCAGAATTGCGAGTTATATAGTCAGAATTGCGAGATATAAAGTCAGAATTGCGAGTTATAGTCAGAATTGCGAGATATAAAGTCAGAATTGTTAGATACAAAGTCAGAATTGCGAGTTATAAAGTCAGAATTGCGAGATAATAGTCAGAATTGCGAGTTATAAAGTCAGAATTGTGAGATAATAGTCAGAGTTGCGAGTTATATAGTCAGAATTGCAAGATATAAAGTCAGAATTGCGAGTTATAGTCAGAATTGCAAGATATAAAGTCAGAATTGCGAGTTATAGTCAGAATTGCGAGATATAAAGTCAGAATTGTTAGATACAAAGTCAGAATTGCGAGTTATATAGTCAGAATTGCGAGATATAAACTCGCAACTGCATGTTATAATGTCCAGTTGTGAGGAAAAAAATACTTTTTTTCTCAGAATTGCGAGTTTATATCATCCAATTCTGACTTTTAAACTCGCAATTGCAAGTTATAATGTCACAAAAAAAGGTCAGAATTGTGAGATAAAGAGTCGCAACTACATTTTTAATTTTTTTTATTTAGTGGCAGAAACAAGCTTTCATAATGTAATCAATCTCTAGATATTTTTTTCCTCTTTAAAGTCATTGAATCGCTATTGTGGATTTTTCTTTTGCTATTTTCACCACTAGAAGTTCACCTGACAACTTCCGCTTCCGAGAAGCTTGGAATGTAAAAAGAGTCCATAAACCAGCAAAAATAATTCAAAAAAAAGGATGCAGCAGCTGTGAACAGCAATTATCAATAAAGTGCGTACACATTTTGTCCATTCAAGTGCAGATTATTTCTTAGATATAATTCAGAAAAAAAGGTAAACATACAGAATATCCTTATTCAAATATTCAAAAATGGCAACCTGAAAAATAAATCATTCCTCAAACTGGTACCTTAAAAGCACTTTTTAGAGTCCTGGACGATGAGTAGTACCGTTCAATCAGATCAGAACTGGCAATTTCAGCCAGCTCTTGCCAGCTTTTGTGAGTGCAATATGCATCAGTGAACATCTGTTCCATCTAAGCATCATCTGATTGTCATGGAGAAGATACCATTTTGATAATAGATTTATTAAATCCCTGACACAGAGTAAGGTGTAACGCGGTAATAATGTTCGTCGCATGTTCGTTTAAAACAACCTTTCATAGCAATTTGCAGGGAAATTCGGAAGCTGCAGCCATTTGTGTCTGTGTATTTAGATGGATTTCAGACGGCAGGGATGTTTCTGCAGTGCGCGGCTTGGCTGATGCGTCCGTCTCACCTCATTCTCTCGGTGTGATAGGAGCAATCATTGGGTGACCCTGATAGTGATCTATGCATACTTTTCACATCACATGGTGTTATACAGACATAGTATGTGAGCCAGCGTCTCCCTCTCTGCCTTTCTTCATCTCACTCTCTATAAGCCGTAGGAGAAAATACGCAGAGCGGCGTGTGTGCGAAAGCAAACCACACCAAACAGAAACATGAAAACCAGCATCTAGTTAAGATTATGATGATGGCATCAGCTCTCACTCTCTTTACCCCATTTATTCCTGTAAAACATCCTCTTGAGCATAAAAAAGAAAAACGGAGATGGCGATTGAGAGAGAAAGGTGGACGTCAAGATCCAGTGACCGCAGCGCTAACATGCTTCAACGTGACAGCCGTCTTTAATCACACGGCACCAAGGGAACGCGCAGCTTAAATGTGTTTGCATGGACACTATTGTCCTGTACATCAAGGGAATACAGATTTTCTTTTCCTTCATATCTCGGCTGGTCTGGTTTCGTGAGCGCTCTGCTGGGGGATTCCTGCTAATTGCTTGCACATTCCCTTCTTCCTCTATTAAAGCCAGGCCACCATTCCCCTTTACAATCTACAGTACTGCCACCACAAGCGAAGAAGACCAAACCGGAGACAAAACAAGTGAGAGAGGACAGAAAAAGGATACAGCTGTATCATAAGTGTCCTTATGAGGAATGTGAATTCTGAACTAAAACAGAAAGACTGTTTGACATTTGAAGGCCATGATGGTATCTAGTTTATGCCAAAGACGGTTTGTCATACAGCCTGACGCGTGTGTGTGTGTGTGTGTGTGTGTGTGTGTTCTAGTGCATCAGAAAGGTGGATGAGCATCTGTGTGTTTGTCTGCCATACGCATGTTGTTGCATATCACAAAAGTGGCATGTGTGTGAGGTTTCTCCCCTGGCGCACGGGCAGCTTCGCAATCAAAGGTCGGAATTCATCAACACTGGCATCCTCCGACATCTTGAAGCAATCTACGGTTTACTCCAGGGGTGGGTGGGGGGCGCGTCTGTTTGCCTGAGCGTGGGTGTTTGTGTGTGAGTGGATGCGAGAGGGGGTTCCTGACATTCGCTAACAGAAAGTGAGGACAGAGCATATGAAACTTTTCCTGTGAGCTATATTTAATCCATTACGGAGAAGCAGTGGCATGTCTATCTGCGATTTTAGCGGAAGGGATGCCCAATTAATTAGGCTCTCGCAAATAACACGCAGCGAAATCCGACATCGCGTGCGTATTTAGGCCTCCAAAAATATCCTCTTTATGACCGTGTCTGTAAATCAGAAAGGGTCAGGAAGTCCAATCGCTCAATCATGTGAACGTCTGCGACGGCTGCTCCCTTTGAGCTCACAGACAGCGCTCTTTGTATGAGAGAAGATGCCCATATGGCTGTTTTACAGTGTACCATAAACAGAGGAGATAAACAGAGGAATGTGTGATTCTAATTTCCCTTGCAGACTGTAATGTACAGTGCGTGGAAGACAAATGGAGAATAGAGAAGTCAGAGATTGCCTAACCACATTACCAACCTCTATGGGACACGGAGGATGACTGTACACGCACATACACGGATAAATTAGGAGACGCACAGCCATGCAAAGTCGATCGGCCCTCCAGAAAATTACATCAATTCATATCCCACCATCTGCAAGTGCAAATGGGACGTTCAATACGCAAGCATGGGGGAAATCATAAATAAAGGAATCTGGGGACAAAATGTCCACCTTTCATGTGCGTGTGTAATGAGAGGTGGGTGAGCAATCACGATGCTCGTTAGAGAGAAAGACAGTCGTAAATCGTTTATTACATTAGCCTCGTTATTAATTTCATTTTCTCATTCATCCATTCAAGCAACTTCATTCCTGTTGCATTGAATGTTCACCTACGTGAAATTGGGAATCGCATATATGAGAAAGTTCTCAGTGCGCAGATGGCCCGTGACCTGCTTCAATGACATTGAGATTCTGTGGATATTATGGTATTGACAGAGTGCCACAACGATTATCCACGAGCCGAGACGGGCACAAAGTAAGTGTCAATTACAACAGTCTGATCAAATGCGCACTTGATGCTTTTTGTCACACACACGGAGAAACACACACGTAATCACGCAAGGAGAGAAAATTGAGACATCAACTGATTTGAAGTTCAACCCTCAGGCGAAGGATGCAAATCACAGTCTCATTATGTATGTATGTGTGTGTGTGTGTGTGTGTGTTGGGGGGGAAGACGAGCATAAGATTTAGTGTCTTCCCACTTCTATTACCTACTGTGTTTACACTGAGGCTGTGAGCGCAGGGAAAGGACAGAAAGAGAGAGATGAAGGTGCACTTGTGCAGTACGACAGCGTATGTGTGTTGCATGCGGTATTAGACTGACTTCTCACAACGAGATGAATTCAACAGCAACATTGCGTACAAATAAGACCCGCTCTCCCAGAAGACCGCCAACTACACGTACCCGCTCGTTCTCACGCACACGCGCTCTCGAGTACCGCCTGATCGGGCATATATGTTTTGTTCCTCGGTAATTGATCTGTGTTTTGCATCAGTCTCTTTTCTCATGTCTCCCTCTCCCTGTACGTCCGTGTGCATTTGAAATGTGAGCGCAGAAATCTGAAAGTGTGTGATGTCATTTTTCTTTTTTTTCCCCGTTTACCCGACTAAGATTAACAGCGTAAAAGCGTTTACGACGCATTCCAGAAAACCAGCCCCGAAAAAGCCCGTCTGCATTCCAGCAAAACGCACCCCAAAAAACAGCAGCAGCAACAGCAGCGGTGGCGGCAGTGTGTGAGAAAAACAATCCACAGACCTGCAGGATTCAACAGAGAGAAAACTTACAACAACACACAAACACACATGCATCCTCTCCACGGCACATGTTTAGCACACACAGTCTCAAATTTCAGGGAACCCTCGGATGCCCAGTCGTGACGGCGCAGGAACATGTGCATATGTGTGGATGTGTGCGTGTGAGCGTGTGTATGTGTGATAGTACATGTGGTTCTTACCGGATGGCACGAAATGAAGAACTTTGTTTGCTTCCATCATTCCCTTCTCAACCCATAATCATCCTGTAGTCCTGACACTAATGAGGGCAAGATCACCTCTGCTCCGGTCTCCTCTCTCTCCCCTCCTCTCTTCACTTCTACCTCTCCCTCTCTCTCTCTCTCTCTCTCTCTCTCTCTGTATCTATCTTTCTTTCTCTCTCTCTCATTCCTCAGACATATTTAGTGAGTCAGCCTTGCCCTGCCTCCGCTGAGCTGTGACTCTGGGTCCTAAAGCCCACGTTCCTGCGTTTCACTTTGCGTACTTGATGCTTGTGGCCATAAATCGTCACGACAAACTCTGTCTGGCATTAACATTACTTTTGTGTGAGAGAAAAATAAGTCTTATGTCAGGGATTAGTCAGTAAAATGTGTATTTTGATAAATGACGCATGGTTCTGTTACATGTGGCGTGCCTGTAAGTTTACAAACTGATGTCACTGTGATGTCCTTTGTTTCTTTCACAATTAGGAATAATCTCATTTTAGCATCCAGCACAATCACTGCACGCTAGAAACACACACCCTGTCATTAGGTGTGGTGCTTTTGGGTTGGTTGATGCTGTTATTTTTGGTGTGGTGCTTCTGGATTATTTGATGCGGTTATTTTTGGTGAAGGCATGTTGAAACAATAATGTATTGCAGAGATGGTTGCAGAAATTTGGTACATTAGCTGACACACTGAGACTCTACACAGTGCAACACTGTCTCTGCAGTGTAAAGGTAGCTATACATTTAAATAGAAAGACAGAAAAGACCAATTCAAACAGATGCAAAAAAAATAAATAAATAACTCAGTACAAAAATAGCAAATTATTGCAGTGATTAGATTTTGAATGGCAAATGTTCTAGTGATCTAAGTCAATGTAAAGCTTTTTTATTATTTAAACTTTAATTTTAAATTATAAAACTTATCAACCAAATATAAATACAATTTATTTTGCACTCTTAAAAGCATAGTTCACCCAAAAATAAAAAAATATTTGATCCTTTATTCACTCTCATGCCATTTCAAACCTGTATGACCATTTCTTCTGTAAAACATAAAAGAAGATATTTTGAGAAACGTGTTTTTCATGTGCATGCAATGTTGGTCGATGGTAACCAAATCTGTTTACTTACCAACATTTCTTTTGTCTCTATAGAAGAAAGAAAGTCATACAGGTTTGGACTGACATGCAGGTGAGTAAATAATGACAGAATTTTAATTTTTGGGTGAACTATCCCTCAAAAAAAAATCATCTTTACTGTTCTACTGAAGGGAAAAAAAAAGTCACCTATATCTTGAGGGTGAGAAAATTAACAGCAAATTTTCATTTTTGGGTGAACTATCCCTTTAAGTTAGAACAGTGGCTGAATGAATTGCAAAACTTGTGGAGAAGATGTAGATGAAAAAAAGAAAGAGGATTATAAAGAAAAAGAAACAGCAACAAAAGAACACAATAAACAAAAAGATGTTGATAAACCAAAAGGCAAACAAAATAAGCAGAAGATGAAGACACAGAAGCAGTGAAAGAAGATTTTGAAGCAGAAAAAGAAGCAGCGAGAGAAAAAGATTGTGACGAGGAAGAGGAAGTAAATTAAAAAGTTGACAACGCAGAAGAAGGCAAAGCAGAATAGAATGTCTGAGGAATTTCTAGCAAGCACTGTAATGACTCATCATTCCAAGGCTGTTTGTTTTATTTCTCTGTCGAGTGGGGTGGGTGGGGGTGTAGTATGGGGGGGGATCTGTTTTTTATTTCAGCCCTCACAATAAGTCTTATAAAAAGTGTAGAACCCCTCTTTCCTCCCTCCATTTTGTTGCCATCAAAGGCTCTTTCCACAAAACACACCTGCTGGCAGCATGTAAAACAGTTTGTAGAGGTGTGTGTGTGAGGCTGGAATGTTTACACAGCTCTTGTCTAAACCCTAGACTGTATTGTGATGCACTGCTCTTTTAAACTATTTTGTTATGGCCAGACAGAGTAACTCCCACAGTATGACAACCAAAGCCTAGGGCACCAAACATTCAGCATAATGACGCTACGGAAATATCATACCTCACAATCATCATGCTGTCCGTACACACACAGTCTGATTCATTCAAAAGACACGTCGTGTAAGTGGGGTGTGAAGGGTTAAATCCTGATGTGGGCACAGGATGCAGAGGGTACACAGAGTGAGGTCAATCTCTGACCTTGCTATTGTCCTTGAGTTCAGCAGAGTTGTCCGGAGGTGCCAGACAAACACACATACAGCACAGCGAAATATTTGGGCTAGATTAGGGACGCAGTGTGCATTGGCCAACAGAAAGACATCCCTACAGCAAAGCAAAGAGGGTTCTGGGTGACGCACTGCCCCCTAGTGCCCTGTGTGGCTGTCAGAGGTCTGAACATCTACCTTACACGACTCTTCGGAGCCACACACACACGTACACGTGAGGTTTTCATGTTTTATGGCAACTTTCCATAGACATATTGATTTTTATACTGTACGAACTGTATATTCTATCCCCTAACCCTAAACGCACCCATCACAGAAAACTTTCTGCATTTTTACATTTGCAATAAACATCACTTAGAATGATTCAGAAGCTGTTTTCCTCATGGGGACCAAAAAAAAACATCCCCACAAGGACAAGGACTTCAGATATTGTCATCTTTGTGGGGAAATGTCCCCATAACGTGGGGTATACCTGAACCACACACACACACACACACACACACAGACACACACACTGTCACTTGGCCCTAGACCTCACTTCCTATCTGTGTTTAACTGTGATAGTCAGATCATAAGCTTCACAGGAAATGTTTTGTTGTCTTTCTGGACAAACAATGGGTTTTGGAGATTTATGGGTAGTGATTGCTGACTGTAACACTTTAAGTCATGAGGTACAACCCCAAAACGTCAATTTACCCTTCGCAAAACCCCGCCCCCTTTAGTTACTGTTGCTTTGACCGACAAGCCATGCGCTCTCACGCCACACATCATGTTCTCACGCTGTGAAAAATACATCCTGGAGCAAAGAGGACACTGACAACACGTCGACAGACAAGAAACAGTTTCATAATTAATAAATCGTAATTTTTAAAGAAGTTTAATCCATAAATAGCGTATAGTGTCTCTCTGACAGATCGCTGTAGCTCCTCGTGAACCGATCATCTCTTCATACTAGTTCATTTATAGCATCAAATTAACATGAATGAACATCAGAAGGAATTTTTGTATCAATTACAGTACAATTTTTCAAGTTCAAGTTCACCAACATTAATCTACTAACTCCCCTGACTGCTTTGTCTGACAAAATGGCTGATTGGGGGTTTTGATTGGTCAGATTGCCTGTCAATCAAACTGTTTGCGAAGGGTCAATTACCATTGACATACCATAGTTTATTACCATAAACTCCTAAAGTATCCATTCACATCACAAACACAAGTAATTGTCTTCCAGATAGGTAAAGCTGACTATTTATTCCCAAAACAGATTCAATGCATTCAAATTATTAGCAATATGAGTCATCCGAAATATGTAGTCAACAATACAGTACCCCAAAATTATACAATGTTTGACTTGCATGTGGATAAAGACTATTTTCCAGCAGGTGTCAAAGTTCAGGGCTTAAAAAATCTTGATCTTGAACATATATTTTAACTATATTCCTTATAAACTTATGTGTTTTTGTTTTCTAAGATATATATCATGTGAAACATATGCATAGATGAATCATTTACAATAAGATCAATAAGATGTGTTTAGAAAAAGGTGAATTTCCATTTCATGTCGACTTGAAACAGAAATATGAATATGAGTGATCAATTCACTTTTGATTCACACTAATCCTGTCTTTGAAAATGTACTCTTTTTGGTCCGTTCGGTTTGTGATTGGGTCTCAGTCCACTTTCTATTCACACTTATTTCTGGAACTGAACCCAATGAAATATTATTAAGGCAAAAGGCAGCAAGTTATCAAAATAGGGTTTGTTAAAGCCTCAATTTAGCTGTCACACTTATGTCACAAGTTTAATTTGTCCAAATTCTTTCTTTAGTTTCCTTTGGTACAAAAATTATGGTCAAGCCCTGCAAACGCCAGCTCTTTTTGAGTTTGCTTAACACAGAGAGAGAGAGAGAGAGAGAGAGAGAAGAGAGAGAGAGAGAGAGAGAGAGATTTGTATTGTATCTCCAGGAAGAGCCAACAGTCAAACTAAGTGAACAACAAAGGGTGGAGCTTCCTTCCCCTGGACCCTCACCTAAAGCAAGTAATGTATCAGTGAGAGTATGTGTCTGCGTGAGCGCCTGTGCACATGCATTCATCGTGAGATTTACATTTATATCTAAATAGCTTTACATATCTAGAACAAGTCGGCGTGATGTTACAATGGAGCAATCCTTAATGTACAGCCCGAATTCACAACCTAAGATGATATAACAAACACATCTCAGTTACCTCACACTTGTAGTACTTCATGAGCTCCAAGGCTGAGAGAATACGTGGGAGAACGCATGTTATGTCTACACTTGTACTAAGGGAACTTTCCGATTCGTGTCAGGTGAACGAGAATTCAAAATGGCACCACCGCTGCAAGTGGCAGATGCTGATACTTATATGTGTGCAATGATGCCTTAAAAAGAGGCTTTGATCAGATAGCTTTTGAGTTCATGAAACTAACAACTGAAAGACAGCAGAATAAAAAGATGAATCTTTATCCAGCAGTCCTTCCTTCCCTCATTACCCTAAGAGCATGAGCCCCGGACAGCTTATGTGAGGCTCTATTGTATAGCAAGCTATTGGGACACTCACCTTTTTGTGTGTGTGTGTCAGTCTTGATAAAATACAGCTTAATCATGAAGAAAAAGCAGTGGAGGTAATTATACTGATACAAAATCATTGTTCATTGCACATTTTTCATTGAAATGCGTTAATACATCACGGCTAAACTGTTCAAAAGTGCAGATTTCAGTTTTTTAACAATTTCTTTTTAGGAAAGTCCTAATGCAGTGTCTGTCCAAGTGACTGCATGTCTACGAAATTAATAGATTTGCATAATATCAGAGCATGAAATAAATATAATTGACATATAATTCTAAATTAAGGTTAAGGTAGGGCAGCAGTTATCACTTCTGCACTCAAACTTTGTCCTTGTGCTAGTCTGGGATAACATGGACTAGACAATGGGACTGTAAATAATAAAGTTTGTTTTCTGGAAAATGCTATATCCCTTAAAAGTTACAATACTATATTGTACAAAAATATAAATGTGGTAACTTGCGACCAGGCATATAAAAATAATGGGTTACACTTTATTTTACAGTACCGTAGTTACATTGTAATTACTCAAATAAGTACTGAGTACTATTAATTAACTATAAGTACTTACTACACACTAAAAACTCCTGGGTTATTTTTGACCCAAATTCTGGGTTAAGAAGGGACCAACTCATTTCTGGGTTATTTCAACCCAGAAAAATGGGTTATTCTTTTTTACTTCTAGGTTAAATACCTGACCCACATGTTGGGTTAAAGTTAGGGTTTGGATAAGGGTGTAATTATGCACAATTTACTGTTATTACTACAGTAAGTACATGTAGTAACTACAGCACTGTGAAATAAAGTGTTACCAAATAACGCAATTAATTAATCATGTAGCCGATATTCATTTCTTATGGCTTTACAGATGTACAAGTAACTAACTTTGTAACGTTAAAGTTTTTCTGACAAAAATGTAATCTAGTCCAAGAGTAGAATTGGAAAACAAATTTGTTGTTTTTGCAGTATATTCACATACGCAGAGAGCGAGACAATAACATAAACTTGTATTTTTAACTCGGAAACTCTAACAACTGTTATCACAAGCATATTTGCTTTTATAAAGTTTATAAAGACAATCACCTTATCCCTTTCGACTCAATTATTCTTACCTTCAGCAAAGCGGTTAACGGTCACTCCCCTCATGTCTTTACCGTCTTTATCCGTCTTCATGATGTCTTTCAGTTCGGTGTACCTTTAATGACTGAAATCAAATCCAGGGGAATGTTTTCTGGCAGTTAGTTTACCTCTTTATCCAAACTAACTAGTCAAGTTGTTCTCTTTTCTCCTGAGTGTGAAGCACTGACAGGCATGTTAGCGGCGCGCGCGACTGTTCCGCAGGTGTGCATGACAGCGCGAGCTCGCAAAGCGCAGCGCGCGAACAAAAGCTCTGGACCAATCCCGTTCCAGCAAAACTGAGAGACTGGATGACACGGATGGCGCATCAATATTATTACTGAGTACGTGTTGTTGTTCTGAGTAAGAACATCTTAAACGTGATATTAAATCAATAACTGACATATACAAGTTAAAGCTAGTATGAAGGAAAGCTTCCCCACTAGAGAGCGTGTCCATTTGAAAAGTTAGTTTTGTATTAGATATATTTTAATAAGTTGTAAATCTGACATTTACTGTGTGGATTTGCTTTAACTTTAGGGGAGAACACGGTTTTGCAGTCTGTTCTCAGTACTGACAGCACTGGACATTTGTCTCCCTTATCTGATACACCCAGTCCAGTTCGTGGAGCCTCTACTAATGAGCTGATGAGTTGAATCAGGTGTAGTAGATAAGGGAGACATCCACCATGTGCTGTGCAGGTCGAAGACTGAGATCCACTGGACTTGTGTGTATGGCAAGCCATTTTGACTTTTATTCATTCTCAGGATATGAATTCTTGATATCAACAAATCAATTTTCACTAGTTAAAATGTTAATTCTTGATATCAGGAATTACATTTCCACTAGAAACAGAGTTAATTCCTGATATCAACAATTCATTTCTTGATATCAATAATTAAATTCTAGATATCAAGAATTACATTTCCACTAGTAAAAACTATAATTCTTGATATCTGTAATTGTATTTTTACTAGTGAAATCTCGCCATAGGCTGCCATTCAAATTCAATTGTTGATATCAGGAATTAGATTTCCACTAGTAATAACGTTACTTCTTGATATCAACAATACAATTTCCTCTAGTATAAACTATAATTGTTGATATCAACAATTGTATTTTTACTAGTGAAATCTCGCCATAGGCTGCCATTCAAATTCAATTGTTGATATCAAGAATTAATTTCTTACTAGTTGAAATTCCAGTTTCACATATCAGGAATACAATTCTTACTAGTAAAAATCATCATTTTTTATATCAATAATTGCATTGTTACTAGTAAAAATGCAAATGTCTGATATCAAGAATTCAATTGTCACTAGTTGAAATGTCTAGTTTTGATATCAACAATTGAATCGCTACTAGTAAAAAATATTCATTTCTGATATCTGAAAATGAATTCCTGATATCAATATAATTTCTGATATCTAAAACGGCTTTCTTACTAGTAACAATCACATTCATGATATCAGAAATGAACATTTTTACTAGTAGCAATTCAATTGTTGATATCAAGAATAGACATTTGCACTAGTAACAATGTAATTGTTGATATCAGAAATTTGCATTTTTTCTAGAATTGTATTCCTGATATGTGAAACTGAAACTAGTAAGAAATTAATTCTTGATATCAACAATTGAATTTGAATGGCAGCCTATGGTGAGATTTCACTAGTAAAAATACAATTGTTGATATCAAGAATTAACGTTGTTACTAGTGGAAATCTAATTCCTGATATCAAGAATTAACATTGTAACTAGTGAAAATGTAATTGTTGATATCACAAGTTCATATCCCGAAAATGAATAAAAGTCAAAACGGCTTGCCATATGTATGTTCTGTCTAAATACACTCTTAAAGAGGAAGGTTCATTTTTGGCATCTTTTGTTCAGAACCTTTAACATCAATGAAATCTTTCCAGTGCACAAATAGTTAAATGTTCTTCACACTAAGGAAAAAATGACTCTTAACTGTTCACTGAAAGGTTCTTTGAGGAACCAATGGTTCATCTCTTTTTGGAACCTTTATTTTTTAAGAGTGTAAGATCTAGATAGGAGACAGAACACCTCAGAAATGTTTGTTAGGTACTCTTCAAGGCTACTTTTTGGGCTTTTTGTATAATCACATCTTGAGCAGGAGAAAGGCCATGTCTCCATCACTTCATGTCCTCGTGTTATCTACAAGGCTGCATGTACGTAGAAAAGTCCTTCATTTTTAACATGATCCAAACCAGAAACAGGAAAACGTATGCAAAGAGAAGTTTTATTCCAAAACCTGGAGGGGAGAACTTCATGAATAAACACACAACTGTAGTCATTGCCATCCTGGCATGCTGCCGGTGGGTAATTGGTCAGGGGTAATTCAGCCTGCTAGAGGGGGGGCATGTAAGAGGACCCTCGAGGGCCCCCGACAGACTGTCTGACATGGAGCCCGAGCCAATAAGGATGTTTTTGGAGGAAGGGTCTCTATGTATGGAAATAAAAACTGCTTTGTTTTCTCACACATAGCGACAGTATCCACTAAGGTCAGCTTCAATTTCCATATCAGCGATTTTATTTACACAAGGAAAGTCATTTAGAGTATACGAGGTTAACGAGTCCAAGACTGGCACTGAAGGAAATGAATTATTGTGATGAATTATTATTATTATTGTGTGTGTGTGTTCCTCCCATTTTATTTTTTTCATCCTGAGTAGACTAAACATTCCCACAAAGATTTGAATACACTTAACAAGGTCAAGATATAGATTGTTTACGCATGTTTGTTGGCTTATAAATTTAAACCCAGCACAACCTTCTTCACCCTCCGTGCCAACATCAAATGCCCTTCTTTCTACCCCTCTCTTGTATCTTTGAGCTCATTGGTTGTCATGATAAGTCCAAGTGTATTTTTAGCATGCTATCCTTTCATAGGGGTGGACACAGGGAGAAAATAGATATAGACAGACCCCTGCGATACAAAAACAAAACTTGGATAAATCTGCTTCAACCAACACTTCTTCTGAAAGTGACAGAAGGTATGAGTTTCGCAACTGCAAAAGGTAAGATTTCCCATTTCATTGCATTTCAAATGATTTTGGAACTAAGAAGAGATAGTTTGAAGTATGTACTGTTGCATTAAATGTTAGCTTTTGTTAGTTTTAAAGTGATGCAACATACATGATATCGTATATTGTGGTTCAGACGTTTCCTTTTCCTCTCATTTGCACGGATGAAGCTCAAGCTTATCAGCAACCAATCGCAACAAAAAACAGCAACCGAGGCCACCAACCAGAAGAACCCGCCACAGACGCAAACAACGACGCGCAGAAACAAAACTTCGATTTTAAAGTTGAAGATGGTGTGGTGAAATACAAACTTCAAAATGTATCTGGAAGCCAAGAGAGCAGCATGAGGGATGAGAACAGCACCAAAGTCTGTTTGACTATTAAGAGCCACCGAGGAGGTTCAGAGTCAGTGGAGCAAAATGACCCAAAGCCCTTAACCATTGTACCGATAAGAGAAAATGCCGTTTCACATAAGGTACTGTTAGAGAACTATGAAGGGAAGTTATGTGAGGAACAACGGCCGAGCACAAAGCGCCAACTGTCCGCCGAGAGCGCTGCGAAGTCAGTGAGCGTAAGAAAGAGGAGCACTGTGAAAAAGAGCCAAGAGGAGATTGTGAAACCCCTCTCAGTTGCCAGCCCTGGCACGCAATCTGGGAGACCTTATCTACCTGCGGTCTCCTCCTCTCAGAGGAAACCCAGAAAATTGCTGTTCTCAAGCACTGATATTTTCAACAAGGTAGACACGTTCTCAATCAAGAAAGGAAAAGAGGTAACAGACAACACACACGTCTTTGTCCTTTTTGTTCTTATAAACAATCCATTTAGGCATGAATATGTGTTTTTCAGCTGAGGGAGCTGGAAGTATTTGATGCTCAGAAGATTGCGTGTGCAGTCACTGAGGGAGGCAGAAATGATCTGGAAAAACTCCGGGCCATATGGATCTGGCTATGCCATAATATTGGTAACTGCACATGCAAAAATGTAGAAAAGCATTTTTCAAAGCTTTAAAGGGTTCATGCAAAAATGATAATTATCCCATAATTTATATAAACATATATTTATACATATTCATATACATATATATATATATATATATATATATATGACTTTCTTCGTTAGGTCAAACCATCAGAGATATAATAAAAAAATATTCTGGCTCTTCAAAGCTTTATAATGGGAGTGAATAGCAACCACAATTTTGAAGCCCAAAAAAACCACATCTGTCCATCATAAAAGTAATCCATACGACTCCAGAGGGTTAAAAAAGGCCTTCTGAAGTGAAGCGACACGTTTTTGTAAGAAAAATATCCAAATTTATAACTTTTTAAACTAGAATCACTGGCTTCCATATGCGAGTCTACGTCCATGGCGCATTGATGAACGTGGAAGCACATGGATAGTACAAAACAAAACATCGGCCACGAATTAGAAGAATTTTAAAGAGAAATGTCAGAAGAGCTTGAGTTTGTTTCCTAGCGCTTTTTATTTGAACTGCTAGAGGCGTCTACTCTCACCTAAGCTTACGATATTCCTACATCCTACGTCATTCGCCGGAACTTGACTCCCGTGAACCCACGGACGTACATTACTGGAGGCTTGTGATTATAGTCTATAAAGTTATAAATAGGTTTCATTTTCTTACAAAAACAAATTGCTTTGCTTCAGAAGGACTTTATTAACCCCCTGGAGGTGTATGGATTACTTTTATGATGGATGGATGTGCTTTTTTGGCCTTCAAAATATTGGTTACTATTCACTCCCATTGTAAAGCTTGGAAAAGCCAGAATATTGTTTTAATATAACTCCGATTGTGTTTGACTGAAAGAAAAAAGTCATACACCTAGGATGGCTTGAAGGTGGAAGAACAATTTTTGGATGAACTATCCCTTTAAATAAAACCATATTGAAGTACGTCTACTTCAAAGTTTCACATTTAATTCAGTGTTGCTAGCCATTTCTGAGTGAAAAATGGTTCCTTCTATATTTTTTGTTAGTGCATACATGCACTTTTAACTCTATTTGTGAGTGTACTTCCTCAGACTAATTGTCTTGTGCGTTTGTGTGCGTAGAGTATGATTTAGAGGGATACCTTGGTCTTTCTCCGAAGATTTGCTCATCTGATGAGGTCATCAGGAAGGGAAAGGGTGTATGTAGTGGATACTCCGGCCTCTGTGTGGAAATGTGCAGGTAAATGGCCACAGGTATGTACAAACACACATCATGCCAGTAGAACGCAGGTCTAAACTTTCTCTCTTTCTCTAGGGAGGTGGGCATTGAGTGTGTGGAGGTGAGTGGGTACAGCAAAGGCATTGGATACCAGGCCAGGCACAGTTTAGCTGAGGAGCGTTCCGATCATGAGTGGAATGCCGTCTTCGTGGGGGGTCAGTGGTGCCTGCTTGATGCTTGCTGGGGCGCTGGCACGGTGGATATGAAAAGCAAAACATTTGTGAAGAGGTCAGGCTCCTTAGAGTGTCAGCGATACAGGACATATCACACAGCACACTCATATTGACAAATCATGAGTAGTTTTACACCATTGTTTGTGTACTGTAAAAGGTGGGTTCCTAGGAGAGAAGAAAATTACTAAGGAAAACATAAAACTCAATTCAATACAATAATGACTTACTCCTAAAAAGCCTGATGTGTCATATTTGATACTCATATTTTTACTTGTTTTTCCCAATCCAGTCATTTTTCTCTTGAAATATTACTAACAATAAAACGCTTTCACAAGAAAAAGATGTGCATCGCGACAGGAAGACAGATGAATCATACTAAAAGCAGTTTTACTTGGAAAATAAAATATAAACCATCAAACCAATGACAGAAGGCATTTAGTAGATTGTATACAACAGGGTTTTTTACAGCAATCATGTTGATAATTTAGAGATCTTAGAAATGTGCGTATGAAATATAATACTGTAGGCTTTATAGGGTTTATTGATTCGGATATTATTAATCAATGGTATATCTTTCTGTTGAGGCCATCAGTCTTAATTTGTAATTTCAATATAATTTTAAAATCACTTTGTATTCGATTATGTCAGCAATGCTTTATGGGATCATTGTTCAGTCCCCTCTTAAATGACTGAGTGGTCTACACGGTTATATATATTTGACTTTTTTCTGATTTACAAATACTTTTTGGTTTCAAAATCAAAGTTTGTAATTCATCAAAACAATTTGATCTGGTTGGTTTGGTTTAGCAGATGTATGGCCACTTATTACCTATGTAATAAGTATTGACGTCTGTCACTTTCAGGTATGATGACTTTTATTTCCTGACTGAACCCAGTGAGTTCATAAACTCACATTTCCCTGATGACCAGACCTGGCAACTACTCACCACACCCATCTCTATGGAAGAGTTTGAAATGAGACCCTTGAAGACCTCAGCATTTTATCAGTTTGGATTGACTCTGACACAACCTACACAGTACAAAACAATCACAGGTGTGCGCACACACACAAAACACACACCATCGACGCAACTACGCACATGCATAACAGAATAATTCACAAACTCAAAAGGGAAGATTAGTGAAGCAAACACAATGTCTGTTACACTATATTGAGATAATAGGCAGCTGCTGGTATCTGCTCTGAGAAAATACATTAGACCATTTGCTGCAAAGATTAGACTGTCTCATGAGAAAAAAAAGTTATTGTAACTAAAACTTCCTGAATGCTTTCTATTGCATGCACTGCAGCAAACGCAGGCAAGAACGACTGCATTCAAACTGAAGCTAAATGTAGTGCCATTCCTGGAAAGCGAAGGTGCATTTTAACTAGACACCACGTCTTAAAAAACTGGCAGTGTATAAAGCAGCACGACGCCCCGCAAACGTATCAGTCTAATATGCTTGCATAGAAAATAAAAAGTATCGCAGTCCAACACAAACAAAAAAAAAATTGCACTTTGAGAATGGAAATCACCATGAAATTAAAATGGACAATTCTTATTTTTATAAGTGAAAATTCATGTGCTCTCATAATCTTTAATCAAAATAGCTTCCCTCCCTCTTGCAAAAACATCTTATTTCTTCTCTGATGACGCAAAACCTGTCTCTCACATGAGATCACAGCAACAGCAAACCATAAAGATCCAATCAAATCCTAATGGATAAAATCAAGTCCCGCCCTACATCTTTTCTTGTTCGAGAAGCCGTTTCACTCAGATATACGTCACAATAGGGAAGAAAAGACTATTGCAACTTCCATTTCCTTGTCGACTTTAATAGTAAAACAAACTGAAATTGATTTCAGCAAGCGCAAACTACTCAAAAGCAACAGTCCTTCCAGTGGAACAAGTATTCTTATTCATACACTCCTTCAAGTGGTCTATTTTAGTAATACAGGGAATAGTCAGGGGCGATTTCGGATACAGCCTTTGAGGAAACAGTACCTCTTAACAGCAGCTTACCAAAACTTACACAAATACATCTATGGCTTCTAATACTGTAGTCCTTTCAATAAAAGCTTCCATATTTCTTGTTTACATTTGCTAGAAGCCAAAAATGTATGATGTTATCCCTTATAACTATAGAGCTTTCGCACTGGAGGAACGTTTTTGTTTTGTTTGCTTTTTGTCGTGTTGGCACCACAGGACCTGGGACTGATTTTAGAAACAGAAACGCCTTTTTGGGGGAACTAAATTAGCTACTTCCGAGTAGAGTCTATGTGACGAAAGTGACGAAACCGTATGCTGATTGGTTGAACGCATTCCATATGAAATATCGACAGCCGTCATTTTTAAAAAGCCACAAATTTTACATATACTTAATCCATGAACATAGAAAAGGGCGATGGATGGACCAATGCCAAAGTCCAACCACTTTTCAACCTTTACGCTACAGAGTTGCTGATGTTGTTGAATGCAGTGCTTAAATTACGTTGCTGTCAGCCGGTTTACGACATGCAACCGGGAAAATTGCCCTAGGGAAAATGTTGGTACTAACTGGTACGAAACCCCCTTATGCCGACCATCGTAAATTCAGGAGTGGTTCTCCGTGCATGCATTTAAGAATTTTGCTTCCTTATTTACGTGCCAAAATGTTCTAGTGTGAACGTAGACACAACATTACAGTAACATTTTGTAAACGTGTCAAAACTTGTTTTCCACAGATGACGGGGAAGCAATCGTGTCTGTGAGATCCTCTAGACCATTGACCTTTTCATTTGAGATGAGGCAGCAGGATCCCCAGACAGGAGCGCTAAAGCAGGAGGAGGTTGACAGCTCCTGTGGTCTCCTGTCAGTTACTCAACAAGGGATGAAGCTGCGATTACTACCCCCAGAGCCTGGGGCCTACGAGGTGAAACTGTTTGCCCGGCGAGAGGGTGAACTTGGTGTTCTGCGGTGGGTTTGCTCTCTCGAACTTGAGTGCCCGAGTATCCAGAAGAGGCAAGTCCTACCTGACAACCCCTACCTGAACTGGGGCCTGGCGACGGGGGCATCAGCACTAGGTGTCAAGGGTTGCAGCGTCACAGGAGAAGAGGCTGTGGAGGTGGGTGAGGGTGGCGAGTGCAAGGTGATCCTACACACATCACGACCTCTGATGATGGTGTGTGAACTCGCACACCACGAGCTCGACGGCGCAACGGCCAAGCGCTGCCTTGCGTCGCAAATCACAGCAGAGCAGCTGGTGTGCAACGTCATGTGCCCGCACAAAGGATTTTACCGGCTCTCCATATTTGTTAAGGATTACGATAGCGGAAGTGGGACTTTTCAAAATGCCGGGAACTACCTGCTGCACTGTCAAAGTCGAGGGCTGAATCCAAACCTTTTGTATCCTGCAGACCTTGGCCCGTGGTGTGGTCCTGGGATGCGTACTCAAGAAGCTGGACTGTCCCATTTCAGCCACACAGGGGCGATAGTGAATGCACCACAGGGGCGGTGCAACGTCACCTTCCATTGCGCCTCACCAGACCTGCAAATACACGCGGTCCTCTGCGCTGAGCTCCACAAGGAGGCCCATTTTCCTCTGTCCCGATATTTACTCCTGACATTTACCGAAACTAAGGTAACTGTGAGTGTGTGCGTGCCCAGAGCGGGAGTTTATCGCCTCGCTCTTTATGGACGCAAACCCCCTCAGCAGGACTACATGTCGCTGTGTGACTTCATAATCAGGAGTGTGTGTGAAAAGCCCGGAGATCCATTCCCCTGTGTATATTCAGCGTGGGGAAGAGGGTGTGTGTTGCTGGAGCCCCGCACAGGTGTGCTGGCTTCACAAAGTTCAGTGAGTTTTCGCGTGCGGGTACCAGGTGCTCAAAGAGTGTGTGTCGTGGGAGAAAAACGAACGGATCTGAAGATGAATAAGAGCAGAGTTTGGGAAGGTGAGACTGCCACTGGAAATGCCACACAACTCAAGCTCGCTGCTGTCACTAAAGAAAGCAGTGACATGCATGTTCTCATGACCTTTGATGTCCTTAACCTGGAGAACGAACTGTGAACAGAACAGTCTTTTGTCTAGAGGACAAAAGGGCTATGGTCAAACTGCAGTTCAATGCGTTCCAACTGATTTCTTTTGTTCCTTATCACATTTTTGGATGATAGTGTGAACCTTGATGATCTGGTTCACTTTCATATGTGGAAATAAATCATATATATATATATATATATATATATATATATATATATATATATATATATATATATATATATATATATATATATATATATATATATATATATATATATATATCTGTTGTTTGAGAACACTGAAAAAATATATACTTTTCGTAGAAATATGAAAACAAGATAAATCAGAATGTTGCTGACTATACAGAATATATTAGTAAGTGTTTTGAGGCCTTATTTCAATTTGTTCTTTTCAAAAATCACGCATATACGTAATTCTCTCAAAAATACAAACATGTACACACTTGTTGCTCACATATTACTGAAGCCTAGTTACAGTGAAGTGAGACTTTTGTCATTAATATGTTAATAAGCAACTAAAAAAGCACAAATGTCAGGACATGTCAAACTACTCCAGGACTCCAAATCAGCCTCAGAGGGTTAAAGTAGAAATGTTATTTTAAATTGTAATATTTCACACTGTTTTTACTGTGTTTTTGATCAAATAAATGCAGCCTTGGTGAGAAAAAAAAATTTTACCAACCGATTTTGAATTAGAATTTGATTTGCGCACTTTGGCTTGCAGTGTGACCATAGCCTAAAATAAGGGGAAAGAATGTTCAGAATCATCTTCAGGTCAAAGCGTGATAATGTCCTCTCATATTTTTCAATAAGCTGTTTCTTAATGACATTTATGTCACTGTATGTGTGTGCGAGTGCTATATTTGCATGGTGACACAGAGTATATTCATATACTCACCTGCTCTTAAGTGCTGGAAGTGTCAGAGACATAAAGTGACGGTCAGAGTAAAGGGCACTCTGGCCTCAGTGTGTGCAACAGAAAGGACAATTATTGTTCATCTTATACATCAATCCCTGGAAGTGATTAAAAGAACAGAGATGACCAAACAACTGCCATGTTCAGTGAGGCTTGAACATGGTGATGCATGATGCTAGCAACAGCAAGTCATGGGTTCGATTCCCAGGGAATGCATGCATTAAAAAAAAAAAAAAATGTATAGCTTGAAGTCAGTATCTACAAAATGTTTAAATGTAAATGTTCTATCGTAAATCAAATTGTAATTCATATATGTATATATTTATATAGCAATTAAAGATTTAAACTTGCTTTAAAAATGAGAAAAAAAAATGCTTTGAAATGCTAGAAAATGAAATGATATATTTTCCTCTAAACAGATGGTTTGATGTACATTCTGCTAACATTCCAAATGCAGTCTATCTGGATCAAGCACCCAGAGTCAAAATCTCTCTTAAAGGATTAGTTCACTTCAGAATTAATTTCCGGATAATTTTCTCACGTCCATGTCATCCAAGATGTTTAAGTCTTTATTTCTTCAGTCGAAAGCAAACATTCCAGGATTTTTCTCTATATATTGGATTTCAACAGGGATCAATGGGTTGAATGCAGTTTCAATGCAGCTTCAAAGGGCTCTACAAGATCCCAGACGAGGAATAAAGGTCTTATCTTGTGAAACAGTTGGTCACTTTCTAAAAAACATTAGGTAAAAATGTATATACTTTTTAACCACAAATGTTCATCTTGCACTGCTCTCCGATGCGCCAAGCATTACATACTCACGTTGGAAAGGTTACGCGTGACAAACGAAAGTACCGATCCAGTGTCTACAAAGCGAACGTGCAAAAACTAAGTCAAATGCCCTTTACAAATAAATCGTAAGACAACGATGTCGAATGATTTTGAAGTTGGAGAAAAAAATGAGATGAAATTTTTCGCCCTTTCCAACGTGATTACGTAATGTGCATCGCAGAGCAGGATGAGCATTTGTGGTTAAAGTATATAATTTTTTTTTTTTTTTTTTTTTTTTAGAAAAAGACCGATGGTTTTGCTAGATGAGACCCTTATTCCTCAGCTGGCATTGTGCAGAGTCCTTTGAAGCCACAATTTGGACCTTCAACCTGTACCTTGGTGAAGTCCACTATATGGAGAAATGTCCTGGAATGTTTTCCGCAAAAACCTTAATTTCTTTTTGACTAAAGAAAGAAAGACATAAACATCATGGATGACATGGGGGTGAGGAATCCTTTAACTTCACTATTGCAGGACAGTCGTGGTCTAATGGTTAGATAGTCAGACTGGTAACCTGAAGGTTGCTGGTTTGAGTCAATATCAGCAGGAAATGACTGAGACAAGCTACCTAACCCCCAATCACTCCCCAGGCGCCACAGCAAAAATGGCTGTGTGTTCACTACTCACAACTCCTAAAGTGTGCACTAACTGGATGGTTAAATGCAGAGGATAAATTCGGAGTATAAGCAATCACACTTGCCCGTCATGTCACTTTTACTATGAGGAACCATGGGAGACAAAAAGGCCTTAGTAGGGTTTTGCATGATGCAGTCATAACCAATGCATCAGAAATGAAACCTTGAACTCGTCCCACTGCCCAGTGAGAAACAATGGCAGCTATGTGTGCAAAGGGTGGGTACCGTCTCCAGGGAGAGATGAAGGGAGCCTGATGCAAGTTGAAAGAAATGTGGGTATTGTATCTGCAATAGGGTGAGCACATTGTTTTGAACCCACCTCAGAGCAGAGCGCAGGCCATATATATGGGTGTAGATCCTTGGGGCACGTTAGTCACAGAGGGTTGAATACGACAATTTTGGAAGGTGGGCAGGGCAGGGACCCAAAGTGAAGGCCAGGAAAAGGATGTGTGTGGTAGGCTTCAATTTGACACACAAAACAGTGCTCGATTACATATTACAGACACACAAGTTATAAATAGCTTCTGTTGTTGCAGGCCCCAGAGCTTAGTGTTTAAGCTGGGTTTGGCATCCTTAAAGATGTTATCACCATGTGACAAATCCACTGCTGAGTTGATAACCTTAGACATACAAACACACTTCTCTTCCAGGCTGCTTTAGTCTAAAGACGTTTGTTGCCAGCATGTTTCACTGAAGAAGACCACTATGAATGACCCATAACACGAATAAACCATCAAAATAAGTAGCTTATAAATATTTTAATGTGTTATTTTGTCATAAATACACCATATATATTAGGGAAAAAGCATCAGTCACAGGAGAAAACATGAGTTACAGTAGTTTTGTGCAAACAACACTCAAATTTTGATTTTTCAAAAACTTTTGTTTAACCCCTTTAAACAAAACAAAAACAACAAAACATTTAAGAACTTTTGGCACTTTTCAAGTAGAACCATCTGAACTATTGTTCATTTAAGATATCAAAGATATCACGAACTCAGAGCACTGGATATTCTGAAACTGAGGTAAAGACTATTTGAATTCCACATTTTCCCTCCGAGTCAAAAAGGTCCAATGTTTCCCCATAACGCCGACACAAGACCTTATGGGTGCATGTTTAGCTTTGTGCAAATAACTTTTAGCTAATAATACCTATTTTTAGCTATTTCAATTTTCAGGCTTGTCCCCAGCCAGCCAGCAGCAACTGGAAATTATTTAGCCCTTTAGCTCGTCCTAATTTTACGGTTGCCCTCGAAGCACAGCACGTCATCCACAAAATAATGCACCAAATGTAGGCCGGTTGTGATAGACGTTTGAAACAAAGCTTCTATGCTGGTGTTACCAACTCTACTAGATACCTGAGAACATGAGACATGTGCTGTCTGAATGACCAGCTTCTGGTTGGTTATTCCAACAATGATCAGATTTAGGGACAAGATAAAATGTTTTGGTCAGGGACAAGCCTTCAGTGACCATTGAAAGTCAACATTTATCTAATAATAATAGACTGCCACCAAAGGTAACATTGCGACTAAAAAAAAAGTGCTTCTCTTTGACTCTTTGAAAGTCTGACCTTTTGGAAAACCCAGGCCATTTTGGGTTAAGCAAATCAAAACAAACTAAAAAAAAGACAAACATCTATCCCTCCTATCTGAATAGCAATGAAGCCACTAATTTAAGATTATCCTTGACTAAATGTCAAAAACCTTTCCACCAAACTCTGTTTTATTCCTCTAACTTCAGCTCAATGAGCACAGCTCTGCGGGCCAGAATGGGTTCAAGCACACAATACCAGGAACTGCCTCTGGAGGGCCTCACTAGATTCCTCTTTGCGAGGAGCAAAAGCCAGATTCACAGTGTTCATCTATGACAAAAAGCTTTTAAATCCATCAGCCAAGACTTTTTCGTTGTCTTGAGTTTTACACGGTGGCCCTCCAGTGCCTTTCTGTTACTCAGCAGACCCTTACTGACCCTTTACACTAACATAGACAAACAACTCTTCATATCCTTTCACCAACACTGGCTCTTGGCTCTGCCCGGGGATGCCCCTGCTCCCTGCCAAGACTCTGCAGCGGCAGCCAAATATCTGTCACAGGAGAGAATCTGCTTCGCCTGAGGAATACTATCATCTGGCTCCAATTTAATTAATTTCACAGCATTAGAAAAATAGAATTTGCGAAGATAAATCACGTTTTTCCAATATGAAAAATAGATCGAACTCTAGCAATTTCTTTCTTGGTTGTTCCAGTTTGGTGAAAGGCATTTCTGTAAGCATAAATAGAACTCGATAAGACATTTTAACACATGCGGATAGTATGTGCTAAAAATGGCCGTCACTTCGAACTGCACATTATATAAGTGTTTCGTAGCCCTGCACCCTTTAAGGACAGCTGCTGTGTAGAACCCGACTAATGGCAACACCACGAGCTAAATGAGCGTGCGTGTATGTGTGTGTGTGCGCGGCACATCAGTGATTGTGTTTCAGCCCTCGTGAAGTGACCGCTTACCTCTGAGGCTCTGTCACCTATTAGCGAGTAGTCGGATTCTCTTTGCTCGTCGGTTCTACATCTCAGCAACGTCCTTTCAGAGTCAGTTCGCAACAGGGCGGCCTTGAGTAAAACTGCACTTGCATACTGACAAGGTACAGAAGTGTCAAGAGACATAAAAGGCAAAGTTACTATATTAAAATCTCAAAAGGAACACTAAAAAAGGCTCATAGCAACATTAGCACTATGTAGCTCATAAATCTCCACAGTAACTCTGACCAAAAGTTAATATGGCTTGAAAGAGCTGCTAGCCATGTCGTGTATTAACACCGGTACAGTATATTGCAGCACAGAAGAGACCAGCAGTGTCCGAGTTTCTTTGGAAGCGCTCTTTGAGTTGCGCCGTAATTGTTTCAAAAGCATTACATTTTAATAAGGCTTGTCTTACAGACAAAAAGGCCAAATGTGTGTATATACACATGTAAAAGACTCTGCTGCTCTCCTGCTGTGTGTGATTAGTCGAAGTAAACATGCATAGAATGACACACCCCAGGATAGAGCTAAAATATGACCGTAATACTGAACGGTACAGATCTAGTACACTACAGGGGTGATATATGCACACTAATTCTGCTTCTGCCATGCCTTTGTACCAGCGCACACTCGGCAAGCACAGGTTTAACACACCAAACTGATTCCAGGTGCTACACACAAACCCAACATCAAATAGTCAATCTGTTTAAGAACACATTAGAACTCCTAATAATAAACCTTCCATCATCCCCCGTTACCCAAACCCTCCCAAAATGGGGTGACTTGACACACCGGTGTGTCAGTTAATCACTTCAGAATGGCTGAAAAGAGAACTGCAGCACATGAGAGATCCTCAGCCCTGATCCTCACAGCGGGGTTCGATAGATTGACAGAGGCTGACTGAGGGCAGGTGCAATGCACCTGCCTTTCCAGATGCACACGGCTGGAAATGAGCCTCGTGTTTGATCACTTTCAGCCTCGCTGACAAACTTCATTACGATTCAGCTCAATATGTCTGCTAGTCACTGGAATTACAGTAGGACAACCTTCACTGCAGGGAGCTTCACCACTACAGCACGCACACTGCAAAGAGCGTAACGATCTGGCAATCCTTTATGAGCCTCTAATTTCTGTTTACCTTACATTTGGTAATACAGAGAATCTTTACAGGATTGTTTTGACACATCTTTACACAGGCTTTTGCATTGCTGTTTAACGCAGCAGCATTTCAGCTTTCTCATGGTGCTGGTATTATTTACAGTCATGGTATGTTGGGCAAAGGATCTCTCATTAGGCTGTGATATTTCTCCCTGGCTGTGAGCTAAATCCTCCCCATCCCTCAACAGCAAATCCCTCATTCTAACATGTGAAATGGACGGTTTTGAGAGGGTAATTGGATAGTGGACGTTAGTGATTGTAAAGTGACCCCCCTCCCTCTCCCCGGATAGTGAATTTGTCAGTTGAGGGGATTAGGGGTCGAAGAGGTCGGCGTGTGGCTGCAGGTCCACCTCTCTGTTGAAGCGCTCGATCTCTTTATTGGTCTCCAGGATGTATTCATCAATGAACTGATCCATCACTGAATACACACATGTAAGGAATCAACATGTGATTGCAACACACGGGATCACAAGAACAAATCAGTTCTGCTGAACACAATAATAGTCAATACTGCTGATATTCAATATTGGTTTTAATGCTGTCGATTACAGCTCACTATAATTTTAACTGATGCTTCAGTTTGTATAAACTAATTTACAGTATTACAATTAAAGCTTAGATGTGCAAACCTGCAATTTTTTTTTTAAATTCCTTCTGATTAAACATTTGGCCTTCTTATCGGATTAATACAAGTGAACATCACATTCCAATTTGTTTATACGCACAATGGGGCAAGTTGAAATTATTGTCGGTGGTAATCGACAGCATGCTTCTATTGCAGTATGCAGACATTAGGTTGAAAGTATAATATAGTTAAAAATTATCGGGTTGTTAAGATTTTTTAAACATGTTTAAAAGAAGTCTCTAAGGCAGTGTCTCCACCAAAGTGTTTTTCTGAGGCTAGCATATTTTTCCAATTGTTTTCAATGAGAGCGGTGCATTTTACAATGGCAAGAGTGTAACAAGGCCCTGAACGTCTATTTCACCCTGAAGCGCTGAGCGCTCAGTGTTTTTTACCGGTTGCCGGTGTCAATTTTGATCCATTTAATGTGTCCTTGCTGAATAAAATATGAATTTCTTTCAAATAAAAAAAATCTTACTGACCCCAAACTTCTGAATGGTAGAGTAACCAAGAAAAGTTATATTAGAGTTAAAAGATACGAGGATGGAAGTTATGCTTTTCTCCAAAGAAACTGACAAAGTGATGACCGTTGTAGAAGTAACCGGGAGGGAGAGGATCCAGGTGCCTTTTTACCTAGAGATATATAAAATGAGTACTTAAGTACTTTAACCACCGAAGCGAAATCTGTTTTGCTGTTTTCTGGCGTGCAAGTGTAAGTGTGTGTATACTCACATGAATGTATTTGATCTCCTGTGGGGTGAGCGTCCTATGATTTTTCTTAATTTTCTTTGGCACTTTCTGTGAAACACAAACACACTGACATTTTCAGGCCATAACCCTCACATGATTGCATTAAAATCTCCAATCTCTCTATAAATCTGAAGTGGAGTGCCAATAATTCATAAAATGTGTTATTTGGGGTTATACCCAAATATTTAACCTCCCACAAAATTAGGGCAGGAAATATAAAACAAGTCTGCAGATTCCACCTGGTTCCACCTGGTCCTACCTATGAGAATTTACCTGTTTGGCACAATGCCGGAGCCAGTCTTTCAGCCCCTCCTGGGTGAGCCCCACTCCGTGAAACATTAGATAACAGTTGTTTGTTGTCCGTGGGCCATGGTGAGTCCTCTGATCGGGGGCAACGGTCACATTCCCACTGATAGAGTTACAGTTTACCTCCATCTGTCTGTCATTGTCTACAGTGAAAACAGACACCACATGCAGTCAGATACACACACACCGAGTCCAACATGCTGCACACTAATTTATCAAACATGTCATCCGAGAGAGCTATGTCTAGCATGGCGTGCCAACAGCCATCCATCCCATCAATCACTCCTCTGCAGTGTGGTCTACAACTCGGCACTCTACAAACAAGCAAGGAGTCAAACTGAACACAATGCACTGAATGTTAAGAATGCGTTACAAAAACTTACAGGGATCTGAAAACAAAAATCACACACCAAACCGAATGTAGGCACCGAAAAAAAATAATTCCATAACAAAACACAGATGATTCATGGGGATAACTAGGCATCACAGATGGTGTTCGGACCTTATGGGTCCTAAATGAACTACGCTACCTAGCGTGCTTTAACTCAGGCACTATTAAATCACTCAGCTCTCTCCATTCTGTCAATCTGCCCACTCTCTCCATGCAACTACACCACAGATTCAAAGGAACAGGTACAGTCAAAAAAAAAACCCTCCAAAAAATGTGACCACAGGAAGAAACGACTGAGTAAATAAAAAAGAGTGAGAATAGATGTGTGCAGGCCACACCATTCTGAGGATTTGAGGAGAGTCCTACCGTGTGGCGTTACCCCACAGGCCCCCTGCCTACTAATTCTCATAGGAAAATCATATATTAACTACATAGACAAAACCAGAGCAAGAGACATCCTGGAATCAAACAATATACATTTTTAAACAATCTTATTTGATTCTTGACTATATCACACTGTATTTCCCATAAAACAAATGCATATTACAGCAGATCTAGCATGAGATGAAGACAGACTGCCCTACCAGAGAACAGCACTTTCCCACTGATGTGATAGATGTTTCCTGTGAAAGGGCTAGGTTTGAGAGAGGACTTCAGAGCTGAGAAAAGAAACCAAGACAAATGTTTGATCACTTCCATTTTTAGCATTTTTACAGCATCCTTACCTATACATTCAGCGCTCCCTTTATAATCAAACCCTTTGAATGTTTATTAATGGTTTGGTCTCTCACAAAAATTACATAACCGCCTGATCACGGGTATTTGATCAAATTGCAATGATTTTGCGCATTTGATTCCGCTTAACGGTTCTTGTGTGTGCATTTTAATGTGATTTAAACCATTCAAATGCAAAAGACTCACACACCGTTTTCCGTGCTGCACACACATTCAAAGTGCGCTCACGGAAAAAGTGATTTTAATGTGATTTTAAACCTATACCGTTACATATCCGTGCAGCACAGAAAACAGTGTGCCAGTCGTCTCGCACTTGAATGGTTTAAAAATCACGTTTTTTGTGGGAGCGCACTTTGGCTGTATGTGCAGCACGGATAACAGCGCGAGAGTTGTCTTGCACTTGAACGGATTCGTGCAGCTCTTTAAAGTGACAGCAGCCAAACATTCCTGCTGCCGTCTCTATAATAACACTAATCAAAAAACAAAAGACTTACTCGTTCTTGACTGAACTATATTTGTAATGTAAATTTTATTTATAAACTGCAGTGTTATTTTACATTTGATTAGTTTCTGAACGTGAATACCTGATATCTTAAAACAATGTTTATTCATATATGTTCCGTTGTATTTCTTTGTTGCGACTGCCATTTTTTTAAATAAATATTTTAATCATTTTTTTTAATGTCATTCTACTCTGTGCCAGTGTTATTTTAGTATTATTTCTATACTATTATAGCATTTATTAATATATTTAATTAAATTCTATTTTTCAATATTCAGTTTTCATTTTAGTAATGTTTACTGTATATGCTTTTGCTTATTGTAGTATAAGTTTACTTAATCGTTTTTGCTTGTTTTTTGTTTAATATTTCCATCTTTTAGCAAGTTTTGGCAGTAGTAATTTAATTTAACTAAGTAATTTAATCAATTTCATTTATCTGACAAGGCAGCCCATTTCTAATTTTCATTTATTTAGTAAAGTAAAAGTTTCATTGAACATTTATATTTTATTTTATTTCAGCTTTATTTCAATTAATGAAAACAATTTCAGTCTTAGTTTTAGTTAACAATAACAACAGTGCTCTGTGCAATATTTATTTACAAAGCCTTAACGGAAATCACTCAAATATAATTGTTAAAAGACAATTATATTTGTGTGTCAGTTGCAATACAAATGATCAACAAACCATTGTCATGACTGTAACAGTTTTATTGATGATGATGATAAATACACGCAAAAAAAGATGCTTACCTTTGCAGCGCTGCAGAAATAATGCTCTCTCTAATGGACGACTAAACTCAATACGATGCTGAGACATAGACAAAGTTCCACTTCCAGACACAAACCTTCCCTCCCACCTATAAAAAAACAAAAAAACACAGCATAGTCCAGTATAGTTCAACATCCACCTGTATGTACATATACATATACTAAGAAGAGGTGAGAACGAGACTGTTACCAGCCAGGATACAGAAGGTATCGTGCATTGATCATATGAGACTGTGAGAAACTGCTGTCATCCAGAATAAGACTTGTATCTTCAGTCCTACGAAGCAAAAAATAAATGAATAAATAAATCCATAATTACCGCAACATTTAAGTGAGTGTAAATTAGAGGAATCATTAATGTACAAACCTTTTAACCACCCCTTTTTCTGCTAAGATAAATGCAGTTCTGGGATTGGCTGAACGGATTAGCTGCTGCATGGTTTTGAGAAGCGGGTGCTTCTGCTCGGTAGTCAAACCAGTGAAGACAACATTGCTGACGATGCCTAAAAAGATGAACTCATAAGTAATGATTTAACAGACGCCACTTACAGTGCACTCATTACAGGGGCAATTCCTCTAGAGTGCTGAGGTTAAATGAGGCTGCTTTAATTAAGGGCACATTGGTAATGTCTCAGTGTCTTCACACACATACAGTTTGATTGATTTTGTTCATATCAGATGAAAATGATCAAGGACGTTGTTAAAAATAATGCTTGTTTGTAACCATGGGATTCTTCAGAAGGATATGCGGACATAGAAAGTTGCTGAACACCACTCAAGCACCGTTCATGTGTAAATGTGGCCAGTCTCATTTGAATCTTTTGGGTTTTTTTTGGCAGGAAGTTTTAAATTCTGAAAATTATACTAAGTTTCATAGTGCAAAGAATATCTCTAAAGATCCAAGAAAATTTGATTCCGCATGATATGACCCCACACCGGCAACAGATCTGATAGCAACATCCACACACGCTCTCACCATATTGAGAGAAACTCACCCTGACTGCACTGTTCCAGGAGTTTGGGGAAGAGAAGCCTGTGAGAAACAGTTTCAGAGAGCTTCAGATACAACATCAAACAAGGGAAATTACAGCGTGTTAACAGGCCATTTAGTGACTTACAGTATAATTACATAATGACATATAATTCTTATTACAGCATTTACAATCTGAATTACAAGTGTTCATCTGGAAAAGTAGGTGTGCTAAATGTCATGTGGAAATACTCTTGCCTGTGTTTGATGAAGGATGTGAGTGGGTTGACACAGGCCGAGACGGCACCCACTGTTATTTGGGTGTGAACTTGTGGGTCTGGATGAGCCGTAATTGCCTGGATTACATCCAGCACATCGGTGTAGCTACAACACAACCACACAAACTCACGTCAGAAAAACAGGGCTGTCAAAACTAACACGCATGCAATTATTTTGGTCAGTTTCTCAAAAATATTTAACGCAATTAAAACAGCATCCTTTTTTCTGTCATAATTTGGCTAGCGTTACATTATATGATCACGCTCTTATTCACGCAAACGCTTTTAAACCATTAAAGCGCCACAAGACAAACGAGAATGCGCTGTCTGTGAATGTCGTGTCTGTGTGACACACACATGACTCATGCGCACAGAAAGATGCCCTAAAATGCCTGTTTTGTTGAGCATCCCCATAAGAGCAGTCTTAAATTAGTTGAATAACATTTTAAATTAACTTAAAGAGTTGTGAGAAAATGAGATGCGCGTCAGATCCGCATCATGTTCAGCAGTAACCGGTCTTAAAGTGACAGCAGCCTAATAAACCAGTTGCTGTGATTTCTGTCATTAATGTTAATCAAACAACAACGGCAACAGAGAAATTTGTAGCTTTAATAAGGATTAATCTTTATTTAATTTATAATTTATGCAGTGAAGACTGTAATGCATCTATTAACTTGTCTGAGAGGTAGGAAGGCCACAGGTAAATATGGGTTTATGTGAAGATTGTTTTAAGTTCACTTCAATTAAGTTACTTTTTAAAGCCTAATAAATACTGAAATTAATAGCTTTGTTATACTGAACGTTTATAATTAATGTTTTTAAAAAAATTCATTTCGGAGATGTCATAAAACAACCATTGCCATTAAACAACATTTAAATTATAATATCTTTAAATTGTTTCTACATGCATTTGGAGATTAATTATTAAGACAATATACATTTTGTAATTTATTACAATATAAAAATATTAAAAACTCCAATGTTTTTAATCGTGATTAATTACAGAAAAAAATGTGATTATTAGTTAATTTTTTTTAATCGATTGACAGCACTACAAAAACGATGAATGACTAATTGTTTCTTCTGCATCACTGGCTGTGTCTCAAAACACAGTGAGCGGCTTAAATAAATGTGATGCTCAATGTGCACCTCACAAGTTCCTGAGACAGCGTTCATGTCCATCTTACCCTGGTATAAGCAGCAGAACTCTGGAGGAGTTCAGATCTGTGTCCCTCTGTTTGGCCAGGAGACTGCTCAGGAACCGCTGAAGGTGTGATGCACTGAATTCCTCAGAGCCCTCCAGAGAAGGGCAAAACACCTCCCATCTGGCAATCAAACAGTACTCAGTATAGGAGAATAAAGTATAAAGAATACTAAAATACTTTCCATTCAACTAAGAATTTCCAACCTTCTACTTGAATAGTGCAGTAGAACAAAATGTTTAAATGCATTAAAGTCAGAAATATCACTCACTAGGAATCTCCCACGTACAATTTTAAATGTAACACAACATTATAGATATAATGATAGTTCATGGCATCTTGATTGTTCTCACCTGGTGCTATTTTGATTCACTTTCATCAAGAAATCACACAGATTCTCCTTATGACTGCCCGGCAAGCCTGAAATGATAGTGAGGACCACCTACACACACACACACACGTATCTATTATTATTCATATGCTCTGTCTCCTCCAGCATGACATGTCGGCTAGATTATGTATGACTGTGTTCTGTGTATACACATGCATTTCACCTTTTTGTTGGATTCAGGTTTGGTGCTTTCAAGTACGGTGTCTGAAAACACGGTGGACAAGTGGTCGCTACAGACAGACTCTTCACCCACGCTACTGCTGACGGCAAAATGCTGTAGAAACCTGAACATAAGCATTTAATATTATATATACACATGTCCATCTAGACATTTTGAAATGCAAGTTGATCTTTCAATAATAAAAACAACTTTTTTTGCAAAAAATATTAAGCTACAAAAATGCAAAATAGACAGACTTTCATAGCGGCGTTATACTTATGGACCTTATTGACAAAATGTCTTGTCACTTGTCATGGTCATTGCTTATGAGGTCAAAAATGATTGTTTTACTGCTTTACATTCTGCCACACCATCCCTAGATAGCACAGGGTCTATGAGTGTGTGTGTGTGTGTGTGTGTGTGTGTGTGTGTGCGTGTGTCTGTTACCTCTCCTGCTCTGGTAGCTGTGGATAAGCAGTCTTCAGAACAGCTCTGTGGCTGTTTGCCGCTGGAGAATGTGTTTCATGAAGCTTAAACAGCCTGAAGTACCTGAGAGGAAACACGTCATCAGATACCATCATATGCTACATCATGATACCTCTGGGCTCAAGCACAGAATAAGATCTTAACAAATCAGACCCCATTCTGTTGGCTGAGCTGATGCAAAATGAAGTGTTATCTCACATGCTCTTGTGCTCAGGGCTCAGCTGATCATTGAGGACATGCTGCACTCTCAGTCCAGAGTCTGACTTACGCCAAGCTGGCAGGACCTGCAAATCATATCACAACTCATTTATAACCAAACACCAAACAGAATATAACAACTCTGCAGGATGACAGAAACCTAAATCTTCCACCTGCATATGTATGTGTGTGAGAGCACCTGTGAATAGAAGCTTTTGTAGCTCTTGGTTCTGGGAAGTATAGCGATGGCCAGAGAGAGCTCAGTGCTGTGTAAAGGGAATGGGAGGTGTCGAAGCAGAGAGGTCTGATACTCTATGAACAGAACCGAAATATCCGACAGAGAGCCCTGTGAAAAAAAAAAATATATTAAATATATTTAGTCAATGCAAACATTCACTAATAATAAATGCATATCATTCAAAAGCTTGAAGTTTATGTGATCAAAAATACAATAAAATTGTGAAATATTAATAAAGTCCTAAATTGATGTTTTCTATTTTAACATATAATTTATTCCTGTGATGGTAAAGCTGAATTTCACTACAAGTCCACTATATGGAGAAAAATCCTGGAATGTTTTCCTCAAAAACAATTTCTTTTCAACTGAAAAAAGAAGTACATAAACATCTTGGATGACACAGGGGTGAGTAAATCATCAGGAAATTTTAATTCTTAAGAAAACTAATCCTTTAAATGAATCCTTCCTGAATAATTTCCTTAAAAATAAAATCCTTCTAACCCCAAATATATAATGAATGAGAACATTGCTCACCCCATCATAGAGTTTAATTGTGTTGATGTGACTCATAGGAAGTGTGATGGAGCCATGGTGTGGATGTACAAACAGGATACCCTCAGAGAAAAACACCAGCTTCCCTACAAGACAATAAAAACATCACAAAAGCATTAATGCCTATTCACAAAGACTACTTAAATCCATGACCTTCCAATAAAGGTGAAATCTGACCTTCTTCAGGTGTAGAGAGCAGGCTGTTGGAGAACATGTAGGCAGAGTCTCTCACTGTAAGTGGAATGCCCAAACACGTACCATCCTCTTCCTGTTTTTACACACAGATATTAAAGCATATACAGGAGTTAGTACAGCATGAGGGAAGAGCTTCAATGTTTAGTATAAACCACTGCACTGTGAAACTTCACCTTCAGCAGATGCTGAGCCTGTTCAGACAGTCGCACATCCGCCTCATCAACCTATAACACACAGAAGTCAATTAACTCCGTATATAATCAAAAATATCATTCACTCTGCACATGTAGAGGTAGAAAACGAGTGTACTATACCAGCCAGCAGACATAGCGAGGAACTGAGGAGGTGAGCACAGTGAAACAGCTGTCAGAGGAAAGAGCGCCATCTGCAGAAGAAGAAATGCCTTACAGTCACATGTCCAGTGTTTTTCAGCACTGAATACAGTCACTAAATGGACTCTTACCTCTCTGCTGAATGTAAACGCTGGACTCTAGAAAGGACTCAGAGAAAACTATTGATCCGAGGTTCCCTCCACACTGGAGATCTGGGATATCATACACCATCATGGATGCCTGTGAAGAGGTCAGCCATTTATGTCAGCTGTACGATGAAAATATATAGTCAGCCGTACAATTAAAAGCGCCAGGTGGGCTGGAAAATTTTTTACTCACAGTTTTTACCAGAAAGCGACTGTCCTCATGACTGAGGGGAATGATTCTGTGTAAACAAGCATTGTTCATCTTTTATATCAGTTATGAAATAAACCAATTAAAAGAACGGAAAGAGGAAAGTGTAAAATACAGTAACATGTGAGGGGAACAGCAGTGTGTGTTAGTGTACAGAAACTCACGTTCCCTCATTATTGACAGCCTGTATGTTAAACACAGCTTTGGACCTGAATTAAGGAGACAAATAGATTCTCAATTCACAATGCAAGCAGAAAATGTTTATACAACATCCATTTTAGAAAACCGTGTCTCATAGCTAAGGCCCAAAAGTAATCTGAATGCTCAGAACCCCAGAGAAAATTAAAGGGCTAATTCAACCAAAAATGAAAATTATCCCATGAAAAATATCTTTATCTAAAACTTTATAAACTAGCTTGGACATTTTTCTTACAAAAACACATCGCTTTACTTCAGAAGGCCTTTATTAACCCCTTGAAACCGTATGGATTAGTTTTATGATAAATGGATGCATAACAGATTTGACAATGCTTAAATCCAATTCACTGCTAAACAGCTCACAAAATGCAGCAAAAAAAAAAATTCTGCAGATTTCTTCTGGGAATGTTTATAGCCACAGCGTGTGATTTCTGTGTGTGTGTTGCATACCTGAGAGCTCCCCTGTACTGAATCAACCCAAAATTGTCCAAGGCCAGCTGAAACGTTTGTTCGGCTACATCCTTTGCCTTGAAGAAATGTGTGCACATCATTTACTATAATAACCAGAGCAATATTTCTATACCCATAATGATGGCATCATAAAATGATTGTGATGAAAGCCCATTCACACCAAAAATGAAAACTATAATGATGGCTACATTAGAGTCCACGCAAACAGACAATAACTTCCATTTTAGTTATGTTCTGTGAACATTGGATTTTCTCTGAAAGTAGTTTCAACAATATCATTCCTCTGTGTCATTAGCATTATAGTTGGGCATGGACTCTGCTGTTCTATTAAGGTGCGATCACATTTACCACTGTTCAGCGAATTTTCATGGGCAAAATCAGTCATCTTAATAGGAACCCATGCGATGTGGAATCTCTTGTGAGGGTGAAAGATTTCCACATGCAGACTACGCAAGGTTGAAGTTGTTCACACAAACAGAAAGCAGCATGATTTGAAAATGTCAAAGTTTTGCAGGTGTAATTTTACCTTATTAGCACTGGAGTTGATAGAGAAACATTTGATTCCTGCCAGTACAGACTGAACCACAGCTGAGTAGATATGTGAAAGCAGCCTGTAAAACAACAGGTCTACATTCAGTACCAATTCAATCATCAAAACAGCAGAAAGCACGATTGGAGTACTTACTGGAGATCTGTGCTCTTCTGCTGGGGGGTGTTGTCATTTCCTGTTGGATTAAAAAGAACCAGTGAGCATCACACATAGCAGGGAAATTGAGAAGGCTTTCAGTAAAAACATTCTGCAGAGGTACACTTACCCAAGTATGGGACATGTGTGCTTCCAAAGAAATAGGTTCGAGCGCAAGCTAGTGGCCCTTTGGGAGCCACACACTGCAGCAGCTGTGAGAGAGATAACAAGACATCAAATTGTTGTATGTATAAAAATACATAAAGGAAGGAAAGAAATTCACGTAAGGTCTGAGTCATCATGCCGCTGTGTGGCGCTCTCTCACCATGTGTTTGGCAACACTCCCAGCAGGGCCAGTGTTGCGGATATGGTGGCCTTCAGAGGGAAAGGTGAAACAGTAGTTCTCCAGATCTTCCTTAGCAGAGTGACTCCCAAACAAAACGAACGGCTGCCTGCTTTTACTGGAGTTAAAACAATGTAAAATTCATCATATGCCTTGCAAAGCAATTATTCCAACAGAATATCTTAGAAATGCTACTGTATCACAAGGAAATACCTCTTGTCTGTGATATTGCTGGATATAAGACCATGTGAATAATATGTTCTGAAATGCTGAAAGACATAGAAAATGAGATTAGGCATCACACAATGAATCACACCCAACACCTTATTTTCAGTAACTGTTACCGCCAACATGAAATGGCTATAATAATGAGAAGAAAAAACACATGTAGGAGCCGGCTTGATGCAATTCATTTTATCAATCCATTTAAGAAGTCTTCAATATCAGAATGGAGCCCTAAATTTAAGTTCACAGACATTTGTGGAAACTACAATGCCTAAATAACTATTTATTAACAATTTTTTTCCACCTCATGCAACCTAGGTGACTTCATCTAAAAAGCAAATAAAGCAACTTTGATTTCCTTTTGACTTTAAATAGTTGCAAAATTATGGTAGGGATAATATTACAAACCGTACCTCTGCAACTTGGGCCTCTGACAGCTCCTGCATGGACAGTGCACTCTCAATTTCCATACTGGAGAAAAGACAGCTCCATTGTCTTTCGAACAGCTGAAGATCCTGTGAGAGAATATCACACCCACTCTTGTATAAGAAAGAAACGGGTATGTGAAAGGTAAACAATCGTGCTTCAACATATGCGAGTGTTTTACCTCTTTGAGAAGGCAGTCCAGAGACATTGGGTCCAATCTGCTGTAGATCTGCCAGAGTCTCTGACTTACATCTGTGAGCTATAAGATGCAAGACACAAATAATTTTAGTGAAGGACATAATAAAAAAGGCTGTTTTAGTTTATATGCCTGTTATATATCATACATGACTTCTATATAGCTTCTATATATTGTGTATGAGTAAAAGTAAGAGAGTATAAACTCAAAACCTTATATTTCATGGTGAAAAACACTCCGGCGCCGATTCCTTCCAAGGCAAATGCCTGAATGATGGGCCATTTCTCCAACATGAACATGTCAAACTTCTGAACATGGTCTACGGAAAACATAAATCAACTGTGAATATGATGCGAAAAAGTACAATATTTTTGCAATACCTACTTCAGTGTATCACATGCTTACCATGTAAACTGTAGGGGATTCCAATACAACGGCAGTCTTGAACCATGGACACAAAACTTGAAATCTTAAATTCCTCTGCCACCTCTTCATCCTCATACTAATAGATCGAAAATGAGGAGAAACACAACAAATAGAAGATTTGATATAAAGGAACAGTAAGTGGATGAATATGAGAGTGACAGTCAATATTAGATATTTTTCATCAAATATTAAGATATTTAATTGTCTAAATGCTCATTTCCCCTCTATTTACAGACGAACAAACTCTTTAATATTTAAGAACACTAATAACTGTTCAATGTAATCTCTAGCAAATCTCACAATTTATATTTTATTTTTTATACTTGGTTCTCATTCGGAAAAGGGTGGCTTGTCCTCTTCAGGTTGGTGGAGAGCTCCTGCCTCAAGTGGAGGAGTTCAAGTATCTTGGGGTTTTGTTCACGAGTGAGGGAAGGAAGGAGCGTGAGGTTGACAGATGGATCGGTGCAGCTTCTGCAGTAATGCGGTCGGTGTACCGGTCTGTCGTGGTGAAGAAGGAGCTGAGCTGCAAGGCCAAGCTCTCGATTTACCGGTCAATCTACGTTCCTACTCTCACCTATGGTCTTGAGCTTTAGGTCATGACCGAAAGAATGAGATCCCGGATACAGGCGGCCGAAATGAGCTTTCTCCGCAGGGTGGCAGGGCACTCCCTTAGAGATAGGGTGAGGAGCTCGGTCACTCGGGAGGAGCTCAAAGTAGATCTGTTGCTCCTTCACGTCGAGAGGAGTCAGCTGAGGTGGCTGGGGCATCTGTTTCGGATGCCTCCTGGACGCCTCCCTAGGGAGGTGTTCCGGGCATGTCCCACCGGGAGAAGGCCCCGGGGAAGACCTAGGACACGCTGGAGAGACTATGTCTCTCGGCTGGCCTGGGAACGCCTCGGTGTCCCCCCGGAAGAGCTGGAGGAAGTGTCTGGGGAGAGGGAAGTCTGGGAATCTCTGCTCAGACTGCTGCCCCCACGACCCGGCCCCGGATAAGCGGTAGAAAATGGATGGATGGATGGATTTTTATACTTTATTTATATTTTATCATTTATATATATGTGTGCACGTGTATGCGTGTTATTTTTACATTTAATTTCTTCAGACATGATCGGCCTATCCTTTCAGCTCAAATTGTAATATAGGTGCATCCCTAGTAGAGATGATGAAAAGCAGTGCTGTGGAGTAGATCATTACCTCTGTCTCAGTCAGACAATGGAGGTGAAGATTCCTCCAATGAGAGACATAGGGAAGCAAGTACCCATAATTCACTGGGTTGCAGTACAGATGGACACACTCTGTCTTAATAAGGATGATCACATCTAGGAAAAAGCAGTCATACAACAGTACAGAGTCAAAAAGATGTACAACAAATGGGCTCATTCCTGCAAAGAATGGCTGACTGCATTTAAATAGCTAATCAGTGAATATGAATGGATGAGAGGTTGACATACCATCCAACACTTCTTCTGGGAAGTCCTCTGGGATCTGTTCCATGTCAAAATGGTTGTGTTTATACAAGCCACAGAAAAGGTAGCTGGCAAGCTCGCTGCAGCCTTCATTGTAGCGGCTGTCAATACCTGAAAAATCAAACACAAACACAGCATATTACTTACAGGTGGCTCACTGGAGCAAGCCATCTCCGCCTGTCTCTTGGAGTAAAGATAATATGAGTGAAACAGCACAGGTGATATTGATTAATTAACTCACCCAGGGAGCAAAGGATGCCATCTGGAGCTGTATTAACATCATCCCTTAGCAGAGCCTGGACCTGCCGTAAACGGGAGCAGCTGCAAAACAGCATTGTGCTACATTTACTGAACACGTTTCAGGAAATAACAAAACATACGAAACACTATAATACTGCATTACTTGAAATAGGAAGGACGGACTCCTTATAGGACTATAGGTTTCATAAAAACAAAATTCTATCATTATTTATCTATTCATCCTCATGTCTGTCCAAACCTTTATGCAGGACAGTTCATGTTGTCAAGCACCAAAACAAAAAACCATTAAAGCAATTTTATGACACTCATCCACTGTACTCCAAGTGTTCAAAGGTCATGTGATATATATATATGTGAGGAACAGACTGAGTCATTATTAACTGATAATCTCTTCTAACCAGATCCATTGCATTCATTAAAGGGATATTTCACCCAAAAATGAAAATTATATGTGAATAAAAGACTAAATTCAATCTGTTCATCATATAAAAGTGATCAAGTCTCTTCAGAAAATTTAGACTAAACCACTTAATTCATATGGATTAGTTTTACGATCTCTTTATGAACTTTTTGAAGCATCAAAGTGGTAGTTGTATCTGTCTAAGGAGATCACTCCGACCCATTAAAAATATCTTCATTTGTGTTCTGAAGATAAATGAAAGTCTTACGGGTTCAGAACAACATGACGGTGAGTAAATGATGACAGAATTTTTATTTTTGAGCCTTTAAAGAGTTAAAGCATCAAACACCATTGGTTCTAGCTTGTGTCATAATTAGTGATTAGTGCTTCTGAAACACGTATTTCGAAACAGTGGTGTATAAAACTCACGTGAATTCAGAAATCGAGACTTCGTTATGTCATACTGTTTAACATTTTACAAATTGCGTATTTACGTTGATTAGGTAAACTCATGAATGAGTGTGTAATCTCAGGTCAGTATGTAGGTTCAGTTTTAATTAATTCAATCATTTTTAATACGTGTACATGTATAATACTAAAAGGATAATTATAATTAATAGTTTCTAACTGGCCTAGTTTGCCAAGGCACTATCCATTAATAAAAGAAATGATTATACAACGTGTAATGGTATTTAATCATTTGTAGCTTAAATTTAATAGATTTCATGAAAACATTTGTTATTGGTTTGAGAAAGGAGTCATTGAGTGGTCACTACAAACTTTTCTTGTTTATTATTCAATATGTGTATGAAAATCTGTCTCAACAACAAATTAACAGCATAGGAGTTTGGATTACGAATTTGAATGTTCATATTTGGGTGATATTAATATGATCAGTTATGGCAAATCTTTAAAAGAGGCCACAAAAGAAAGGCCTTCATATTTGAGTATGTTGGTGAGAAACAAGACGATGGTCTTCCACGACCAAAACCAAAGCTTGTGTAGGCCTAAGAACTCTACAACTGTACCACTATCACAAAACAAAGATATTTATTTTTTAAATATGTCTATTCAAAACTACATGTGCAGCTAAAATGGATTTAGAGACACTGACAATGACTTCTAAAATCACTGGTTATACCGCATTTAACATGATATGACCGAATGAAAACGTCTCATATTCAAGGACACAGCAGAATCCACATCTTTAGGGTCATTTTTAAACAAAACCCAGGCGGTGAACGGATGTTTACAGTTTTCCTGTGCTGTCACCATCTTGGAAACGGAAGACACGGGATCACAAATCAAGCGAGAATAATGACTTCACACTGAGGGGTGGGCGGGGGCGCTCGACAATTAGCTCAACGACGGTTATCTAGTAGCTAATTAAATTTGTATTGAATAACTGGTCATTTCAGCATCTTACTAATACTGAAGCTTTCTTTTGACACGATATATTTAGATGGATGAGGCGCGCGAGGACAGTTGGCCCGCGAGCCTCGTCAACCGTCCTTTTTTTTAAAAATAAAAACCGCCTATAATATAACCGGCACGAAAATAAACGACGGAAAACAATAATTACCTTACGGCAGCGGTCATTAGAGGAGATTTATTTTTCCTTATAGCAGCCATGTTCGTTGTTTGGTATTTAAAACGGAGATCTGTCACTATTTCTATTGCTAGTCTCCATAGTAAGAATGAGACTCGCAGTGAGAACAACAGACTTGAGCGCATAGGAACCGCGCATACCATTTCTTCAAGGAGGGGGGAGACGTCATTTTCAGCGTTGCGCAGCATTACAGTACAAACAATACGCCATCCCGTGATTGAAATAAAAACTTTGTTTATGACAAATATTCATCAGTTTGTCGTAAGAATTGTGTTTGAACACAATTATTGCAAAAATCAAAACAAAAGAACGACACTATTGCCTCCCCCTCCTCTGAGGTCAAAGGAAGAAATATTAGCTGTGTCTCGTGCAATCCAGAGCAACGCTCTTCTCGGTTGAATTATTTTTTTATCCGAATAAATGTAATACATGTATAATAATCTCATAAATCACGTTACATCGAAACGTTTCAAATATGACGGCTTTTTCTATATCAGTTGCAGATAGCCAGCTACTTAAAACCCTTCTTTGTATCTTACAATTTTACCAATTTTCTCAACTTGTCCCTGTTTGGAAAAAACTATATTAAATTTAGAGCATATTTAGCCATATTTGGAACATGATGTACCTAGTTCAAGATGACCATTAGAGATCATCCACTATGTTAGAGCTTATCCCGAGGTTTACCATTTAATATGATTGGCTGGATCCGGGCCGTGTCCGGGTCGGATGGGGAACCTGCGCCTGTGCGCAGTGTGGCCCTGGGGTGTCGGCGGAGACTGTGTGAACTATCTCATCCCTGTGAGGGCCTTACCGACACATCAGCCAGTGGCACAGATCCCCAGTAAACCGTCCCATACCGGTGTGATGAAAAAGATCTTAAACTAGATGGAACTGGATTAAATATTTTGACTGTTGCGATCCCAAATCGGATTTATGACCTGTAACTCTGCCTGAGTATGAGGGAAGTGTTCACTGTTGGCCAGAGGAGAAATGACCCAAGGTTTTTTCCTCCATTTTGTTGGAGTTTTGGTTCCTAGCCTTTGGCTTGCTTAAGTTGCTGACACTTGCTTGATATTCAGCAGTGTTTTTGATATGCCTGCATTGGCGCCGTTGTATCCGAACTGAGCCGGACGATTACGTCACTGTTTTCTCCAGTGCTGATATACATAAATTAACTAGACTAAGAACTATTGACCTTTGCAATGGAATAAATCAATAAATATATAGAATAAGCTGGACAATGACACCATTTTCTTTGGGAGCAGCTGTGCAGCCAAAAATTATATGGCAATTATTAATGTAAAGCTGCTTTGCCACAATATGCATTGTAAAAAGCGCTATTTGAGTAAAGGTGACTTGACTTTCAAAGAGCAAATTGACCACCTTAAACTGGTATGATCAGCTGGTCGCAGGTTTGTTGTGGTCCACCAGCTAATGAGTGGCTGAAAACCAGCCAACCACGGTCCATTAAATGCAAGGGTGAAATATAGTTTAACATGAAATTCTCTGGGAAAAAAGAACTGCTATACATGTTTATATGGGCCATTGGTAATGTTTAATGTTAGTTCTGTTCTATTGTCTTCAGTTTGTAATGCCACGTTTGTGTTGTGTGCATCAGCTGTTGAAACAGGCTATACTGTTACGCATTCCATTGGTGTTTTCATGTGGATTCCCGCCATGATTTTTCCCCCCTGTGAGAAAGTTTGAGAAATGGCTTAAGCCTTTATTATTATATAAAATAAATAAATTCTGGAGCTGGGAGATGAAGGACAAATTTCGCAACATTATCGCGATGTTATCAAGCCTACTCATTTGTGTAGGTCTGAGAGCAGCAAAAATAGAGAAACAGGAACTTCGGTAGATGGCTTTGGGGATGATAACACTTAGATAAAGACCTGGCAGGCAGTTTGTTTAACTTCCCTTAAAAACACATAAAACCTCTGCCAAAATTCCAAAACAAAGACACACTTAGACAAGCACAAACTTTCATTATAATACAGTTGTTTTTAGTAGAGTACCTTTAACTGGTAAGCACAGAAAATGCCCTGGATGGTTGGGTTAAGTCGCTGAACAGACTGTAATTCACTAGAAAGAAAACGACTTTACGAACTCACCCACAATGTATTACTCGACTTGTTTAGTGAACTTGTCTAGTGCTCCAGAAAACAAGAACACAGCTTGAAAAGCATCCAGCACTTGACCCTGAGGAATTGACTTCCTTTCTGTTTTTCAATGCTATCTGATTTTCCTGTTATTGGTCAAGCATCACAACTAGCTTACAAGGTGAACTAACATCAAATGCCAACCATGGCAGCAGCTGTACATGTTCAACACCTCTAACTTTCTGAAATGAGCAAGCATTGCTTCCTTCATCTGACTCGCAAATCCTATTCTTTGTGAAAAGCATGATGTTGTACAATTTTAAAAACTTTTGAATGGCAGATGTTTTCTGTTTTTTAGTGGAATGCCTCCTTTTGGGATATTTCGTTTTCATTTCATTTAATTATAAAGTACCTTAACAACTGCACATCAAAGTGCTGTACAATCCTACAATCACACAAAATACAATAAAACAAGACTTGAACTAAATGGTATCACTTAAACGCACTCACACAACCCCGTCCTTAAAAGCTACTGAGGAGCTAGTGGACAAATACTCTGTAAATACTTTCTGAACAAGAGCAATTTTAGCGAAACACATCCGAACTTGAGAAGAAAGACATGTGAACGTCAATGAGTATGTGCTGGTGTTTAATTTATGTTCACTTAAGACAAACACGATTCTTGTTGTGGGCCTATTTCCAGAGGACTGGACACTCTCTACTCTGACAGCATGGGAGAAGGGAAGACAAGAACCAGACTCAGCGGGAGGAGTATGTCATACGTTACGAAAAAGGGGGTCTACTAAACCCAAAAGAGAGAAAGTAATGTTCTTCTGAAATATTGACCCTACCGGGGTTTTTCAGTTCAATAACCTTGTGGTCCTTTCAACGTAAGCTGAACTGGTTATCAAGAATTTTTCAAGAAGTCTTCCAGAACTCTTTTGCTTAACTATTACCCTAGTGGGACATAAGGCATCAAGAATTTGCTTCCATGTTGTTTTAGGTCACCCTTGCTTTCGTCTGCCAAGTGGTGTCTGTCTCAGGGCAGTCTTTGGGATTTGGTCCTGGTCCAATCTGTCCTTAACTTTATGCTGAGGGACATTTGTCTAAGAGATTACAGATAATGTTGTCCTTTTCATCCATTGTCACCACAATAGAAATCTATTGAATATAAAGAATATAAATAGTTATGGGGCCAACGGCCGGCCTGCTGGAAATGGTTTGTGTGTTTCAGAACAGATATTGCACATAAAACAATGGAAATTTCCTGAACTTTGCTAATTATAACCAGGTCAAGGAGCCATAATCTGGCATCCAAATGCCTGCAGCTTCATACAGTATGGGGGTTTTGCAACACCAAAAACTGAAAAATAGCCTCCTCAAAAGACCAGACATGAACTGTTTAAGTTAGAGATAGCTAATATTGCAAAACAGATGGGTGTTGAGTGGTCTGTTCAACGTACTAATTGGGAAAGATTCCGTTAGCTCCAGCAGTTGGATTGTACTGGCATTTCGTATCTAAATAACATTGTTTCATAACTCAGATTTAATGATGCACTCAAAAAGTCTTACATAACACAATGAGCAGTTTATCATTGCAACATGTTACACACAAATCCACAAAAGATGTTTTTGAACTGTCAGAACATATGAAAGTTCTTTATTTATCAGCAATAGAAGATCACTGTTATCAGTTTGTGATGCGTTAAAGTTAAAATAGCAAAAAAAGAAAAAAAAAACTCTTCTACTTCCTCTTAAAATGATTTCTTAAAAATGCAGATAAGTACCAGTTTTGGTTTGCATCTAAGTGAATGTCAAATTTGATCTTTAGCCACAACATGTATTTCAAAATGGCAAATACTGACAAGTGTAAGAACTGTTGATATTACTCTTGCCCGGTTAACTCAGTGAAAGGGCTATGTAGAGATATATTTTGAATATAATATAATATAATATAATATAATATAATATAATACAATACAATACAATATAATATAATATAATATAATATAATACAAAACTGATATGTGAAGTAAACCCTAAACGAAAAACGAAAAATAACTTGGCTTGAAGTATTTCATGGCCGTTATGGTCTGGATAATGTTCTGCTGAGAAACTTGGGCCCTGGCATTCATGTAGATGACACTTTGACCCGTACCAAACACGTATCTGTTTGTTGTTAGAATGACAAACAGTTCAAAAAGTTACATTTTTAGGCTCGTCAGTGTCAAAATGATGGCCGATCAGAGGCTCACTGCTCACAGAAGAGTATGAATGCAACACAATGCTTTAGTTTTTCTACAGTGTGTGGTAAGATGCAAATAGCTAAACATTTCATATTTGACATCTGTTTTAGGATAGATATGTTCAACGACACACAGTAATATGCCCCCAAACACACACTTTAAAGAAGTTAACATTTCATGTATACAACAACAAAAACAACCATGACTAGATTTAGGTAGGTGTAGAAAAGTTTTTATTAATGTAGATGAGATATACAGGAAAAATATAGGCTATATATATGCAAAGGATTCCACAGCTTTTTTTTTTTTACGCTAATATGATTGTACTGTCAATCCAATTAGCGTAGTGGGAGATGATCGTGTAGAGTCCGGGCTTTCTGGTGGAGCCACATTTTTTCCCTCCATTAGAGGTTATCCCCACAGCAATGCCCTTGTATAAGAGAGGACCTCCGGAGTCACCCTATAAAGAGAAAGACAGCGGAAGCGAGAGAGGTCATATTTTAGAGTTTGTCTCCACCTATAGCGGTCATGTCAGTGCTTTATGAACCAATTCAGTGAAAACTTACATCACAGGTGTCCTTTCGTCTTTCTGCAGCACAGAGCATGTTTGTGGTGAACTTCGGTCCATAGTGGTCACCACGACCACATAGACGGCGCAACATGACCGTGATACTGAGCTCTTGCAATGTGTCCGGTCGTCCTCCCAGGTTGTTCAAAGAGCCCCATCCAGCCGTTTCCACGATGTCAGACTCCTCTGGATCACCCTCTTCGTCACGTTGGAATTCCAACGGTTTCACTGCATAACTCTGGGTGATTGGTGTTTCCAGCTGTCGATAACAACAGCATCACATGATTTTGACAGTCTGCTGTAGAAACATGATCTCTTATATATATATATATATATATATATATATATATATATATAAATGTGTGTGTGTGTGTATGTGTGTGTGACCTGTGGTGGCAAAATGAGTCGGATTGCACACAGGCTAATTTCGAGCTACAGGCAAAACAAGTGAAAAATATAAATTTTTGTCAAAATTGAGGTTTTCGTCTAGCGATCCCAATGCCCCAAGTAGCAAATAAACATCTAAAAGTATCTTTATTTGTACATTTTCTGAGAGGAGTACCTTGGCGCTTCCTCTCAGTCCAAGTTTGTTATCGTTGTAATGCGCAGCATTCCAACTTTGTGAATACTCATATCAAAATCTCAATGGTAGAAGCAGTGTTGCCAGTTGCTTTCAGTTGAAAACTGGTCGCTAAATGTAGATGACGTCATACTGGCGAGTTCACTGATCTATATTAATAAAAATATAGATCAGTGGGCGAGTCGTGGAATCTAGATAAGGTTTGTCCAAGAAGTTGCTTGATTTCAAAAATCTGTCTTGGCATTCGTGCAAACATTATCTGTTATGTCTTAACATTATATTATGTTTAACATATGTGTAACATTATATTAGATCCGTGTGATACGCTCTTAATATATAGGCTGTAATAATAATGTTAATCAAACAATTGTGGAATCATGGAAAAAAAGTTGAATGAATATTTATATACATTTGTTTTCCCCTTATAGATATAAGTTTTAGCCACAGGTTTAGCCACTTCGTTTTTTGTCGAATTCCAACAAATTATACGTCATTTTGAAGGTTTTTTAATGGAGAATGTGAGAATAACTAACTCAATTGTGACTCATTTGGCCAGCATTTATATATATATATACATACACAGACTGATGTTCAGCTATATGATTGCATCAAAGCATGTACCTTGACCAGGGCAATATCACTGTCGTAGTTGCTTTTACTGAAGTCAGGATGGCTGTAGACTGCACTGACATCAAATGTTTGTTTAGTGTCCTCAGCAGCAGACAGGGAGTGAGCACCCAACACAACCTTAACGCCGGAAGACCTCCTGCAACAAACAGGACATTTATCATTTTGCAACTTCGTATTTCTGCAACTTCAAAACAAAATCAAAACGACCCCTCTAAACATCTGAGACTGAAATCATTTCATCTTTGCGTCGCAATGCTGTCAGACAGCTCATAGCGTCATAATGTTACATACCCGTCCTGAAAGCAGTGTGCTGCACTCATGACCCACTGACTGGAGATCAGAAAGCCACCGCACTCATGTCTTCCATTCCACTGAAGTGAAGCCATGTACGGACGAGAGTTTGCATCAGCCTCACTTCCTCCTGTAATGCATTCACCTGCACATAACACAATAATTAAACATCATTAATCAAACAAGATACATCTATTCCCCATGCTTAAATGTAGAAATGTGCAACAGAAATGGATTTCCTGTAGCATAAATTAAGAAAAAGTAGTGATATGGCATATTACTCACCAGTTTGAGATGCTGCATAGAGCAGCAAAGAGGCAAATATCAGTCTATTCATAGTGAACGGTCGTTGTCTGTATTCTTCGGAGACTGAAGACCACTGAGTGTGGGCTGAGCTTTATATAATGCCCAAACCCGCAGAGAGGCAGAGGGAGTGTGTGGGTGTTGTTGTGTTTGCATTCTTTTCCCAATCGCCCCTTCAGGCAAGAGAAAACAGGAATATGCCATAAATCTTCTTCTTCATCTTATCTTTTCCTTTACATCTACTCTGTTTCACTTTCCCTTTCCTCGAAATGTTTCCTTTAATGTAATCATGTCTTTTGTTATTCTCAAAGTGAAGAGAGGACATAAATGTTTACAGGGTGCAATAAATAAATAATCTGAAGAACTTTTTCCACTATAAAAAGCCTTTTGTGCATTTGAAAGATTCCGTGCTGTTAAAGGTTCTTCATGGAAACATACAAGGAACTTTTATTTTTAAGAGTGTACCATGTGATTTTTAAATAAATAATCTATAATTAAAGGTACACTTTTGTTACTTTAAGTCAACAAAATTTAAAGGATGAGTAAATACTTTATCAGTCCTTTTTGTTTTATCTAGATTCACTATTATTTCCGCTGGAAATTGCGCATACGTCACTTATCTTGTCATATTCGTGAATAGAGAAAAGTTGATGCTTGTATGGTGTGGGAGTGGGAACAACGAGGGAAAGAGGTTGACTTGGAGCACACACTAAATCTCAAACCTTCAAAATAAATTCCGGACAGAGGAGAGTCTGCTTGCAAAAAGAGAAAGAGCATGTAATAACGAGAGAATAAACATCGTCTTGGCAAGAACTCAAGCATTTTGAAATGGCATGGAGATGGAGCTTTTATTACTCAACAGGTTAGTAAGGCATTTTATTGAACAGATAAATTACCATATGTATCTCTCTAATAAAATGCATTGTAAATGGTCGTTGCGAAGGGTCATTTCATTATGGGTGGTTGTAGTTCTGTGCTGAATTTATTTTATTTAGTACCGTGTCTATTAATGGCTATAGCAACAGTAACGTCTTCGCTAGTCAGCTTGAAGCCTTGTGGGATGTTTTATGAGCAGTAGGATAATCTCTCTGAGAATGAACCATATTCATCCGCAGTCACACAGAACCGAAGCACAACCAAAATAATGTTTTTACGCAAAATGCTTGCAGTTTTGTTTTTTAACCACTAGAGGGTTACGTAGTAAAGTTACATAGTGTACCTTTAAGAAATATCACAAAAACGAAAGCGAGTGTGATATTACTTTTATACTACAGTTCAATAAACAAGAATTTAATAATATTGTCTATGCTGCACTGCACATATATAGAAATATACATTTAATAATTTTAAGAAGTGTAAAGATACAGTTAGGTTTAGTCATAATAAACATATTTACAGATTATGAACATTTACAGTATTATGAATAATATGAATAAATATCAACTAAATATACATAGGTCTACATACATAGGTCTAAAGCAGTGGGATATTGCACTTATACAGGCATATGCCTTGGGAGGCATTTAAAGGATGTGTTCACTTTAAAATGAAAATTACCCCAAGCTTTGATCACCCTCAAACCATCCTAGGTGTATGTGACTTTCTTCTCTCTGATGAACACAATCAGAGATATATCAATAAATATCCTGACACATCCGAGCTTTATAATGGCAATGAGTGAACGAGTATGAGCTGAAGACATTGCTTCCATCCACATCCATCCATCATAAATGTACTCCACACGGCTCCAAGGGGTTAATAAAGGCCTTCTGAAGCAAAGCGATGCATTTGTGTAAAAAAATATCCATATTTAACAAGTTATGAAGTGAAATATCCTCGTGCAGTTCAAAAAGCTTACGCTACGTCCTACGCCTTCCCTATTCAACTTACAGAAAAAGCTTAACTGACGAGACGCCAGTTCCGTTTTTTTCCTAACTTGAACACGGAAGGCGGTCTGGTGGAAGCAAGCTATTTTACTTCATAACTTGTTAAATATGTTTTTTTTGTTGTCTGTTTTTTTACACAAACGCATCAATTCGCTTCGTAAGGCTTTTATTAACCCGTGGTGATGTGTGGAATACGTTTATGATGGATGGATGCGTATGGAAGCAGCTCTTCAGCTACATACTCGTCGATGTCACTCACTGCCGTTACAAAGCTCGGATGCGTCGGGATATTGATTACTATATCTCCGACTGTGTTCATCAGAAAGAAGAAAGTCTAGGATGGCTTGAGGGTGAGTAAAGCTTGGAGTAATTTTCATTTGAAAGAGAACTAATCCTTCAACTGATTGAGAGAGAAATGGCCTGTGGGAAGAAACTGTTCCTTTGCCTGTATTTTCTAGTGTCTAGTGATCTGAGGCGCCGTCCGGATGGCAACAGTTCGATCAGGTTGTGTGTGTGTGTGTGTGGGGGGGGGGATTTCTGTGAGGATTTTCTGGAGGAGTACAGGTTTTGGAGGTTGGCTGATGTTGTCTACAAACTTCATGAGCTTGACAGAGGGATCTTCTGAAGTGCAGACATTTGTGTAGAGGGAGAAGAGCAATGGGGAGAGAAAGAGTTAGTCATCAATTTTTTTTTGGTAAGACTTGTCATAACTTTTTAACATTAGATTAGAAAGACTGGTCTCATTTAAATATGAAAAGAAAGACTGATTAAGCTAACCGCAAGTCCAGACAGAGCCAACGCAAAATCAATCCTTGACCGTTTCAGAGCAACACAGTAGCTATCTGGAATGAATCAGTTTGTTTGAACGAATCGGTGAAAGAATGACTCGATAGCTCACTCATAAACACAGTCACTTGCTGCTACCTGCTGTTGTACCAATCTAACCATTTTAAACAAAAATATTAAACAACGCTACTATCCCAACAAACTATATATTCTATTATTACAATTCATATTCTTCAAAATCACCACCTATTTCTAGATCAAACATTCTCTCAAACAACCTCATAAAGTTCATCCTGGTATGACTCCTTAAAAAGACTATTATTTGCTATTTTCAAATAGCATATGATTTGATTTTTTCTACTATACAGACTGGCTAAATTCTCTTGTGTTCTGAGCATGCTTCTGGTTTAGGCTACTGCTAAACGTGATTGGCTGGATCCGGGCCGTGTCCGGGTCGGATGGGGAACCTGTGCCTGTGCGCAGCGTGGCCCTGGGGTGTCGGCGGAGACTGTATGAACTAGCTCATCCCCGTGAGGGCCTTACCAACACATCAGCCAGTGCCACAGATCCCCAACAAACCGTCCCATACCGGCGTGATGAAAAAGATCTTAAACTAGATGGAACTGGATTAAATATTTTGACTGTTGCGATCCCAAATCGGACTTATGACCTGTAACTCTGTCTGAGTATCGGACAAGTGTTCACTGTTGCCCAGGGAGAACTGGCCCCCCGACTAGCCTGGTTTCTCCCAAGGTTTTTTTCTCCATTTTGTTGGAGTTTCGGTTCCTAGCCTTTGGCTTGCTTAAGTTGCTGACACTTGCTTGATATTCAGCAGTGTTTTTGATATGCCTGCATTGGCGCCGTTGTATCCGAACTGAGCCGGACGATTACATCACTGTTTTCTCCAGTGCTGATATACATAAATTAACTAGACTAAGAACTATTGATTTTTGCAACAGAATGAATCAATAATATATAGAATAAGCTGGACAATGACACCATTTTCTTTGGGAGCAGCTGTGCAGCCAAAAATTAATTGCCAATTATTAATGTAAAGCTGCTTTGCCACAATTTGCATTGTAAAAAGCGTTATATAAGTAAAGGTGAATTGACTTGACTTGACTAAAGTATGGCTCCTTGATAATGAATCACTTAATTTCTTTTCAGTAAGTCTCTCTGAACAAATGTTCTAAATGAATGCATGCAAACATAGTGTTAATTATCATTGCAGATAACTTTGTCCACTGCATACAGGTGACAGTTGTACATTAGGTAGTCACAACTGGTGATATTTAGAGTAGAGTAACCTAAATAAAACCCACTGAGAGGTAAAGTAGTGCTTAAGTTGATTCTGACACACAATTTTTCAAAGTTCAAGAAGAAAAGCTAAGCAATGCAAATTCAAGATAATGTCCGCAAGGGGGCGGCAGAGACTGATTCTGATTATTTAGCTGTCAGTGGATTTTTAGATCTGCATTCAGGACGGGACGGCGAAAACAGCCTTCTTTACTGTTCATGGGACACTTTTCTAGCAGTTCTGTGATGTATATAATCATAAATGTAACTATACTAAATAAATAACTTGACACAAACATACACATCTTAAATGAAAGATAAAAAAACAGCCTAAGCTGCACTTTTGTGTCCCCATTGTGTAGAGGTGTGAGAAGGAGTGACTTGACCCCTTTTGATGGGGTCAGAGGTCAGTCTGTATTCTGTGGCTTGCATAAGAGTGATTGACAGGAGGAAGTATCTCCTTGACCCGAGGAAGAGAGTAGCTTTAGTTCAGTCGGTTGATGATATGAACGTCATTTGCTCTGTTCAGTCACAACCTTCTGTTTGGAAGCATTTCTTTACTTCAGTGCCTCTATTGGTGCTCATATTTAAGTTTTAACTGTTTTGTTTCGATACAGCAAACTCCATTCATTCATCTCATTCATGTTTTGTTCAGTTTTACTTCAGCAAATTCAATCATTTGTTAAGAAATAGGGTCATAAAATCCCACTTTTCTTTGGATGTTTGTGTTGTGGTATGGGGTTTCCTCTTCCTCTCTTGTCCAGAGGCCACTTGCATCTTTTAACACTTTTAATGGATAGGAAGGAAGTTTCCTTCTTTTCCCCACCCCCTCCAAACACATCTAAATCAAATGTCCTCTTCATAGTCTTGATTTTGATATTAAAATCCATTCTCTCTTTTACCACCATCTCTATATGTTTCGCTCTCTCTTTTTTTAGCCCACTTCTACATTTACAGTAAAACCATTAAAGAGCACCTCAGGTGACCTGTCAAAGGGGTCAGACAATAAGGTCATGACCGAGCTCGGTCTGTCACCCCATCTAATCTGAGACTACATTCTGTTCGTCGAGGTATAATCCAGCAGATTATCAGGAACTAGAGGAAACTCTGGAGATATTTGCCCAAACCACCTTCAAATTCTCAGGTTGAGAGTCCTCGTGCATCTGCTGATCTTCCCATATGAGAATATTCTTTGGATGAGAGATGGCAGCTGGGATTAGAGAAACGATCTCTTGGAACATGAGAAACCGCCACTGAATGGCGTCTTATGTACTTAGTATATAGTGTCTTCAAAGCCTAAAAATGGTATACAAACAAACGTCTCCGCCATTAGAAACCCACTAACAGGCATTGAGGGATCAATGTTGCCAGTTTGGTGGTGTCCATTGAATTATTAATCTTTTTTTTTAGATGAGAATGTATAAATAGGGGTGTAAAGGTACACAAAACACCTTGGTTTTGAAGTCATGGTTCGGGAGGGGAGAAAACTAAACATAAAATTGCTTCTTCTTTTTCTTTTTTGTATTAAACAGTGGTTTACTGAACAAATTGTGTCTTTAAATGAATTCAAATATGATTAAAAGTTTCTTAAGGATAAAGAAATGATCTCTGCTAATGCTGTAAACTATATAGGGAGCCCTTAGCTTTACATTATAGTAAAGGTTAACAACCGAGCCTAAACTACTAGCCTAAATTCAGTCGCTATTTATTTTTAGATATAATAATCAACACTCAAATAACAATCTTATGTAAACATGTACACTGCAGATGAGGCAGTTTTTGAATTAACTTCTAAATCTAAATATGTTTTTACTCCAATTTGTTGTTGAAATATAATCATATACTGTACCTACACAGTGGCTGTCATTTCCCTGACAGACTTATTTAAATATAGGCCACATTAAATAATCAAGATACATTAACACAATTAATGTATAGGCTAATATAGTGCATATATGAAGTGAAAGAGTTCATTTATCTAGTGAACTAACAAGCTGTGGACACTCAGTGGCTTTTCTGAGGTAAATAAATGCTATGTGACATTGTTTACAAGCTATTTATTGAAGTCTTTCGCAGTTGATTGAGCGATTACATGAGATAAGATATGTTTCAGTAAGTTCTACTGTATCTTACAACATACCTTAAGATGTTCATTCATGTTTATTAATGAAGAGGAAGAGATGTGATGATTGTGTTCACCTGTACAGTGATCTGTCACGTCACATAACAGAGCGGCAAAACGGCTTCTTTTTTGTTTTGTTTGAATTTCACGATGAAATAGGCAGAATTTGAAATATGACTCGTTGTTTCCAGGGTTGGGGAGTAACGAAATACAAGTAACTTAGTTACGTATTTAAAATACAAAATTTGAGTTACTGTATTTCATTACAGGTACATTTTAAATGGGTGGTAATCAGATTACAGTTACATCAGATTACCAAAGTGATTACTTTGAGTTTTAATGTCATTTAGAGTCATTCTCTGACTCTGACAGTCTGAAAAAGCGGAGTTAAGTTTCATCAACATTTTAATACTTTTAAGAGGGATCATAAAATTTGTTGTTTTTATTTAGTACTGTCCTGAACAAGACAAAATGACTGAATTTATTAAAAAAATTGCCCAACTGTCAACTTCACTGTCCTGTCATGACCTGATGATCCACGACTGTTTTCATGTTTTGTGATAGTTGTTTGTGAGTCATTTTATAATTGTAAAAAAGGTCTTTTCTCACAATTTGTTTTTTTCCCACTCACAATTGTGAGTTTGCATTTTGACTTCTTTTTCTCAGAATTTTGAGATTTAAACTCATAATTGCAAGTTATAAAGTCAGAATTGTTTTTCTTGCAATTGTGAATTTAGTATGTGAGTTTATATCTCATAATTCTGACTTTTCTCAATATTGTGAGTTTTATATCTCATTAATTATGACTTTTCTTAATATTGTCAGTTTATATCTCATAATTTTGACATTTCTCAATATTTTGATTTTATCATAATTCTGACTTTTCTCAATATTGTGAGTTTTATATCTCATTAATTATGACTTTTCTCAATATTGTCAGTTTATATCTCATAATTTTGACATTTCTCAATATTTTGATTTTATCATAATTTTGACTTTTCTCAATATTGCGAGTTAATTTCTCATAATTTTGACTTTTAAATATTGTCAGTTTATAGCTCATAATTCTGACTTTTCTCAATATTGCGAGTTTATATCTCATAATTCTGACTTTTCTCAACTCGCAATTGCAACTTTATATCGCGCAATTCTGAGGGAAAAAGTCAGAATTGTGAGATAAAAACTTGCAATTACCTTTTTTGTGTTTGTTTCACGCTTATTAGTATTCCAAAGTATTCTAAAGTATTTAGATTAAGTCACTAAACTTGAGTAATGTAACGAAATACGTTACAAATTACTTTTTAAAGCGTGTATTTTGTAATCTGTAGTGAAATACACTTTAAAAGTAACCTACCCAGCCCTGGTTGTTTCTTATCTAAAGTAACAAAACGTGGAGTTTATTGCTATTATTGGTTGTTATTGAGGTTGGGCTAAAGCTGTATTCGTCGCACACACATAAGACATGTTCTGAAAATTTGCGGGAATACTCCGTGTTTACTACTAATTACTATTTAATGATATGTAAAGGAATAATTTAGTTTTGTGACTTAAGGTAAAGTGAGGTCAACCTCAACAGTGGGTCAGTTCTGGGCAGCAGGGGTTCGTACCGTGGGTGGTATCGCGGTTTTTCGGTTCGGTTTGAATATAGTTACACTCCTAATAAATAAATAGTAAAAATAATTAAGATAAAACTGACATGTATTAATTTAGTAAACTATTGTATCCAGTGCGAGTGTTATTTTACGTTAAGCTGCTTTGAAACAACATGGACTGTGAAAAATACTACACAAAATAACTTGATTAGACAAATAAGAAGAAGAATCGGTTCATCTAAAGGGGGAAAACAATGCTAGTAGTTGTTATTATACCAACTAGCAAACCTCAGATTATCAAATCAGACATGCTGACCGCAATGACCATCTCCAAACAAATGAGAGCTCAAAAGATAGACTGCGAGCCAAACGATCCTTAATTAATTGATTTAGATAATTATGGGGTTGGTTCGGTCGAGCCTGTGAGCATGAAAAGGGCACAAAGGCATTGAAGAGGCCTTTAATACTGTGTTTGTGCCTGAATACTGTACATGACCTCTTGTTAAACTGCGCGGGCCCGCCAACAACTGACCAGGACACAATGTTCAGTTCAGACAGACCTCTCATGTCTTCTCACATGGGATGCACAAGCCAACTCATCTGTGTCGACAAGATTCAGAAGTAGCCTGCACTGTATTGTAAGTAATTCTGCATTATATTGCAGTCTTGCTTGCATGTTTTGGAAGTAATGATAAAAGTGAAACATGTTACTTTTATTTTTGTTTAATTGATTGAGGCCAAAGTCTTGCATTTTAATTTTTTGTGTTATTTTATATTACTTGAAGACAAGAACGGAGGAGATGTTTCTTTGCTTTTTTCACAGACATGACATACTAAAGGATGAACGGTGTAAATCTGAAATTTCCGACCAAATCAGACCCATTCATGCATAAAATAAATCGAAACTGTTGGCTTACAGTAGTGAATCGGGATAAGGAGAGAACGCAGTTTTGAACACTTGTTTATGTGTGTGTGTGGTCCAGGTCTTCCCTAATATTGTGGGGAACAAATGCCCTCACAAGGAAGGTAAAGCATGGATTTTTTGAAGTTACAGGGACAAAATTTTGGTCCCAATCAGGAAAACTGCTTATAAATGTTACTAAATGAAGATATTTTTTAAAATGTTAAAAATACAGAATGGTTTCTGTAAGGGTTATTAGGGGTCGTCTATAGAATGTACAGTATAAAAAACATGTCGGGGAGAATCCTCATAAAACACAGAAACCCAACATGTGAGTGTTGTATTTCTACATATACATATACACTACTGGTCAAAAAAGTTACGTTTTTTTAATGATGTTTTTGAAAGAAGTCTTATGTGCTCACCAAGGCTCTAGATCAAAAATACAGTAAAACTGTAATATTGTGAAATGCTACAATTTAAAACAATTGTTTTCTATTTTAATATATTACAAAAAGAAATTAATACTTTTATTCAGCAAGGACTCATTGACCAAAAGAGACAGTAAAAAAAAAAACATTGATGTTTTGAAAGCATGTTTTCAACATTGATAATAATAAGAAATTTTATTTAACATATGCGTTTTAATCCCAAACATGTTCTGTAGAGTACGGCTTTAATTAAGAGTAGCACAGTAATCTAAAATACAAAAAAAGTATTGGGATCGGTGTTTCTGTGTCTGTAGTTCAGCATTACACTGGGATGAGTGTTTCTCTTTCACCATTAATTAGAACAAATCAAGCAAATTAACTCTGAGCCCAAATCCTCTTAAAGACTATTTCTGACCAGGATGGTCTTGATTCTTACCATCCTATCCTTTAAAAAAAGATGTTGAAATGCATTGAAATTACACATTTAATATTTACAGATTTTACGGTCAGCACAGCTGATGTTTGCCTAGTTTGTGTGATTAGTATCTTACATATATAGTTGTCTTTGAAAGCAATGTGTGAGTTTATAAGGAGGTTGTGTACCATTTCAGAAGCACCGCACGTCTTTATGCTCATTATACGATCCTCTTCAACAATACTCTCGAAAAACTGGTTTCTTTTATTGTATCTTGGATAGTCAATCTCATTTGGTCATTTTTTATGACATCATCATGTCATTTTCTAGTCCAAATCAAAGAATTAAGATTTTCTTTTTATGTTACTTTAAACTCATAGTATGATAAATAACTTTATGTATCAACTCTGGTGAAAGGCCTTGGTTACATTATAGAGTATGTCTTAGAATATTTTTATATAAGTTCCTTTTAAGTTCCAAAGGTTATCCTGAATGAGTTTCACAGACAGGAGATTAACTATCAGGCATTAAAAGCGTCTCATGTCTGGCCTCTACTGGCCAAAAACAGCTGATGAATGCACTAGTGGATCAGGTTAAATCATCGGACAATATTTTCACCTTGACACACACATTCTAAAAAGTTGTGAGCTGTTTTCTAACTTTGTTTTTGGAATGAATTCATGTATTCAGGTTGATTTAGTGATCTTAAATAAAGGCAGAGTAGGCAATTTTTTATGAATACTCTCTTCACATCCTAAATATTAAAACATGTACATATATCTTCTGTGGAAGTCTCAGGACCAAAAAATGTTCGTCCAATCAATGCATCCGGTTTGAATGAAATGAAACTTTCTGTCAACATATGTATTTGCATACCTCCGCTCGCCCTGCTCGCATAGACAGTAAGGCTATGCAGAGTTAAAGACAGACAGTCACTGAGCACCACAAACAAACAGCTGCCGCCTTTTACAATTCCTCCTGAACCAAGACAGCATGCTTATGCCGGCTTCATGCCATCGTAACCACAATTATGCGATGCTAACCCCATGATGTTCTACCTGGAGATGATCCTGTCCTCCGACTAGGATTTATGCGTTTCTATGTCAATCTGCAGCAGTCAAGTTGTTTGCATTCATTATTATTGTAATGTTATGTGATTTGAGACTTGAGGTAATTTAACACCGTCTCCCATGACACTTTGCAGACTTTACTGTGTGCGTTCATGTGTTTTGAAGGAGGCGGGGCTTTGGAGACGCTCTGAAGGGAGGGTGGGATCTTTCGATGCTCAAATCCTTGGATGCTTTCAAAGCTAGCTTGCTATTGCTAGCCCCTCTGAAATTGCCTACCCTACCTTTAAAGAGGTTGTTTATGATTTCACTTTTTTAACTTTAGTTAGTGAGTAATGTTGCTGTGAGAGCATAAACATCGTCTGCAAAGGTACGACACGTTCAATGCAAAGGGAGATATTTTCTTTTAAAGCATTCTCTGTTTAAGGACTACAACAAAAGGCTGATAGGGACTACAAAGAGCTTTTTCCTGGGTTTGTGACATCACTAACTCTAAAATTTACATAAACCCTGTACCCGAGAACATGCAACACAGGGGGCGAGGCCATGTTGGGCTGCTTTAGAGAAGAGGAAGAGTTGTTGTAGTAGAGTGTTGTTGATGCCTCATTTTCACAAATGAGGGTCAATTCAACACTGGATTTGTACAAAAGATTAACATGACGGCTCAGATGAGTTGAATCAACTCCACAGCAACTACATAAATTTATCCACTAAATATTCAGAAAAGTCCAGATGCATTCTAAAAGTTGAAAAAGAGTCTTTCCATCAGTGTCGACTCTGGTTTGAACAATGTAAGGCTGAACTGATAATCCTCATTTTAGCTGAGCGAGATTCTCCAGCTTTGTTGTTGTTGATTAGCAACTGAATGACGCGTGAGCTGTTGAAGCTCCGCCCTCTTCTGGAAAGCAGGCTGGGAGCAGCAGCTCATTTGCATTTAAAGTGACACAAACAAAACCAGAATGTTTTTGTTCACACCCGAATAGGGGAAAATATGACAAGCCGTAAAAAAACGATCTGTGGGGTATTTTGAGCTGAAAATTCACAGACACATTCTGGGGACACCAGAGAGTTGTATTACATCTTGTAAAAGGGGCATTATAGGTCCCCTTTAAATAAGCTGCTGCATAAAATTAATTTTTTGGTTTACTTTTTTTTTCAGGGCTCACATAGGTTACGACTTGAAAGACAACATATCATAAAGTAGAATATGATTCCCTTCACTCTTAAAAATAAAGGTTCTTTATTGGCATTGATGGCTCCATGAAGAACCTTTAACATCCATAGAGCATTTCCTTTAAACTAAAGGTTATTGGAAATGGAAAAAGGTTCTTGTGATGAGCAGGGTGACGCGAGTAATAATGAGCTTCAGCTGCTCGGCGCACCGGTCTCGTATCTCTCACGGAGGAGCTCCGGAAGCATAAAAGAGGAGCGACGACAGTGAAGGACAAGAGAGGACTAGGCCTGGATTTTATGTTGTGTTTTATTTTGTTTGTGTGGGCGGCAGTCACCGTAAGGAACTGCCACCCTTTTACTTTCGTTTTATTGTTTGTTTTTGAGTTTATTAAAAAGTATGTTGAACGTTCGCCAGTTCCTGTCTCTTTCCTTCCATTTAACCCCGTTACAGTTCTATATTTGTTATTTTCGCCTTTATTTAGATTTAGCTGGAGAGAGGACCAAAAATGAAGTGGGGGGGGGGTATCAGGCAAGGACCACGAGCTGGGACTCAAACTTGGGTCACCCAAAGTGAACTGTGCAACATGTCAGAGCACTACCCACGAGGCTCTGAATGGAACATTTATTTAATTCACAATTGTAGGCGAACAGAATCAGTATTGTTGTGAATGTCAGAGGCCTTGTAAATTTCGCTCTGGAACAGCTTTATCAAATTCTCAGGATCTCTACTAATGAACATGAGTGATGATACAGTATGTTGCCGTAGTTTCCTCTGTGGTACTGAAGGGAACAGTGCCTGCACCTGTGCCCTCTGGCAGTATGAGAAAAAAAAGGAAAAAATTATTCTTGGCAAAAACAGTGGTTGAGACCTGTCGCACGCCAGACCCTGCTAAGACCACACGCAGGTGTGTGTGTGTGTGTGTGTGTGTGTGTTTGAATGTGTGTGGTCTTGTGTGGCAATAGTTATCAAAAGTGGGAGTTTCTGTGCCTTAAGAGATGTTTCTTCTCTTGTGTCTGAGCGTAATGTCCCACCTCTCCATCACTCCACGTAACCTCCCCCCTCTCCCTCTACTGAGTCCCGTGTTCAGTTCTGGACAGTTTCCAATGGAAGGGATTATTGTTAAATTCACATAATCTCCTGTGTTTCCTCCAGAGAATCTGACTTTTTAGACTTTTAAACAATTCACACAGCTTGTCTATAATAATTATTATATCCACCCTAGAGGTTCATTACACAGAGAGCAGTATACAGCTCAATACAGCATTTAACACACAGTAAAAATCATTTCATAAATCTAAATGAATGCAGATAACAGACAGTAATCTATAACATATTGCCTGTCACACTACTGACTAGGCCACTTGCAAGTTTGCAGGCTACCTATCATTATCCTTCTGGTTTTTTCCCATGGGATGCAGTAATCCAGGTCTTCTCTTCATTGTGAAGCAAGTATCCGCTTCAGTGGTGGGCTAGAGAGTATTGGAAGGGGATTCCCAAGATTCCCAGACATCATGCAGTTCCTGATCTCCTGACTACTTCACCTCACCTCAAATATTCCACAAGTATTATTTCTCACTGTACTCTTCTGTATCAAAAAACACAGCAGTGGCTGGAATTTTGGAATCGAGTGGCAAATGCTGATATTCCAAAAGAATATTCCAGGTCCATGAAATGTGTAACTTTTATCATTTTATAAAAGCACATACACTAATTCTTCTGTTAAAACTTCATTAATAATGTTGTAATGTTGTTTTATGGTCATTTTTAGAGTTTTAAGCATTACTTTGTCATTGCATCAAAGTTGTAAAACTGCATATGACTTTACATAAAGGGCCAGCTAAGCAATTCTTTTTCTTTTTCTTTTTTTTTACTTTAAAATCATGTTAACACGCATATAGTTCACATCTTGTGGCTATACTATTGATACAGATGGTATTTGAACGTTTATGAGTTTAAATTAAGCCCCTCACTGCATGTTATTGGATTATAGAATCTGTGGTAAAAATGGATTATTTCTATAGAATCTGTGGTAAAAACAATTTATGTTACTTTTGTATGAAGAAGCCATCAGTATAATAATTTAGTCATCAGTAAATCTGAACTTTGCATGAAAACTGTATAATTTAATTATAATTAAACTAGTAGATTGTAATGGATTTTATGTTTTAAATAGCGACTCAACACAGTAGAAAAATTGTCTATCATACAAAAGTATATAAAATGTCCTTAAAACTAAGCCTTGCAATTTATTAAACGGACAGAAAGGTCAAAAAAGAAAAATGAAAATTGAAATTTATACCCCTGTTGTTCCAAAATTGAATGACTTTTTTTGATTGTGTGGAACATAACCGAAGATATTTTGAGAAATGTCCAATTATTTTATTTAATTAGTTTTTAAAAATTATTATTATTCTTTTATTTATTTATTTAGTCCATACAATGAAAGTCAATGGCCACCAAACCTGGGGTACATTTCCCAAAGCTAACTATGGTGGCTTTGCTCCGTCGTTGCCAATAGAGTCCAATGGAACTTGCAACCAAAGTTGGCAAACGATGCTTTTGGAAAACGCACCCCTGTATGGTTACCATTATTCTTCAAAATATCTTCTTTTGTGTTTTACTGAAGAAAAAGTCCTTTGAAACAACATGATAGTGAATAAATGATGACAGAATTTTCATTTCCGGATGAACTGTCCGTTTAATCCTACTAACTTACCATCCAGAAATATGCATTGTTCATTAAACGAATAATATGTTACGTAATAATACGTTCATGCTTCCAGCAGCCATTAATTATTTGTACAAAACAATACTATTGATAGTTTGATCTGTCTGTTTTGGCATCTACAAAGTGACAGATGAATTCATGCCAAAATTTTATGCATCTGATCGCACAGCCTTTGATGTCAACAACAAAAGATATGAGAAGCATTTTTCCTTCCTCTTAAAAGTGAAACTCGTTAAGAAAAGGCTGAGCTGGAATCAGGATTTATTTTGATAAGATGGCACGGCCACCTCCCACGACATTCAGAAGCCCTTGGATATCATCTCGGGTACATTTATGAATGCTTAATTTCAACATTTGTATGCTGTTATTTATTTGAAACAGAAATGTATCTCATCAGAATGTGAGCCCATGTGCCTTTGAAGTGCTCTTTGAAGCTCAGATGACAGTGTGTGAGTGAGTGTTTGGGATTGATGTGGACCTGAGCAGTGGCGAAGAGGAACCCAAAGTCACTGACCCACGGCCTATTTCCACCCAACACTAACAGTCACTCAGCACTGCTTTGAGAGTGGCTGAAAACACTCACGCACCATCTCTTACTCCACAAACAGGAAAGCATCTTATATCTGCCGCAGCACCCGACGCGGCGCATTTCAGCCTGTCAACCCGAGGAGGCTCCAGCGAGACTGGGTTGCATCAGCTGTAATCGTCTCCTCAGAAGGGGAAGCTCCTTCAGGGCATGCACTGCATGCAGTCGGGAATAGCAGATGTCACCCGAATGAAAGAATGGCATGAACTGCAAACGCTGAGATAAGATGAAACAGGCCTTACAGAAGTTCAACTTAAAAATACGCCAATGGCTTTTTGCATGCACAGGACATCCAGCACCCCGCCTCGAGCACGCTCTGTCAAAAGCAGAAACCCACATCTTCCTTTGAACTTGTGATTGACAGGCAGGAATCCCCACATTTCACACTCCGAATCTCCTGCAATAAAAACAATCCAGGACCAATGTGGATCGCGGTGTCAGTCACGAGAGAGGCGATCTCTTTCATATTCAGCCTTATAAACACTGCCGCTTTCTCTGACTAATTTGTTGAACATAGTTCAACCGCCGCATTTGAAGCCTGCTCTGATGGTGTTTAGGTTGGAAGTGTCGGTTCCTCTCCCTTAGGCTTTATTATGGCTAGACGAGTTGATTGTCAATAACTGTCACCTGTCAGGAACATCTTCTGCCTTTACCTGCATGTAATTTATGAAGCAACAAGCCCTTGTGTTGAAAAAATGCAGTCTGCCACGCCATGCCAAAAACACGCCAAAAGCGCAGAAGGGTGGTTATCTCAGTTGACTGGTGTTCCATACTGTATGTCATTCAGATGACTCATTTATTACAAAATAATAGCTTTTAATATTAATTTTATTCCTAATTTTTTTTTTTTTTATCCATGCTGAGCTCGTTTTTTCAATGAACTGGGTGGCAAGACCACAGTCCTTTCCACCTGTTTCCCTGCGGCTGATCTAGACTAAGGTTCTCATAAGCCGGCCTGCTAAAAGATATATGAGAATATTAAAGAACTTAATTTCATCTTGATGCAATGAAGAACAATAGCAGCTTTGTGCAACCTCACAGACTGTTTTTCTCTGTGGTTTCGCTAATAGAAGGTTCCACCCTCGGAGATATTTGTCTTGCTAAGTGGCTTCCCTAGAGATGACTCTGAACGATAAGGCTCTAGCAGATGTAGAGCATATGCATAATGTCTGATTGACATTTACCGGGCATTAATCAACCACCACATATTTCTTCTACGGAATGGAGGAAGCGTCAACCACAAGATTTGCTCTAGAGTTGGAGTCCTGGTGGTTATACTACAACTTCTTGCAGGCAACTACTTACAGCCCAATTAGTTCATTTACCTCACGTATTTACAAAATGTAGAGATCATGATTTCAGAGGGAGACCACAAACTTTCAACAATCTTTGTGCTTTCTTTACAAAACATAAGAAATCCCACAACAGTTACAAATCTAAACTGAATACTATTTTGTAGTGCCGCAAAAGACTTTTACAAATTCCTTCAAAGGAGGTTTTGTGTGTGTAACTGTGGTTAAAAGGAGGGTCATGAAATAAAAGGTAAATAAACTTCATCCAAATACCTATGACTAATTAACTGACTAAACCCGTGAAAGGATTTAAAAGATATTGCTGTTGCATATCAGGACATTTTGTCAGTTCACAAAGCTTGAACAACATGACTTAATGGAAACCATAATAATTTATTATTTAATAAATTCAATCTTAGCTTAAACGCACATCTTTTTTTCTTCTGCATTTGTATAATCCTTCTCAACATCCCATTTTTATATAAAAGATAAAAGTCTATAGTTAGTTTGAAGCCATTATCCAGTATTGAGGGTAATGCATTACAAGTAACATGTAATCAGATTACTTTTTCAAGTAACTAAAGTTACGCATCACTTTAGCAATATACAAAATATTTAAGTTACTTTTTCACATTTATTGATTGACAGCTCTTCTGTCCTCATGTAGAGAGAAATAAAGGTTCGAGGTGTTGTGTTTGCAGTGTGAACATGATAGTTATTGTAGTTCTAGACTAAATGTAAACATGCATTTACTCATCTCACTTGCACAAAAACATTCAGTATTCCTCAAAATGAATAAAACAGTGAAAAGCAATCTCAGAATTGTATGCAAACCTGTAATAATTAAATTGCACAAATATACTTTATCTATTTATATGGTTTGTTTGAGCTGCGCCCTCTACTGTACAGGAGTAAATATGCATTTCCTTCAGCATGAGGCTTAATCATTTCACTTTTGGTGTTGTTGTTGTTTTTAAAAACAAACAAGCAAGCCCATCCCAGGTGAGAAAAGGTAATGCAAAAGTAATGTAATGCAATTAGTTACTTTTTAGGGAGTAATACAATATTGTAATGCATTACTTTTAAAAGTAACTTTCCCCAATATTGCCTATATCAGTATGAAGTCTAAATCCTGTCATATCAGGACAACATAATTTTATCATTACTGATGATTAACTCTTAATTATCAGAGTTAATCTGTCATATACATGTGATGTTGGTTTAGGATTGACCAGGTGCAATCTGTGTTGTTGTGATTGTATGAGTCACACTTGAGGTTCCTGTTTTGCTCAGGCCTCGTTTGAGCCTGTCAGCAGCCACAGGAAGCCACACATCCATGTCTAACACCCTGCCCACACACACACACACACACACACACACACTTTTCCCCTCCATCACACGTCATTTATCAGCCTGCCGCAACTACTGATGTATTGGTCTCTTGGGATATGTGTCAAGACTCGTTACATTTACAATGAATAGTTAATCAGATATTTACTTAAGCGTACTCCAAATCTAGTATAAATCAAAAAAAAAAGTGAACTTGATATTTATACTCGATGTGATGTAACGTCCATACGTGGACGCAGACAGCTGGGAGACGGCTATATAATGTGTGTCTGTCGGCAGTAGCGCATAGGTTTGTTTGAACCTTTCTCTGGCTGCTTTGATTTGAGTTCTGTGTTGTCTTTAAAGACTCAGGTTCCTCATTGTCCCATGAGACACAAAAAATGTCTCTTTTGTCATGAGCAATAGCGTCCTTGGAAATTGACAGCAGCTTTCTTCTGCAGTTTTGATCGCCCTTTATATTAAATATCTTTGTGCACTAACATTTAAGTTTATCATTTGACACAATACACTTATTGTGTATGTACATGTTTTTACAATGACCCCTTAAAGGGATAGTTCACCCAAAAATGAAAATTCTGTCATCATTTACTCATCCTCATGTTGTTCCGAACCTGTATGAGTTTCTTTTTTCTCTTGAACACAAAAGAAGATATTTTAAAGAATGTTGGTAATCAAACAGTTGACGGTAGCCATTGACTTTTTCCTACAATCCACCTTTTTCTGAACGCGGAAGTCTCACCGACTCGTACTGGAATGATGCTTTACATTTCCGGTCTCCGGTTACTCAAATTAACGTATTTTCCGAGCTGAAAAACCGATGAACATGGTTTTGAAAGCACATGGCTCCACAGTGCCATCACTTTAGCAATGACTGTCTTTTGTCAGATGACGCAAAGCTGTCCAAAGTTAGCAGCACTGAAAACACACAGTATGAGCGCTCATGCCCTACATGCTGCTCCCGATTGGGATGAAGTTCGGGGGATTTTGTACTCAAAATGATTATAGCCCACATATGCCCTCTTTGGTGAGTATTTTAACTTAAGTGCTGCAAGCCGTCCTCGTTTTCTCTTGCCGGTCTATCATAAAATGCAAGGCATGCGGCGCTGTACAGACATTCTCTTCAGATTCTCTGGTGCTCAAAACACTTATTTTCCCAAAATTTCTTCAGTTTATTGCTGTTATGTAGCAGCCAACAACAACACAGCTTAACCCTGTGCACATTTATTTTTCTATTCACATCTATTTTTATTATTAACGTTCAATAAGTTTCCGTTTAGTTAATTCAAACATCCATTTTACCCCCAATGTGTGTCCCTATGGAGACCGGAACAGGACAGCATCCAAACGGAAGTTGGATTTCCTCATGGCGGCGCTCATGGTTTACTCAGGAAAAAAGTGGATATGGAAGTTAATGAGGCCCACCAACATTCTTTAAAATATCTTCTTTTGTGTTCAACAGAAAAAAGAAACTCCTACTGCTTTAGAACAACTTGAGGGTGAGTAAATGAGGACAGAATTTTCATTGTTGGGTGAACTATCGCTTTAACTCACCCTTAAACCTAACCATAACATGAAACCTATTCTTACCCGTATCCTGTATCTGTGCAACATGAACCTAACATTATTTTTTTTAAATAGTTAAAGCACCTAGTGTAAAGTGTGACCCGAAAATGTTAATCAGGTAACTCAAACAAGTTATTATACAATGCATTTAATATATAAAAAGGCATACCCAAACATTGACATGATGAAAGGAAAAGAAAATGCCAATAACTAAAAGAGCAATAAATAGGGTGATGAAAACGAGTGATAATGAGCTTTATGAGGAAGTGGAGAAAAATACAGTGGTTTGGCTGGCTTGTGTTCAGTATATGTCAGACACGCTCACACAGAACACAGTGCTGTTATTGCAGAGTATAAAACACTCTCCTGTCATCTTCGCCTCACCACAGACCTACGGCATTGCATGCACACGGAATGAACGTGTTTTATCCGAACTCGAGCAGTTATCAGAGAAATCTCTGTACGGACACACTCACGGTATCTTAAAACATACAGACACAAATGCAAACACTGTCATACCCAGACAGGTTTGTATCGGTTCATCTTTGAATATCTCTGTGTGGCAAATAGATCACTGAAGTAAGTCTTCAAAATAAGAGTGTGCGTGTGGTGTGCTGTCATTATCTTATCTATGTCAGCCACATGATATATGGAAGATCTGTTTCTCTTCATTTTGATTATGTACAAGCACTACGTAGTTCCAAATAATTTAAGGATTCATTACTGTTGATGAAGCAGGTAAATATGTTTCAGGTCCCAGTAAAACACACTGTTGTAGTACTAAGGTAGAGTGTTGGTTTAGCAGTGTAGATCATTAAAAAATAAACTCTCTCAAAACTCTCTTCAAACTCTCAGTAGTTTCTATAATTTGTCTGCTAACAAAGTCTAACAATGATTTAGATGCACCACAGGAGCATAACGGTGTCATAACAGTCAACACATCACGATGTGTAATTTAATAGCATTCTGTGATGTAAATGATAATGAAAACATTTTTGATGAGGCTAATTTAAGCAACCATTTTATTCTAATAATATTTTCACACATTTTGCGTAATTTGACAATTGACCCTTCGCCTGCAGTTTGATTGACAGGCGAACCGACCAATCGTAACCCCGAATTCACTATTTTAACCGACAAAGCAGTGAGAGGAGTTAGTAGATTAACGTTGGTGAACTCGTAGAATTGTGTGAACTCACGTCTTTCCACGCTTGAAACAACATTCCTTCTGATGTTCATTCATGTTTATTTGATGCTATAAATGAACTAGTATGAAGAGATGATCGGTTCACGAGGAGCTACAGCGATCTGTCACGACACATTAAAGAGACACTATACGCTATTTATTGATTAAACTTCTTTAAAAATGACAATATTTTAAATATGAAACTGTTTCATATGTCTGTCGACGTGTTGTCAGTGTCCTCTTTGCTCCGGGATGTATTTTTCACTGCGTGAGAACATGATGTGTGGCGTGAGAGCGCATGACTTGTCGGTCAAAGCAACAGTAACTAAAGGGGGCGGATCTTTGGGAAGTGTTAATTACAGCTTGAAAAAGAAAAATTCTTATTCTTGGAAAAGAATAAATAAGTGGCTTTTGAGAGGGTGGGATCTAAGCTTGCGACTGCTAGCCAATCCGAAATTACCTACCCTACCTTTAAGGCTGGCACACACTAAAAGATTTTTAAAATCTTATCAGATTTTCAAAGTGTGAGAAGACATAAACATGACGATAAAAAAATCATAAATTAGAGGTCCTGAAGAGCTGGAAAAAAAACCTGTGACTTTAGTAAACAAACATAGCAGAGGACGAGCAAGAAGAAATGCTGATAATGGACTGCATCCGAACTATATAGTAGGCGAAAAATGGTATGTGACAAAAGAAGTAGGCTGTGTCCGAATTCATAGTAGGCGCACTCATAAAGGAGTAGGCAAAAAGTTGTCAGATGTCCTACCACTTCTGGCAAGAGTATGAAGTGCGCATATGATGGACGTTTTACTATCCCATCAGGCCACTGGAGAGGATTTGTGAATGGCAGGGATTTGACCTGACGTTGGTAGGTCACATGATAATGACAGCATGGCGAATCCACATCCGGATTACATTCATACTATATACAGGGTTGGGGAGTAACGAAATACAAGAGATATGAACTTGCAATGCTGACTTTTTTTCTAGCAATTGTGAATTTAGTATGTGAGTTAAATGTCATAATTCTGACTTTTCTCAATATTGTGAGTTTATATCTCATAATTCAGATTTTTTTCAATATTGTGAGTTTATCATAATTCTGACATTTCTCAATATTGTGAGTTTATCATAATTTTGACTTTTCTCAATATTGCGAGTTTATATCTCATAATTCTGACTTTATAACTCACAATTGCAACTTTATATCACGCATTTCTGAGGGAAAAAGTCAGAATTGTGAGATAAAAACTTGCAATGACCTTTTTTGTATTTGTTCCACACTTATTAGTATTCCAACGTAATCTGAAGTATTTAGATTAAGTTACTAAACTTGAGTAATGTAATGAAATATGTTACAAATTACTTTTTAAAGCATGTATTTTGTAATCTGTAGTGAAAACATTTTAAAAGTAACCTACCCAGCCCTGACTATAAAGAACATGCTTTTTTAGCACTTTTTTAGCGGTTCAAAATAAGTACCTACCCAAGAGTATGCGATTTCAGACGCAGCCATAGTGTTTTCTTCACAGAAAAATCGCAAAACCCTGATAACCTTTCTGATTGGGTCTCGTTTTGTTCCATGTGACAATCGACAGAGTGTGCATGTTTGTCCTCAGGGTCCCCCCCCCCCCACGATTTCTGAGAGTAATATTTACGATTTGAGATTCTTCCGAGCAGATTCAATCAGATTATCTTGTACTGTGTGGGTGCCTTTGCTTGAAGGTACTTCAAAAAAGTTAATTAACTGTATAATAATCTAATTGGGTTGATATACATACAGTACTAATGTGTGAGTGCAGTGTTTTTGTGGTACACGTAACATGAGTGTGTAATATGAGGTAATTTACAGCAGAAATTAGGCCTTTTTATATGGCTGCCATATTGTCAACATGGCTTGTTAAATCACCTTTCAGAGCCGCCCCCCTCCGCTTCTGTCATTCTCCTTTTTCTTTTTCATTTGTTCTAATTCCAGGGCTGGCCAGGTCTTGCCTGGATTTGAGCAGTGCTGGGTTTCAAAGGGGTAAGTGACACCTTACCTGTAATTTCATGGTTTCACTCCACCTGCCTTTGAAGTCTCAGACTGAGATGTGTGAGTGTGTCTTTTGAAAGGTTGCTGAAGAAAGATTTTTAAGACTTTAGAAATGGGAGTTTAGCTAATATTGAATTATTTTCAATAGGTCTTTATATAAATACATAGACAACCAATGGATTTTATCGCAGTAATAGCAGACTTTTGATTGTTCTAGCTTGTGTAATGCGTATTTGCTTTGTTTGCTTAAACTTAAAACGCTTTCCCTTCTTTCAAGATTGAAGGTTTTCTTTCTTACAATGTGATCTACACGCTGCAGCAAGTCAGGGACTCATCAAAGTGCAAAGTGTGAATATGATTTCAGCCCTTTGATACTTTTGCCAATCCAGCAGAATAACAGAGCAAACACCCAGACCGTCGGTGTATCAGAATGCCACTGCGTAGTTGTATTGAATAGAAATGAGGGGCAACACTGCGGGTTGCCCAACTTCTTGCCAATGTCATTCATGTTTACAGTCATCTTCTGTCAGTGAGTGTACTGTATGTATGTTCTCAGCCCTATTTGTTCAATGAAAGGCTGTTCTCTCCGTCATGTTGATAGACAAATGATGCATTTTTTTGTTATGAATCATTTTAAGCAGCTCTTTAAGAAACACTGCTCTCTAATCTTCAACTCATTCGCACCACATTCACCATAACCCATTACCTATGGAACTTTACATTACAGTGGAGTGAGCATCTCCATTTCCTATAACATTCCTTAGTATACGTCACTGTTGTTTGGCTATGTTTATACTTAGTGAATACGCTGAACACAGGTGCAAACACTAAATGTTTTTAGCTGGTCTACTTTTAACCACATTCAGAGGAAGCCGAAAATGCACGTGACAGCTATTGGTATTGTGAACACAAATCGAATTTCGAAACAGCAGTGATGAACCGCCCACTAAAACTTTGCTGGTTATCTGCAGCTTTATATAATCGTCCGACTGAAATAACTGGAGAAATCCTTTCATAATAACCACCAAGACGATGAAAATAAGAGATTCATTTGTGCAATGCACACAGCTTTTTTTTTTTTTTGTTATAAAGGGAGTTTTTGCTAGAATGAAAAGTTTGCGCTGAACTGGCAGCTTCAGTGATTGTAAAAGGAGAGCTCATTACTCGCTTTCTATAATACACCTTTACAATTTCAATAAAAGTTTCATTTTTCATGTTTCAGAAAGAATGGTGCACACTGCAAAGTTTCGGGAATGCAGGTTTGAATTGGAAATTGCGATGACTAACAATGACCAGCAATGGACCCCCCCCCCCCCCCCCCCCCCGATAAAAACCAGGCGTAATGGTTTTTATACTGTACAAACTGTATATTCTGTCCCCCTACACTACCCCTACCACTAAAGAAAATGTTCTGCTATTTTTCAAAAAAGATAATTCTGTATGATTTATAAGCTTGTTTCCTCATGGGGACCAAAAAAATGTCCCCACAATATCAAAATTTACTAGTATTACTATACCTGTGGGGACATTTGGTCCCCATAACGTAGGGAATACCTGCACACACACACACACACACACACACAGATATGTGCATCAAATTTTAGTGTAAATAATGACTACATATAATGTGTTTCTTTGTTCTTCATTTTATTACTAACTTTTCACTTGACATTTTAAATCAATGTTTACTAAATTAAAAAAACATATTTGAAGGCAACATTTTTATGTATTTTCTTTTTATTTTTAGCATTATGAAGTACCTTATTTTATTATTTATTTTCAAAAACTAATTTTACTGCTATTCGTACTAAAATTTTGTTACTGACAGCACTAGTATCTTCATTTTTTTTAACATTTTTTTATGAACAATATGGCTGTAACCATGTCTTGAACATTGGGGGCAACACAAGTTTTCTTTTTTTTTTTTTTTTTTTTGCTTTTTTTATGGGCAATTAAAGAAATTAAATATTTAAAGGATTAAAAGGGATTTAAAGGATTACAGTAGAAATAAGAACTGTAAAAGAAGTTCTAGGTCTAATTATAGTTGTAGTCCATTTGCAAATAATATTTTATTTAAAAATATACGCACATTCACTCTTTTTTGTGTGTTTAATGTGTCAAAAATGTAAAAAACGTGGAAGAAAAATGGAGAAGTTCCATAAAAAAAAGTTGAGTAGAACATTTCTCTATGTTACTGTGGGTCATTAAACATATCCATTGTTAAACAGTTGACAAATATTAAACGTTTAGCATCTTATATCTCAACACGCATGCGCTCTTTCACTGTAAAAACTAAAAATGTTGTGTTGGAATTCACACTCAACTTTAGTGAATAGTAAGCCCCGCCTTCTTTGATCTGATTGGCCATTATTTTGACATTGACGAGCGCTGTTAGAGGCAGACCAGCACAAAAATGTAACTTTGTAAACTGTATGTCATCCTAACAACTAATAGAGTGGTGTTTAATGGAAAGCAGCATTAAGAAATATCAAATATTGTTGGCCATTTCCAATTATTGGGGAGACTTGTCCCCTTAAATGTCTAAGGTGGTTAGGGCTCTGATACGGTCTAGTGGTCAGTTTGCTAGATGACATAGGCCTACTGTATTTACCATCATTGATATAAAGCCTAAAGATGAAATGCATCAGTGATACCAACGAGCAATGTTTACTTGTTGAGATTGTCAAATGTTAAAAAGAAAGAGCGAGAGAGAGTTTCTATCGAGTCTTCAGTGAGTGTGTGTGTTTGGGCTCTCCTTCAAGTTTTTGACAGGACTATCAGTCCGTCTGTGCAGGGGGTTTGACCCTTCCCTCCCCCCGACCCTCTAAAACTAACAGAGCGACGCCAATGACCCAGCCGTGCACCTGAACTCCCCCACCCATCCCCGCCTGCCCACCATCGCCCAAACTCTCACAGATTAAGGAAGTTTAGAAACCATGTTCATTCACCGCAGACTGAGCCTCATTCCCTTGTGGGAGCATATTAGTGTAATGCACTTCCTTCGCAATTGTTGATGTGTTGCAACTGCACGGTGTAATTTCAGCAGAAGCTCACTAGCAGGAAGTTTGCCTCTTCCACGACACTGAGTCCAATCCCTGAAACGATAACTGTCAACATATCCCAGTGTGTGCGAGCTGGTGTCATGGCGGCTGAGAGTGTTTACCCATAACACAAAGCTGTGAGTTTGATGCATTAATACCACGGACCTGTGTAAACTGTAAACAAGTCACCAGTGCCCACCTCTCTCATTTTCTCACAGTGCCGCACATTCACCCCTCTCTCTCTCTCTCTTTGTCTTTCTCTCTCTTGGGTCAGATTAAACAATAATAACATGGTACAATGCCAAGTACACATGCAGCACCCCCTTCTTTACAGACCAAACCACCACCAACTGTGCAGTTATTTGTAATACAGCTCTGTTATTTCTTCCCATGTTCCAGCAAAGAGGTCTCTAGGTCCTAATCGCTTGAGGTGCTTGCCCGTTTTAGTCGAGCGGGAGTATATGGAAGACTGGGTACATCTACTGTAGATTGAGCGGCTGGGTCACGTCAGGTCATGAGGAAAGAAGGAGCTACCACACTCGAGGGAGCTTTTCTCTCTCCAGATGTTCGTCCCTCCTGCCTGCCTCTGTCTAAACCAATCAGTGTCCAGAATGCTGGACTATCCAAAGCATACAGGGTTACCTGGTGGGAGCTGACCTTCAGGAATTACTTAGCAGTCAATGAGCAGAGCCTAAAAACACAACACCATTTTGGAAAATGAGGATAATAAAGTGGGATATGGTGGGAAATATGTTTGAGGAATTCAAAATATGCTTGAATCTGAACGTTTACATGCAGGGTTATAATTGACCCTTCGCAAACAGTTTGATTGACAGGCGATCGGACCAATCATAATCCTGAATCTGACATTTTGTCCGACAGAGCAGTCAGGGGAGTTAGTAGATTAACGTTGGTGAACTTGAACTTAAAAAATTGTACTGTAATTGAAACAACATTCCATCTGATGTTCATTCATGTTTATTTGATGCTATAAATGAACTAGTATGAAGAGATGATCGGTTCACGAGGAGCTACAGCGATCTGTCACGACACATTAAAGAGACACTATACGCTATTTATGGTTTAAACTTCTTTAAAAAATTACAATATTTTAAATATGAAACTCTTTCATATCAAAAGTAACCTGCTCTGTCTTGTCTTTCGACGTGTTGTCAGTGTCCTCTTTGCTCCAGGATGTATTTTTCACTGCATGAGAACATGATGTGTGGCGTGAGAGCGCATGGCGTGTCAGACATAGCAACAGGAACTAAAGGGGGCGGGGCTTTGCGAAGGGTCAATTGAGATGCAGTGGGTTTTTGTGTAGTCGAGATTCAGGCTTCATCTGTCTGTTCTGGTATATGTTACATGTTTTGCTTGAACATTTGAAGGAAGGATACCAGGAAGTGATGTCGGTGTTTTGTGTTTTGCATCTAAAGCCCGGGACACACCATGAAGAACCTGCTTACCATTCTGAATATCAAGAATCACTTTTGTCATTCCTGTCAGCTCATGTTTTTATGAAAATTTTTGTGCATTCGAATGTTTAGGTAAGATGACGTAAAATTATAACAGCCTTCTGTCTGTACCGTCTTGACTTCTTTGTTCGCGTTCACTTACTCATTCGATAAGCTGAACAGCCAATCAGAGTTCTCTCTCTCACCGAAGGCCCAAAACATGCTGAATCGGCCCAAACAGCGCAGACGGCATCCGCCAACAGTGCTGAACACACCGAGAAAACTACGCCGAACAGAATCGAATTGAACAGAGCCTGTTGCTTTTAGTTCAGTCAGATTGAATTCACCAAAAATCAGTCAGTGGTCAGTGTGATTTCGGTCTGATTTTCAGTATTTACATGTATTTTAAAAACTTAAGGCTGTGACACACCAAGCCAATGTCAAAGAACTAGCGACAAAAAGCAACAAAAGCCGACTGTGCGGTTGCCAGGGTTGTGGAGTAACGAAATACAAGTAACTTAGTTACGTATTTAAAATACAAAATTTGAGTAACTGTATTTCATTACAGTTACATTTTAAATGGGTGGTAATCAGATTACAGTTACATCTGAAAAGTATTTTAGATTACCAAAGTGATTACTTTGAGTTTTAATGTCATTTAAACAGCAATTGGTGATTCTCTGACTCTGACCGTCTGAAAAAGCAGAGTTAAGTTTCATGTTTTCGACTGTTTTCATGTTTTGTGATAGTTGTTTGAGTCATTTTATAATTGTAAAAAAGGTCACTGCATCTTTTTCTCAAAATTTGTTTTTTTTCCCTCACAATTGTGAGTTTGCATTTCACAATTCTGACTTCTTTTTCTCAGAATTGCGAGATATAAACTCACAATTGCAAGTTATAAAGTCAGAATTGGGAGATATAAACTTGCAATACTGACTTTTTTTCTTGCAATTGTGAATTTAGTATGTGAGTTTATATCATGTTTCTGACTTTTCTCAATATTGCGAGTTTATTTCTCATAATTATGACTTTTCTCAATATTTTGAGTTTATATCTCATAATTCGAACTTTATAACTCGCAATTGCAACTTTATATCACGCAATTCTGAGGGAAAAAGTCAGAATTGTGAGATAAAAACTTGCAATGACCTTTTTTGTGTTTGTTCCACACTTATTAGTATTCCAAAGTATTCTAAAGTATTTAGATTAAGTTACTAAACTTGAGTAATATAACGAAATACGTTACAAATTACTTTTTAAAGCATGTATTTTGTAATCTGTAGTGAAATACATTTTAAAAGTAACCTACCCAGCCCTGGCGGTCGCCATACGTTGGTCAAAAAGTTGGCCCTTATAGACCTAGTATTTCGAAACATCTGACTTATGAGTTTGTTTATAGCAACCGTATCCAGAGAGCCAAATCCCTGACAATATTCAAAAAACTCATCTCTTGCATCCTGCTGAATGAGAAGAAAAAATCTATGCTTTTGCTGTCTTTCCTGTTCTAACTTGTAGTGTTCTGGAGGATGATTGAAACTTTGGTAGCACTCCTCAATTTTATTGCCTCTGTAAAATTAATCGCTCGTTGTAATTCCTCATTTGAAAGTCGTTTTGGATAAAAGCGTCTGCTAAATGAATAAATGTAAAGAAGCAGTAACAAAATAATTGCTTGGTCATATTTCACTTGAGTTTGTTTTAGATTACTACTGTAGATGTGCTGTTGGTGCCTTTGAAGTTTAACTTCACACGAAGAAGATGTTCCAAGTATATTTAAATGCACTTTAAAAGCTTGATTACAGTCAATTGAAACATTTTAAAACTATATCATGTCTGAAATTGTACCAGACCAGTTTTTGTGAAGTCGGACTTTCGCATCTGAATGACGCTACTCCAGCTTTGCTTCGTCCACCATGTATACATGTCAATCAGATTGTGCTCAATTTCCACTTTTCCATTGTTTTTTAACTAGACGGACATGTTTAATCATTGCACTCCTTCACATGTGAAACGGCATTCTAAAAAAAGCAGCACTTAAGCTACAAGAAGGTAAATATAAAAAAAAAAAAAATGCATCTCTGGACCTTGAGTTTTTTTTTTTTTTTGTTCCACTGACCCACATCTCGCATTTTACATATCGTGTTGATCCTGTAAAATTTTATCCTATCCCTACCCCTAAACCTAACCCATAACTTAAAAGCACCTAACCCTGGTGGTAAGACTAAACTTGACAAAAACTGTAAACTTGACCCTCATATCTGATTAGTTGATTGGAATGTGGTTTCAACTTCAACGCTCACCACTGAGCTTCCTTAGTCTCGTAAAACACATTACGAGAGATTTTTAGTTTTAATCAGTAATGCGCTAAACATTTTCAGGTGTTCATTGACTCATAAGTCCTAAGGAATCACATGCGCTCCCGGTTTCTGTAGTCCCCAACCCCCCACTCGGCCTCTCCCTTCATGCAGACTGCACTCGTCCCCCAGATGAACCTGTGAGGGGCAGTGGGTTGGCAGTGGGCTGGATTAGTGGGCCTGTTGCTCAGGTTGGACGCCGCTCTTCTTAATGAGCTCTTCTCCATGGCTCAGAGAACCCGGCTTGACCAGATGTTCAGCCTGGGGGGTGGTGAAGGGGTGACACTACAGATCTAGTAAAGCACATCTAATAGAGCTGCAGATAACGGCTCTGACCTTATGTCATAGGGCCAACAACATTCAGCTAGAAACTCCCCAGGAAGTGACACCTGTGAGTGATTTGTTAATTGACTGTACAGGACAACTTTGAAAAAATGGAAGCTCAGGAAGATGAAATGAAGGAAAGAAAGATACCGCCAAGAATGGCAAAGATGTCTGAAACATTTAAGATGAGAGCAAAGAGGCAGACATGCACTGGCAAGTGTCCCAGGACTTTGACCGCAGACAGACCTCCCACTTTATACACCTGCTGCAGCTCTGCACAACATGTGTCTTTCATTCACACACACACACACACACACAGGTTTGTTTTGCTGTCTTAGCGAGGACATTGCATAGACTTCCATTGATTTTATATCAGGTCATTGGTATTTTTTCCCACCTAACCCAACCCCTACTCCTAAACCTACCCATCACAAAAACATGTGACCATCATAGATTTAAATAAAAACATCTTTTGTTTGAGATAAACCTAGTGAGGACTAGTCAATATCATTTGGTCCTCACAAGTATAGTCAAAACAAGTACACACACACACACACACACACACAAAATATGGTTTAAATCTGTTAGATTTTCTATCAGTAGTTCCACATGGAATAATAATCATAGATGATTGTGATTTATGTTTATATGCTATAAACTGAATTTGAAAAAAAAAAAGCATTTGAACTGACAGTTTATTGTCTGTCTTTTATTGTCCATCTCGTAAAGGTTAATTTAATTATTAAGTAAATTAATGAGAGATGTGATGGTGTTCAGACTGAGTAATTAGTAAAGTAATCCCATTACAGTCAATTAAAGGCAATTAGAAACTTTTTAGAGTAATGTGCCCGTCTCTATTTATTTGATCTGTGAGTTCACTGGTTATGAGTGTTTCTTCATCTATGGCCACCATTGAAAACAAACTCTCTTATTCTGGAATTTCTGCCTTTTTATGGCGAAAAGTCATGAAAATTCACATGTGCATTCATGACAATAAAATGACAATAAATGTGCAGTTTTATTAAACCAACAATTGTTTAAAAATTATATGGCTGGCTTAAAATGAACCCAAAATAGGCTGAAAATTAAAAATCAGACATAATTACTAGAAGCAACAATAATAATCAAAAGGTGAACATTTATTAATAAGCAATTTAATAAATGTTAATTGTTTAATTATTATTTATTAAATTTATTAATAAATATTACATATTAATACAATAGTTAATTTATAACATATTTTGGGTTTATTTTAAGTTAGCAATACAAGCATTTTAAACAATATTTAAGTTAAATAAAACTACCCAGCATGTTGGGCAAACATTTAACCCAACCACTGGGTTTATCCATTTTTAACCCAACTTGGGTTGTTTTTAACCCGGTGTAGGGACAAAATTGGTGGTTGTGGTGGAAATGATCCCACAATTGTGATACAGCTGTAACAGAAATAGCTATTATCACACAATAATCATTATTTTCCTTTAGTATTTATTTCGTTCTTTTAGACGATCGTAGATTTAAACATAATAATTAATATTTTAAAATGTGGGTAGCACTTTATTTTACAGTCCTGTTCCCCATGTACATACTATGTACTTATTATAGTAATTGCAATAACTGTGTAATTACTAAGTACTAACCCTGAACCTACCCATAAACCTGACCTTAACCCATGTAGTTACCTTATGTTATCCAGTACTTTCTTAGGTAAGTACACTGTAAGTACGTGTGCATGTATTGTAAAATATATGTAAAATAAGTGCAACCAAAATGTGTTTTTATATTATAAGACCGAAAGTCTAGCTCTGTTTGAATAAAACCTGTTAATAATATCCTTCTCATTGACAAGAAAGTTCCTGAAGTTGATGAAACAGTAGTCAGTTATGCTCTATTTCTCATAAAGGCATTGTAGTACATAAACATCCATGTATGCAATGTTGTTCACACAGAGATGTGTTCAATAAATAGCTGTGTTTAAATCATATAGTGCTTTATTGTGATGAAGCAGTGTTGACTATATGAGTGAACTGCAAGAGGATCAGCTTGTGGTTGCATTGGCTGCCAAAAAAGAGAGAGGAAATGTAAAGTGTTAGAGTTTGTTTTGTTTTTAACGGGATGGTTGTACAGAAGCTGTTCCCTCCTCACACCCCTATAGCTGCCCTTGCTGTTCCAGGTCGGCTGTACAATAGCGGCCCCTGTCCCAGCACTGCACAAAGGGCTGTCCATGTCGATTAGTGTTAGGCGTTAGGGGGTGAGCGGCTAATAGCTTATTACACCCCTGTGGGGAGAGTGGCCCCCAGAGAGCTGCAAATTGCAATCTGGGTCCAATTAAAAAATAAAAGCAAAGAACAGAAGGACGGGGATGCGGGGCAATGACACACATTCCTCTGTAGCCCCTCACATTTCACTTTCACACTCAATGCATAAATAGTAAACTGTGTAGTCATCACTATACGGGGACATTTGTACCTGCCCTGTCCTGACCATTAAAAATAATTTGCTTTTGTGTAGTCAGGTTAAAGTCATCAACAATATTTGACTTGAATAAACCCATGTAGATCAGAAACATTTTTACGTTACAGTTTTCCTATATCTACTCACATGGGTATAGAATACGCAGAGGATGCGAGGGATCCGCTCTTTTAATAAAACGTAAATTCGTCCCCACACATTGGCCAATGTAAATAAATCTTTAAATAAAGATTTAAATTCAAATAGACAACATATTCTATGCATGATGGTTTTATTCTTATCCAAAACGAGACAATAAGGATCGCTTAGTTTCAGCTTCAGACGTCACGCCCACGGAACGTTGGATTAACGTCTGATGCATATGAGTTTCGAGATTCAGGAGTCGTCATCTGATTGGTTGAATTCTGCAGGATTTCCGGGAGACATGTGTGACGCATTCTTTAATGGCGCGCATCGATACAAAGCTGTTGTGAAGCCAAACCCCCTTATGGAAAAATGCCATCGTGAAGCCAAACCCCCTTATGGAAGAAAGCTATTGTGTTTACAACTGTAACAATGAGCGCTTACCATAATCAACTAAACACTGGATTTTTATAGGTATGTGGCATATAGGTATGCCACGTTCGTGGCTTCATTGTTACAGTAAACTTGTAAAAAATTCTTGAATTAATAATTTATTATTCACACTGGTCTGTTAGGGTAGGGACATCGACTTTACATTTTCAAGCTAAACATAATGGAGAACAAAACGAATGGTGATTGGTTGCTTTACATGTTGGTCAGACGTCCTCTTGGGTGGTCCTTGGCCAATGAAAACTGTGATGGAGTACAGGGGTGCTTCTCAATACTCAAATTAATGCTTCCTCCTTTCCTCGCTCCTCCCGCCCATGACCCGGAAACCGATCAAACTCAGACATCCTGAAGGTAATTCTCTAATTGCGTCACAAGGAATAAGCAGTGAGGAAGCTTCCTTAGGAGTCAAGAGCAAGGATACAAATGTGTATTCTTCCCTTGCATCCTAAGGAAGTGGAGCTAAGACATGAGGAAAGAAAACAAGGATGCAAAAATAAGAAATGGCAAGCACCCCACCAGTTCAACTGCGTGTTAACGCAAATGTCTAATCAGCCAATCGCATGGCAGCAAGTCAATGCATTTAGACATGTAGACAAGGTCAAGTACAATCTACTGAACTTCAAACTAAGCATCAGAATGGAGAAGTAAGATGATTTAAGTGACTTTGAACATGGCATGGTTGTTGGTGCCAGACGGGAGTATTTTAGAAGCTGCCGATCTACTGGGATTTTCAGGCTCAACCATCTCTAGGGTTTTCAGAGAATGGTTCGTAAAAGAGAAAATATCCAGTGAGCAGCAGTTCTGTGAGCGAAAATGACTTATTAATGCCAGAGGTCAGAGGAGAACGGCCAGACTGGTTTGAGCTGATAGAAAGGCAACAGTAACTCAAATAACCACTTGTTACAACCGATTTCTGAACGCACAAAATGTCCAACCTTCTATAGCAGCAGAAGACACTCCTGTCAGATAAGAACAGCAAACTGAGGCTACAATTCACACGTGCTCACGAAAATTGGACAATAGAAGATTTGAAAAACGTTGCCCGGTCTGACGAGTCTCTTTTTCTACTGCGACATTCAGATGGGAGGGTCAGAGTTGGGAAAGCGTGGATCCATCCTGTCTTGTATCAACGGGTTAGACTGCTGGTCGTGTAATGAAGTGAGGGATATTTTCTTGGCACACTCTGGGCCTCTTAGTACCAACTGTTCAACTGTAAAAGAAGATTTCATGTAATGTCCATTTTCCCCTAGAGATGAGCTGTAGATTTCTCACCCCACTGCAACAAGTGCCCCCCTTCCTCCCTTGATGCAGGTGTGGGATCTGCTTTTTTCATCATAATCCCCTGTGCGGAAGAGCCGCTGAGTGTGTCTGACTCCGCCCCCTGACCCCCCACCCCAGAGCCCGTGCACTGACCGTTTCCCGGGCGACCTCATGGGATCCGACAGGCGTAAAAATAATGATGGACACCTTAGCCACCGCTGACCCGCCCTGACTCGCCTGCTCCACATGAGAGGTAACGCAACCACTTAACTGGGGCCCCCATAGATACACACACCTACGGGACAGACATACACACTCCTTCACACACATACACTTAACTGCTTCCTGCTGAGAGCTATTTTCCCTTTTCTTCTCTATCAGGAGGGGGCCCTTTTACACTTAAACTTCAAAATACACAGTCTGAAAAATGATAAAAACAGCTCAATTGTGAGCAAGCCTTCTTTGTGATGCTGTTTACTAAAGGATATGGACACTGGTGAGAGTTCATCTCTGAAATGACACACGCTGTAGCCATTGTTCCAGAGAAGTATCAATCACAATTAATGCTAGCCACTGATGTCTTCATTTGAGAGATTCGGTGCCATGAAAACATGTTTTGCTTAAAATACAGTGACCTCAGTGACCTGAATTGCTATGGTTCTGCACCTGAACACTGAATGGATCTCAGGGGGGGAGCATGAGAAAAACTGATTGTGTGTGAAGGTTTGTCTCAGATCCAGACAGTGTGTTAGAGGAGAGCTGAGGTGGGCTGTTTCTCTCAGCTTAGCACTAGGAAAGCGATGTAATACTTTAATTACAGTCCTTAATCACTCACTCTAAAGCCCTCATATTTCTCACCTCCCAGACATGTAGCGGCTCGTTTACAGTAGACTAGAGAAACACCACAGCTCGGCTCACACAGAGTCAGACATCCTACACTCTTAAACATGTATCTTGATCACAAGTGCATACTAGAGAATATGTCAAGAGTCTCATTCATCATCACACAAGTTTCACAGAGTGTGCTAGTACGACCCACTACAACTACTACCTAAAACAGACCAAAGACAGCTACTATAAAGTATTTGGGGAAAAACAAAACTATTTTTTCATCAGTTGTCTCTCATTTTAGCATTTAGGCCTGCGGAAATGCAGCTTTCGACTTACGTAATGTCACAAATACTCTTCGTTTGATTGTCATGTTTATGTATTGAGTCTAGTTGGCAAAATGGAATAATTGAATGTGCGTGTGTGTGGTTCAGGTTTACCCTATGGCAATGGCAATATTAGTAATCCTTGTCATTGTGTGGACATTTTTGGTCCCCATGAGGAATCCAGATTATACTAAAATATTTCTGTGATGGATAGGTTTAGGGTACACTAGAAAAAAAAGAAAAAAGAACTTTCACTGTTGTTAGTTTCACTCAAACCGTGCTTGTTCACATTACTTAAAAACTCATGTAACTACATCAACTTAATTTAACTGAGTTGTTTCTACTAAAAATGAGTATTGTCAGCTTTACTTAACAAGTGTTTGTAAAATTGCTGAGTGAAACACAAATTAATTATGTAACGGTGACAAATTCAAATGATTTCTATTTACTTAATTTTGTCAGCTTTACTTGAATTTCTTTTTTTCATACAACTAAATTGTTATTTGTACATTTTGACTGGTCACACTAGGAAGATTTGTAATCATTAATTACTAATTTCCAAAACTTGAAAATTATGACTAGACATCCATTTTTTGGTTAATTTAATTTGATCTAGACTTCAACAGAAAAGACATAGTAAGATCATATGGAAGCCACGCACATGACATGCTTAAAAAAAGAATAGATGGCGCCTCAAAATAAGAATGTGTTTTAATTCTTTTCTCATTTTTAGTTAAATCATGGCCATATAATGCATTGCCTCATTTTAATTTAGCTGAAGTTTGTCCACAATTTAGCTGAAAGGAGGGAATAAATTAAATAATAGGAACAAATGTTTGACCGTATATCATGTGCTGGGCTCTGTGAGCTCAAGAAAAAACTCTGTGATGAAAACAAGACACATAAAGCAAAAACAGGCCCGACTTTTGTGCCCCGGCTTTGTTTTTTGCTTGACAATTGCAGATAGTCTTTCCCAGCCACATTTATGCTTATGAGGGGAGTAAATATCTCAGCTTCAAATTTTCTATGCATATATATCCCTTTACCCCCACCAAAAAACTACTTGGCCTCAGGGTTGTTCAGAAACAAGTACTTTATAGCTGTTGTCTCTGATATGACTCTTTATGTCTATGAGCACAGTTCATCTGTACTGACAAACAAAGATGCTTTTCAGCCAGGCAGAAAGAGGTGAGCGCACAGGGCCGGGTGTTGGTGGGGGCTGGAGATTGCCTGATGATTGTCCCAGGCGCTAAGTAAGCACAGAGCGTCAGGCCCCGACTAATTGACAACGTCATATTTGGCAGTAGGGTAAAGTGCTTAGTGAAAAAAGCTGCCTTGCGTGGTGTCTGAGTAAATATGGCGACTCAGAGATGCTAAATAAGCTCCTGCCCCACCAATCTCTAATTACTACTGTGGCTTCATCAGATGTGGCATAGACCACTGCGATTGGTGCGTTGACAACGTGACAAACTTCAACTAATTGTGTGCATGTGTGTATGTATATACACCATAAAAATTATTTACATGATTTATCACATTTTTCTTTTGTAAAATAAACTTGGATAATTAATGTGGTTCAGATAACATAATATTTCGAGTTTCTGTTGATTAAACCGATAGCCCTCATTGTATTAACTCAAATTTTTAATAATCAATGAACTCAAAATATTAAGGCAACCAGGTGACTTATTTTTTTTAAGTTAAACCAACAATTCTTTTTTAACAGTGTATATATATATATATATATATATATATATGTATATATATATGTATACATGTGTATGTGTGTATATATATATATATATATATATATATATTTTTTTTTTTTTTTTTTTTTTTTTTTTTCTATATGACATCACAATAATCAACATGTACAATCTCTTAAAAATACTGTGAATAATTCCTTATTATGGATTAGGTAATTTTAGAATGCATTTTAAGAATAGCAATTTTTCCATCAGCCAGTTAAAATGTACAGAATTAAAAATTTGTATCTGTTAATATTATATTTAAAGGACCTGAACAAATAATGAACAGTTATTTTGCTTCATACTATTTTTGTGTATTATTGTTTTATTGTATTTAATATGAAAAAGTTATTAGGAGGACAACACTTTTTGGCAAATAAATTCAATACTGTGATACAATATACTACGATAAAAGTTTCAGCAATATCTTTATATGAAAATTTGATAGTATCACATGCCATATATATATATATATATATATATATATATATATATATATATAAAACAGTGTTGTTTAATTTGTGCTCTCATTCTGTTTCTCTGAACCTGAAGTTGACTGGCCTCCACCCAAATCCACACCTCTCCATCTCATCTCCTCCTGGGTGGCACTGCCCTGCTTACTGAGGGAATTTCTCAATGGGAGTTTTTTTCTCTCCCCTTAATCTCTAAACAAGCACTTGGGTCTGTCCCGCTTTTACTCAGACAGTTCTAATGAAGAGAGGACAAAAGGAGGCGGGCAACCCCTTTTAATTCATCTCACTTCAGTGCGCTTTAATGCCATTAAAACTTCTATACATGTTGTCTTTGTAGATTAAAGAATTAAAAAAATCATAAATATATCAATAACAAAAATACCATTATACTTGGAGAGATGTAATCAAATTTAGTCATTTTTAACACAGAGACATGAGCTGTTCTGGAACACAGAACAATAGTGGTATTGTTTTTGTGGAACTTGGAAATAAACTTCAGCTTTGCTATCTGTGCATCTCTCAGTTTTCTTCAGAGAAGACTGAGACGCTCTTACTGTCCCAGAAACAGCATGTAGAAATACTCCTGAGGTCTACACAGGACAGTCAGTATGAGTACATCCAGACAGTTTCAGAGATTTGAAACTGCATTGTGCAACAACAGAAGGTTATTTTGTATTATATTATTCAGCTGCGGTTCTTATAAGCATAAGTAAGAAAACATTTGTATTATTTCACCTAAAAGAAAAAGACATAAAATGGTCACTATTCCCACTATAAAAAATAATTCCGAGAAGTCAACCATTTCGCAGAGTTTCGATAGCGATGCAGTCATTTTTTATATTTGATTATTGAATTTTATATATGTATATGAGGAGTTTGTTTAGTATTTGAAGAATGCTTATTTGTCGCCTTTTTAAACAAATATTTTTTATACATCGTATAAAAAGTGCTTATGTCCGAGGGGAAAAAAAAATCTAAATATTGAGATTTGGATTTGTAAATCTTTATTTTCTTTAAAAAATTAATATTTTGCAGAAATTTTGGAAAAAAATAAATGTAGTGACTTTTATCTGTGTAAAAATCAGGGGCGAAGAAACATCCTAAAATCAAGTGAGTTAGTGGCATGATGATAATTAACTTACTATCTTATACCTTGCAGGTAAAAATTTCATTTTAACCATATAAGCTTACCAGATCACTTATTTCTTTCCTTAAAGGACAAACTGCAAGTTACATAACTTAATATAAATAGTTAAAAACAAGTGTATACAACAAAGCAACTGCACTTACAAAAATACACAACAGAAACCAACAAGAAAAAGGAACTGTTTTCGATATTGGCCAATACTGAATCTTGGCAATCATGACACCAAGGCAAATCCCTCCATCAAACTACCACTACAAACACTAAATTAGTGCACGATCAAAAAACTGGCACATAATATGGAAATCTCTGTTAAGACATAAAGGAATCCAATGTAGATTTTTCACAGAATAAAATGTTTTGACACTAATACATTTGGTGGACGTCATTTAAACGAATGTTATCTGCTTCTAAGGCATGTTGCATTTCAGCAGCACATATACAGTGTTGAAAAAATAAAAAATTTTCTGATTAGAAAACACGCGCGTTGTGGGTATTCACGAGCGCGACAGATTTATAACTCCGTTCCGTCTCGAGGATAAATAAGACTGTTCACACTGAAGCTGTTGTAGAAGTGTCCGTTGAACTGCGCGCTCTGGCCGCCAGCAGTAAAAGAGTTATAGTACATTCCACGGTTCACGTGCACACCGTCCTGGAGCTCGCTCGCTCCACCTGCGTCAGGTGCTGAGCTGGCATGGTACTGGCTCAAAGCGCTGATGTTTCGGCTGGAAAGTTCGTTAACAAGCCCCAGAGAGCTCTGCCTGCCGGTCGGAGCCGAGGACGAGCTCAAGGCAGACATACTGTTGAAGAAATTGTTGAAGCACGGAGCGCTCGCGAGGCCTGCTGGAGACGCGCCTTTGTGGCTGTCGGTGTCAGGAGACGCGGGTCCGGTGAGGTGAGGGCTGTCGGTGGGTTTGATCCCCGCGAGCTGTCGATCATCCTCAGGTTTTGTGTTGCTGGCAACACCCGTGCTGGAATCAGATCTGCGCTTCCTTTTCCTACGAAAGTTTCCGTTGTCAAACATCTTTTCACAGTTGGGGTCTAGAGTCCAGTAGTTTCCTTTCCCTTCAAACAAGATGGATAGTTGACATTAGGGCCCAAATGTCGCAGTGAAAGACGATTCATTGAAGCATTAAACGATTTTGCAAGTTTTTAAAATGACATTATTGGGTCAATTACAAAAAAAACAAAAACAAGATGATAATCATGTGCCAAGTTCTAAGAAATGTTTCATTTGTTCATTAATTTTTATTTCGCACTTTCATTTAATTAGGCCTAAAACTGTTTTTTAAATGGTTATTTTTAGTAAATTTAAAAATGTCAAGCGTAATAATCAATAAAATACAATAAAATACAATAAAATATGTCCGTTTCATATTGAATACACCCGAGAGTAGCCGACACGTCTTAATAACGTCCAAAAAACATTATCAAAGTCATTTTTGACAAAAATTTATGTTAAGACCCATATAAATTCAACGTCTTATATACATATATATATAAAAGTAATATATGATCCATTTGATCATATACATATATATATATATATATATATATATATATATATATATATATATATAGATAGATAGGGTATATTTCATGAATATCAAGACGTTTTCTATCCATTTGATCAAAAAGTGCCTTTCAAGATTTGTTTTCTCCCTCCACCCCCAAAAAAATTGCTCATAAAAACGGATCTAAAGGGGTCTCATTACAACAATATGGATATTATAATTAAAATTATAGCATTCTTTTTTTTACTTTTTAATGAAAATATAATAAAAAGTAATGCCAAACATTTATCTTTTCCCCCAAATAATCTATTGACACTTTCCATGAACCATTTAATTTATGTATTTATTTTGATTTATTTATTTAATAAATGTATAACCTCTGACTTCTAATTCAGAAATAAACAGAAGTGGCCTTCATTTGTGTTCTCATGTAATTTTTGCATGAATTTGCGTAAAGAAACCCCCGCAAAACTTAATATATCTATATCTATATATCCTTATATCACAGTTTATGGCTCACTGGTTTCGAAGCGAAGGTGCACGAGCATCACTCACCTGGGTCGTCTTCGTCGCGCGGCACTTTTTTGAAGCAGTCATTCAGGGAAAGGTTGTGTCTGATGGAGTTCTGCCATCCCGCTTTACTCTTCTTATAAAACGGGAAATTATCCGCCACATATTGATAAATCTGGCTCAAAGTTAACTTCTTCTCGTGCGCGTTCTGTATTGCCATGGCTATCAGAGCCGAGTACGAGTAAGGCGGGCGCACGAGCTTTAAAAGTTCCTCTTGGCTCGCGATGGAGAGCCAGCCTAGGTCCGGGCCGGCGAACCCGGAGGAGTTAGTGAGATACTGCCTCTGAGAGCCGTACGCCGGGGGGATGAATGAGGGGCTGTTGTTGCCATGTATGTAAGACGAAGAGGAGTTGACACTAGGTCCATTGAGCCACAGGTAAGGGTTTGGGGTCGCGTAGTCCCCCAGGCCGTAGCCGGCCGGTCTCTGCGCCGCAGGTAGGCTCTGTTGGTGGTAAACACTGAAGTTGTCACAGTACACGGCCATATCCGGGGTCTCGTGCGCGCCTTTAGGCAGTTGCTGGAGAGGGTTGACAGCAGCGTTACTATTGTTATGGATCTGCGCGTCGATGGTGTTCATATCTCCAGTGCCTATAAGGCAAATGTGTCTCTCTGGAGCTCACGCTCTCACAATACGCACAATCTCTGACTGGTCCTGGTCAGGTTAAAAACAACAAGTGTCTGCTTTTTGTGAGGGGAATTTGGTCATATATACACCCAAGTGCGGCAAACACGGTGTCTAATCTTGTATTCTTGTCTTCTTCAGCCAATAGATGACAATCTCCTCGAAGTAGGCGTGGCTATAGATTGGGATTTCAGGGAGATGATTTAAGTCATTCATAAACAGAGGGTGTACAGACGACAGGCATTTTGGATAATTGTCAAAACAAAAGTTTAATAGTTATATATATATATATTTAACAGTTAACAGTTTATACAAACTATATATATATATATATATATATATATTTAACAGTTAACAGTGTATACAAACTATATATATATATATATATATATATATATATATACACACACACATTTTGCAAATTAAAAACTGACGTTTGTTTTATTAGGAACAGAAAGGATTAAACAGACTATTCCTGATTCTGTTCTTGTTGTCTTTCTGAAATCTCAGCTGATTAGAAAACGCTTTTGTTCAATTATTGAAATTATTTTACCTGCATTATGATCATTGCAGCCACTACACAAACATGTAATCATCATCATATAATTTAATTAAAATAAAACAGATATTTCCGAAATAGCTTATTTATTATTATTATTATTATTATTTTCATTATCATCATCATCATCATCAAATTATTATTGTATTATTGTAAGTTGTTATTTGAATACATTTACGAATTAATAGGCCTATGTAAAAGTTCCATGTTTGTATAGTTTCACCGTTTCACAAAACAATTTTCTAAATTCTCTAATCCGTCACCAAAAGTTAAATATTTACTTCAGAATTTTAAAATGTGTTATGTGAAGTCAAGTACAGTTGCAGCGAACACAATTATAGGCAATATAAAAATCCGCTTAGCAGCCCATATTTTATTTTGTAGCTAATCAGTTCCCATTTCTAAAATTGTCTTTATGTTTTGGAGCAACGAGCATTAAAGCATCACCGTTTCAGCCATAAATAATGATCGAAATTAAGAAATGTTCTTTGTTTTTAACTGGTTAATTCTTCGCAGGGTTGTAAAACGTTGTTTTCCCCTTTCGTTTCGTTTCTTTTCTCTTTTCTGCTTTCAAACATTTTAGAAAGAATAATTTTTCAGTTATACGCAAAACTTTCCGCAAAACATTTAGATGAAATTGCACATGGGGACTATCGCCCTTCAGACGAGCTGCTGATCACAAACGTCCTTCTGAACATCACGGATCAACGAATCATCACGCTGTTCTGACCGCTAGGGGGCCCGTGGCAGGTTTTTATTAATACGGGAATTGTAGTTTGACCTCAAACTATTTTTGGATGGATGGCTGGATGAATGGATAGATGGATAGATGGATGGATAGATGGATAGATGGATGGATGGATAGATGAGTGGATGTATGGATGCATACATGGATGGATGGATAGATGAGTGGATGTATGGATGCATACATGGATGGATGGATAGATGTATGTATGTATGTATGGATGGATAGATGAGTGGATGTATGGATGGATACATGGATGGATGGATAGATGTATGATGTATGGATGGATACATGGATGGATGGATAAATGGATAGATGGATGTCTGTATGTATGGATGGATGGATGGATGGATGGATACATGGATGGATGGATAGATGGATGTATGGATACATGGATGGATGGATGGATGGATACATGGATGTATGGATAGATGTATGTATGTATGTATGGATGGATAGATGAGTGGATGTATGGATGTATGGATGGATACATGGATGGATGGATAAATGGATAGATGGATGGATAGATGGATGGATGGATAGATGGATGTATGGATATATGGATGGATGGATGGATGGATGGATGGCTGGATGTATGTATAGATGGATGGATGGATGGATGGATGGATACATGGATAGATGGATAGATGGATGGATGGCTGGATGTATGGATGGATGTATGGATAGATGGATGACTGGATAGATGTATGGATAGATGGATGGATGGATGGATGGATAGATAGATGGATGAATGTATGGATGGATGGATGGATGGATGGATAGCTGGATCCCTCTCACAATAAGTCATAGATCAACACAAAATAAAAATATTAGCTAATGCACAAGTATTAGGCTTTATGATATCAATAAGCACAATTAGTCTATATTAATTTTTTTAAGGCCATCTATCGCAGGGCGACATGCCATGACGCCAGTATCACTGCGCCACCTAGTGTTGAAAGGTCATTAGTGACGCTCTGGTGTTGTGTATGGGAGGTTTCCAGTGCAGCGGTGTTCTCACATGATGACATTACTGATCAATTGAAACTGAAATCTGCTTAGAGAACTGATCCAGTTTTATTTATCTTTTGGTCAAGATTAAACTTTGAAATCCTGACCTAAACAAACGGTTCCAACCAAACCACAAATCTAATCCTACGACCAAGATTTCAAGCCCAGAAATATGATGTGGTTTTCTGAGACATGTATAAATGAATTCTGTGTTCATGTAGGCATACAGCCTATAAAACATACACACCTGTTATTTTATTTTACATATCAATAGTTGAATTTAAGACTTTTTATATACTTAAAAATGACATTTGCAAGTTTTATCAATGAATTGCAGATAAACGTTCTGCGCTCTTTTTAGCTTTTTGATTTATAAAAACAGATTCGGAGTGAATAGTCCAAACGAGTCAAACTGAACCGAGAACAAATTCTGCAAAGATCAGATCAAAGTGTGATTAATTAGCGAATCAGTTTAGAATCATAATTGGTGAAATATTATATTTCAGTAAATATTCTCAAATCGGAAATCTTCATTGTCAGAAAAAGATGTATCAGTAATATTTTACAGGGAAACAGCGGAATGTAAGTGTCTGTGTAAACGTTGTTCATGATTTACTTCACCGCTAGATGGGGCTAGATCCATTCAGAAACACGCCAATGTTAATAAAATATGCCAGTCTCACCATCAAAAGATTTAGCACGGATATTCAGTAGAGATATCTAAATATGTCATTAAGTATTATTAATTTAATTATTCATCCATGGCTTTCTGACCTACTCGGAACATAAAAGCTGAACTTTTCACATATATGTATTATATATATATTTTTAAAAAATCTATATGAATTTGAAATAGCCTACTCATTTTATATCAACAGTATTTTAGTATTATATATATATATATATATATATATATATATATATATATATATATATAGATAGATAGATAGATAGATAGATAGATAGATAGATAGATATAGATAAATCTAGTATTTTTTTCAGTTTTAATTGTAATAATTTTTGTAATTTTTTATTGTTTTTTATTATTTCTAAATTCATTTTATTTCAGTTAGTAATTTTAGTACTTCATATTTCAGTTAATTGCCATGAAATCGTTTAAATTTTTTGGTTTAATTTGTTATTTTCACATTTTATTTACTTTATTTCAAATAACAACACACAGTTGGAGCACAAATGGCACCGTTTTCTGAGAATTATCCGTCCAATTATAAGTAGTAAAAGGGAATCTGACAATGTGGTAAATAGCAATATGGGAAGGAAATCCATAATTCATACGTATGTGCACATGAGCGCTGGCATCATTAGTGGGTCCTACTTGTATCTGAGACATGCTGTCACTGTGCTGCTACAGCAGAGCAAAGATCAAGGCCTGCTGTTGTCTGTACATTGAGAGGAAACCCAACTGAAGGAGAGACTGTGTGTGCGTTGGTCCAGGAAAACAATAGGAAAAGTGAGTTTCACAAGCTCATTATGAGTTCACCTCAGGCTCCTGCACCTTGGTGACAGAGCAAAAGACATGAGAAATGAGAGGAGTGTGAGACTTAGACAGGAACAGGCGAGAAGGGAAAAAAGCGTGTGAAAGAGGCTGCGCTCCCCTCTTCTTGGAGTGTGGTGACAGAGACAGATGGAGGTAGATATACTCTGTGCTTCTCATTTACAATACATTCTCTTTTTTCTTTGTTTCTGCTCTGCTTCCCATTTCCATCTCAGTTTAAGAAATTGAGATAAAGGCCCGTTCACACCCTGGTCACTATTCCTGTCATGTTCTGCGCTCGTATTATTATTCCAGAGAAATTCTGTTTTTATTTTCTGAAAACACAATGCATGTTAGACCAGTGTTTCCCAATATGTTTTGTCTCAGGGACCACAGCTTCATCAGCAGGGCTGGGTAGGTTACTTTTAAAATGTATTTCACTACAGATTACAAAATACATGCTTTAGAAAGTAATTTGTAACGTATTTCGTTACATTACTCAAGTTTAGTAACTTGATCTAAATACTTTAGAAGACTTTGGAATACTAATAAGTGTGGAACAAACACAAAACATGGAAATTGCAAGTTTTTATCTCACAATTCTGACTTTTTACCTCAGAATTGCGTGATATAAAGTTGCAATTGTGAGTTATAAAGTCAGAATTATGAGATATAAACTCACAATATTGAGAAACGTCAAAATTATGAGATATAAACTCATTCTACTCATTCTATCTCCCAATTCTGACTTTATAACTTACAATTGTGAGTTTAAATCTCGTAATTATGAGAAAAAGAAGTCAGAATTGTGAAATGGAAACTCACAATTGTGAGGGAAAAAAAAAACAAATTGTGAGAAAAAGTTGCAGTGACGAGTGAATTATAAAATGACTCACAAACAACTATCACAAAACATGAAAACAGTCGTGGATCATCAGGTCATGACAGGACAGTTAAGTTGACACAGTTGGGCAGTTTTTTTAATAAATTCAGTCATTTTGTCTTGTTCAGGACAGTACTAAATAAAAATAACAACATTTTTATGATCCCTCTTAAAAGTATTAAAATGTTGATGAAACTTAACTCCTCTTTTTCAGACTGTCAGAGTCAGAGAATCACCAATTACTGTTTAAATGACATTAAAATTCAAAGTAATCACTTTGGTAATCTAAAATACTTTTCAGATGTAACTGTAATCTGATTACCACCCATTTAAAATGTAACTGTAATGAAATACAGTTACTCAAATTTTGTATTTTAAATACGTAACTAAGTATTTCGTTACTCCCCAACCCTGTTCATCAGTAGGGCTCAAACACGATCCTCAAAATGAAAACGATCTACAACAGCATTTCAGAAACGATCTCCATCTACTCTACACTACCAAAAACGCATGACCGTTCATGCACACATGCGCTTGCAAGTGTAAACAGTTGCCTCTTGCACATTAGGGTAGCTGCAATATAAAAAAAAAAAAAATACAGTTTAACTGCACAATGGCTGGTAAAAAATTACAACAAAGCCAGTTTGAGAGCACTGGTTTAGAGAGTAAAAAATGTGAAAATGTGACTGATGGTGTTTTGAAAGATGTGAGGTCGAACGGCCCTACAAGGACGAACAGCCAGAGTAACAGCCTGACCTCATCTCAACCCCTGCACTGGGAAAACAATCTGTATTTCACAAATCTGCTTCAGGTTGTTGAGCTTATGGTCCATTTGACTTGACACACAGAAGCGCATTACAGAATGGTGAGAGGTGGACAAGAGGTTGCTTGTGGTGCAGAAGTGTCCCCTGCCCTCTCGCTGTATGCTCTTATTGACACTGCTACGAGAACACACACACACACACAAAGCATTCAGCCCTGTTTACCTTGTGTGTTTCTGAGGATTTATTTAGACTCGAGATGTTTTTAGCTTAGCCAAGCAAACCACTGGTATTTCCTTCACATGTCTCCGCCATACACTGCCCCTGTGTTTATATTAAAGACGTACTGTAGTTAGCTCTCTGTGGGTTATCTGGCCTCTGAAGAAAGATTCTGCTGCTTATAAGGGCATTCATCAGATCCAAAGTCACTCTTGTTCATCACATGTAATGCTGTGCAGAACTGGTTTCAGTTCAGACGCAACAACAAAAACTGAACAACACAAATTATTTGTAAAAATGTGTTTTTTAATTGATAGTCCACCCAAAAATGAAAATTCTGTCATCATTTACTCACCCTCAAGTTGTTCCAAACCTGTATGAATTTCTTTGTTCTGTTAAACACAAAAGAAGACTGTTTTGTAAGCAAGCAGATATCACCCCCCATTGACTTCCATAGTAGGAAACAAAATACTATGGTAGTCAATGGGGGGTGATATCTGTTTGGTTACAAACATTCAAAGCAGTGAGTCAAACAGGGTAGGCAGCAAACAATCAGTAAACGGAACAGACAGGCAGAAAACAAGACCAGGAAAATGAGACACGGGAATAAACGCTCAGAACTGACAGGAAAACCAAATCAAGACTTCGTGGTGAATGGATGCGTGAGCAGTGCTTATATGGTGTGGGTGATGAGGTGCAGCTGGTGCGATAATCAGTGACTGGGTATGTGACTTATGGGAAATTTAGTCCATGTGGATGAATGAGAGTGTGAATGTGTGGTGTATAGTCCAAAGTGAAGTGCCCTCTAGAGGTTGTCCCGGGCACTTCAGCTGACAATCGTTACATCTGCACTGCTCATTTTTAGGCTGTATCAGCAGTTTATCAGTGATCTGCAATGTCAAAATGACTGAGATAGCCAATCAAATAAAAGAAGGTGGGGCATACAGAAGACGAGCGTGAATTCCAATGCAGCGCTTGCACTAGTGCGTTTTCGTTTTAAAACGCATACGTTTTGCTACGGTTACACTAGTCATTTACACTAGTTCGCGTTTTCGAACCTAAAAAATTCGAAAACGCTGCAGACCTCATTTTAGTTTGAAAATGTTGGGGTCGCGACCCATGGAGTGTGTAGTCAAAGAACAACAACAACAAAAAATGTAATTCTAAATGTTTTCCTTGTGCGAGGCTTTTATTTTGAAAGATGTGAGTGAAAGCTGTTGACTCTTCTGTCAGACGCAGTTTAAGGGTATACGTTTACATGACAACGATGTACTGAAAACTGAAACGTTTTTCACGTACAGATGACAATGTTGTCTAAATGATCCCCGTTCACGTGGATCTGCGAAAACAACTAAAAGTGCTGTGTTATGCATGCCAGGCCAGTAGATGGCGATGTCACTTTGTAAAGAAAAACTTTAATGTTATTTACATATCTTGTTACAAAATAAAAAGTCTCTCACCTCAGAAAAACAAACTGTCCTGTCAGATGCTACTACCGCTCTCTGTCGCTCTTCAGTAATTTTTGACCAAAAAAATTTATGTTTATTTATTTAATTTTTTTAGAAATTTTTTACTTCAAAGGAATGGTACGAAACTTGGTAATGGTTTTGCTATGTGAACACACACGCACACACACAAATCATGGACATGATTAGAAAAACAGTCACTTGTAATCCAGGTAGTCAAAAATGACGCATTGGAAATGAATGGGAAACAAATATATCCATCTAGTGGAAACGTTTGGTACTGCGCCCAAACAAAATCTTACTGAAAACTCAAGATATCAAGCTCAAATTTGGAACTCAGCTTATTTAGATTTATGGCTTTGATTTCCTCACAGTTTTAGAGTAAAGTGTTTTGGAAAATATATATTTCAATTGAAAATAATGTTTTTATGCATTTTTCATAACAATAAACACAATTCTATAACTTTTTTGTTCATTTATTAAACGTTTTTCCACTTCAGCAATAATCTACCAAGTGTCATTTTTAAAAAGAGAAAGTCTGTGCTCTACAGTATTCAAGATTTATAACAGCTTAAGTTGGACATTTCATTTTAAGGCCTATGCTCAAAAAGTGAATAAATGGATTATATCTACTGCATAAATACAACTTAGTATCATATAATCCCCTAAAGCACAAAATATTAAATTAAAAAAACATTATCAAACTAAAATACAGTACATTAATTTTTGACAGCCACGTCAAGAGCACCAGAGGGTTGAGAGTTCATGTATTATGTATTTACCATAATAATTGTAGTTTCCAAACTTACCACTTTTTTCACTTATTTTGTAATTTTCTATATTTTTAATGACTGTCGTGCCTCATAACATCTAAAACTAGTTAGAGACTGCTATTTAATAGCCTTACCCTATACTGTTCATTCAACAGTGTTAGTCATATTCTTACAAAGAATTTGTAAGAATTTAGTCAAATTGAGGTCATTAATGATAATGGAAAAATGTAGGTCTAAACCATCATATCTATGCACAGTGCACTGTGATGTTAAATGCTACCAGAGGAAGGCGCTATGTGTCTCCACAGAGCTGTGGAGTGTCACACCAGACGTTCACATGCCGCATTGTGACAGCAGCGCAGGAGTGTGTCCGTTGGTGTGGCTGAAGGTTTTACTACAGATGCCACCTGAAAAAAGTGCACACGAGGTGCCAAACGGCCTGGCACACAGGGTGGTGTGAGCCCCCATCTTGTTGGCTGCCCTCTTTTTCTTTCTCTCGCTCTTAAAAGAGTCTTCTCAGACTCCTCCACCCTGTAAACTGCCCCACAAACAGACCTCTGGCCTCTTGTTAGTGTGAAAATGTGCTACTACAGTGTTTGTGAGGGATAAAGTGTGTGTAGATTAGCAGAGGGTGTTTGTTTGTTGTCTGGATATGTTGACATGCTCATTCAGTTTGTTTAGTCTTGATAGATGCAAATCCACAGTGTACAATGTGAGCTATTGTGCATGCATGCAAATAAAATACACATTTGGAAAATATTAAGATGACATTAGTGTATAGTTTAATTAGCATATAAAGGAAAATGTATATCTGTGGTCCTGTAGTTGATCACATTTTCCTTATTGTAAATTTTTCATATTTTTAAGTCACTTTTTGTCTTCGCTATTTCAGTTTTAAATGGTCTTGAGGTGTGATTCTAACGGGATAGTTCACCCAAAAATAATTCACCCTCAAGTTATGAATGCTGAACAGATATTTTGAACAATGTCAGAAACCAAATAGTTGATGGACCCCATTGACTTCCATAGTATTTTTTTCCATTCTATGGAAGTCAATGGGGTCCATCAACTGTTTGCTTTGCTGAAATTGTCCAAAATATCTTCTTTTGTGTTCAGCAGAAGAAAGAAACTCATGCAGGTTTGGAACAACTTGAGGGTGAGTAAATGATGACAGAACTTTCATTTTTGGGTGAACTATCGCTTTAAAATGTCTTTAAATTAATGTCATAAAAGCTGCATTGCAATAATTAGATCATAAATAAAGATATATAACAAAATATATATTGTTAAATTAATTACTTCAATGTATTAATTTAACAAATGGATTAACAACAACAACAAAGATAATTAAGTAATAATTATTATATAATTTATTAATTATTTTGCATTAGGTTTTGTGGCATTGTATAAATAATTCAATTTAATAATTTAAGAAATGAATTGATAATAGTAGTCGTAGTAGAGGTAGTAATTAGGTAATTTAAATTAATTTGTTCTTTAAAAAGTAACTAATTTTTAATATTTATTATCCAGAATATAATTTAATGATAATATAATTATTCTGCATGCAACTTATGGCATTGCATTAACTGAGAGACAATTATTAAAAAACAAACAAAAAAAACCCAAAACACTTTAAAAAATTGTTTTAGAGTTTAGCATCAACTTCCCAAAAGTATTTCATGTAACTCATTTACATGTAAAATTCTTCAAAACTTTCTTTCAAAGCTTTCTTAGTTTATTTTATCGAACGCTCGTGTGATTCGAGAAGCGGAGCTTTGTGGCTAATGTGCCCATTTGAGCATGAAAACACAAAGATGCAATGACAAGGCATTCTTGTCTGTGTAAAGTTTTACTGTGAGAGCGTGTGCGTCTGTACAGTGTATGGAGGCAGGTGCAGGCCGGCTTCTGAATTAGCTCTTTGTGTCGAGTTAGTTTTAAAAGCACTCCTGCCCAATCTGTCTCTTTCTCTTCCTCCCTGCCTCTTCCTCTCTTTTCTCTCTTTCTCTCTTGCTGTCTGTAGGAAGTTGGGAGTGAAATGTTTGCAGCTGAAACAGTGGCAGGTCTGTAGTGCAGTCAGACACAGAGTCATATATCTGCAGAGCACGCTGCACTTCATCTATCACTGACACACGCACACACACACACAAACACCTTTTATAACAGCGTACATTGTTTTCAAGCCTTAAGTCCTGGTGACAATGAGAGGGTGAGGTTGCCATAGTTACCAATAGCCTTGGTGCAAAAGAAAGGACACTCAACTAAACGGCTGTCCAGTAAGTTAAAGCCAACCCTGAGTATATAGGAGGAACAGTGTCTGAAACTTTGCAATTTTGTCTCTCATTTTAGGACTATATGTGATTATACATTTACGTACTGAGTGATAATAATTAACTACATGTACTTAAGGTTAGGATTGGGGTGTGGTTTAGGGTTAGTTATGTAATTATGCACAATTTATAGTAATTACTATTTAGTAACAGGTGTAACAAGGGCACTGTAAAATAAAGTGTTACCAAAAAAACCTTTCTAAAGATCTAAAAAACATTTAGATAATCTGAAATAGATGTTAACCCTGTAAAGCCTGACATATATCCCCCCCCCCCCCAATTTAACACTTTATACTTTAGACAATGTCCAAAAAGTCAAAAGTTCTGAAAGCTTGTCATGTAAATCAATGAGATCTTTATAATAGTATAGCAGTTTACTTGTATATCATGCATGTAAATATCAGTTGGCACTCTCTCCCAATAATATATCTTAGTGAGATGATATTTAAAGGGATAGTTCACCCAAAAATGAAAATTATCCCATGATTTACTCACCCTCCAGCCATCCTATAGGTGTATATGACTATCCTCTTTCAGACGAACACAATTCGAAGTTATATTTAAATATATCCTGGCTCTTCCAATCTTTATAATGGTAGTGAATGTATTTGGAGGCTCAAAAAAGTGCATCTATCCATCATAAAGTTAATCCATATGACTCCAGAAGGTTAATAAAGGCTTTCTGAAGTGAAGCAATATTTTCCATATTTAAAACTTTATAAACTATAATCATTTTATTAACCCCCTGGAGACGCATGGATTTCTTTTATGATGAATGGATGCACTTTTTTTGGACTTTCAAATACAGTTCCCCGTCTATTTTCATTTTTGGGTGAACTATCCCTTTAAATGCTTAGTTTTATGATCAAATCTGTGTAGTTTTTATTGGGGCAAAACATAAAGCAGTGCAAAACATTGAGAGATGTACAAATGTATCATATTTGAAACTTTCATTTGAACATTCTAAAAAAAATTATGAATGGATAATCAAATAAACCTAAGTTGTTTAGTCTTCCATTAGTAGTCCATTGAGTGTTCATCTTAAATTATTACCAACAATACAGAAGTTATTCTTACATTTATTTCATAAAAATCAGTAAAGATTTAACAGCAAAAAGACACATGTGTAGATAGAATAGAAGATAGAAAAACAACTGGTTTTGATCATGTTGATAATTTAGAGGCCTTAGAATTTTCTGTACCAAATATAGAGTAAAAGCATTATTTCACCCAAAAATGAAAATTCTGTCATTAATTACTCACCCTCATGTTGTTACACATCCGAAAGATCTTCGTTCATCAACAGAACACAAATGAAGATATTTTTGATGAAATCCGAGAGATATCTGATCCTCCACAGACAGCAATGTCCAACCAATTTCAAGGCCTAGAAAGGTAGTAAAGACATCGTTAAAATAGTCCATGTGTTTCAACCTTAACGTTATGAAGCGATGAGGATACTTTGTCTGCAAAAAAGATAATGTATAAAAATAATGACTTTATTCAACAATTTCTTCTCTTCCAAGTCAGTCTCCAGCGCTGTTAGTCACATGGACTATTTTAACGATATCTTTACCTTTCTGGGCCTTGAAATTTGGAATGGGGAAATCAGAAACCTCTCAGATTTGTTTAAAAAATGAACATGAATGAAGGTCTTACGGGTTTGGGACGACATGAGGGTGAGTAATAAATGACAGAAATGTCATTTTTGGTTGAACTAACACTTTAAAACTCTAAATGGGGTCAAAGGGAAAAGTCAGAGTAATACTTTTTTTGTCTACTCTTTCTGAAGATGATTTAAAAAATACATAAATGTCTTTGGAGGATGACTCCACGTTTGATCATGTTGGTGCAGCTCTCCAACAATTTGTAAACACATCCACAAATCCTTCGCTTTTCTTTTTCCATCTCCATCACACACACCGTTATCCCCTGTAATAAAAGCGCACAGCCATGTAATCCCAGCCTGCCCTGAGTCTCTATCTCTACTGTCTCACTCACGGCAGAGACCTCTTTCCTCTCTGTGAACTGCTTGAACTCTCTTTCACTTCTCATTTACTGAACGTGTGAACTGATCATATCCCCAGTGCCACAGCTGAACTCTTCCTCGCTTTCCCGACCGCATCTCTTCTGCTTCAGATTTCTTCATATCACAGGCACACACAGTCTGAATGTTTTATCTTGATTGGGTGCTTAGCATTTAAAAGTGTCTCTTGGATGTTTTTTTTTTTTTTACATTCTAATATCCTAATATCTCTATTCTGTTTTGTCGTTCTTTCTCTCTCTTCCTACAACACTTTCTCTCTTTTCACTGCTAAAAAAACAGCCATGTGCTTCTCCATGTGCTTTGATTTATTAACCTGATTATTAAATGTCAAGGTAAAGTAAATAAAACGGGGAAACTGTTCAACACTGCAACCATATTAATTATTCATGCCCCAAATGGGACCAGGTACACACTGTTGGAACTCACAAAAATAGGTAACATTTTAGAATAATGGACAAATTAAAGCAATAAGCCCCACGAAGCCGTGGTTTACAATGAATTTAGAACACCTGAGGGGCGTTGTTGGTCATGACATGGAGCAGTAAATTCGATGTAAACCACGGCTCACGGGCTTATTGCTTTTACACAAGGCATATATTAAACAGCCTCGGCTCGTCTGTATGGGCAGGTGGGGCAGAGACCCAACAAAATATTCATCCAATATAAGCTGAATCAATAATACATTGTAAATGTGTTCAGCATTCTGCAAACAGATTTTCTAGACCGCTTTAAGCTTTAAAGTGAGCAAGATATATTAGGTATTATGATAAGGGTGCAGCGGGTGCCCGAGCCCTGCCCCGCTCTACAGCGCCCCACAGGTGTACGCTCAACACGTTTTTTGAGTTCTTGTCGCATTTACACGGCTTTAACCAGCAGATGTCCTCACTAATCTATGTTTCGAGTGAGTCTAGCTAGTAATCGATCTAATCTAACAGTGAATTTCGCTGACGTAGTCAATATAGGGAAAACTCACGGTGTATTCTTGGTGTGTTCCCTCAAGGCAGGAACACACTAAGCCGACGGTCGGCCGTCAGGCATTTTTTGTTTGTCGGCCGACTAAGTTTTCTCAGTGTGTTCCGCACTGTCGGCTGAAGTTGGTCCTCATCGGCTGTTTGAATCGACATGTTGAATCGGCGTCGGGCCGTCGGTGAGAGAGAGAACTCTGATTGGCTGTTCAGTATAGCGTCAGTTCATGCCAATATAAGCCAAAATTATGAAAGCAAGCAAAGAAGTCATGACGGCTCAGACAGAAAGTTGTTCTAATTTTACGTCATCTTACCTGAGCACTCCAATACATGAATATTTTCATAATAACATGAGCAGAATAAAGAACGTAATCAGCATTACTGATATTCAAAACGGTAAGCAAGCGCTGCTTTGTTTATGGTTTGTACACTGTAATGAATTGCTGTAAAAATTACAGCATTATTTTACAGCCGCTGGCTGTTTTTTATTAATACAGCATATGCTGTAAACTGCAATGCATTCTGGGGTCACGTGTTGGTTTGACTCAAATTTACAGAATATTGCTGTAAATTGACCCTTCGTAATTTAAAAAAATACAGTTATTTACTGTAATCAGAGATTACAGGGAAATTCTGTAAATCAAATTACAGTAACACTACTGTAAATTTTACAGTAACTGGCTGGCAACCCTCCTTTATACGCGGGTGTCGAGCGTCGGTTTGGTGTGTCAGGGCAACTTTGGACCCAGAAGCTGCCGACGTGAGCCGACCCCACAGTCTGCATTCGTCGCCACTAGTTCGTCGGCGTTGACTTGGTGTGTTTTTTAAGAAAATGACTGATTGTTTCCCTAAATAAGACCCTTATTCCTCAGCTGGGACCATGTAGAGCCCTTTGAAGCGGCATTGAAGCTGCAATTTGGACCTTCAACCCGTTGGTAGCTGTTGACGTCCACTATATGGAGAAAATAATTAATTTAATTTAATTTAATCTGTTTTCGACCGAAGAAAGAAAGACATAAACTCCTTGATTGACAGGGGGGTGAGTAAATTATCAGGAAACTTTCATTCTGAATTGAACAAATCCTTTATTTAAGGTCCATCAGCTAGACTAAACCAGTCACCTTTTCAGCAGGACTGGAGTTTTTCCTTTGCTATTTATCTTCAGTGAAATAACAATGCTGCTGCATTTTAGTAACAATAATCTGTTCATGATTGAATTATTTTTTCATAAAATTATCATATCTGGGTTAGCAAGGCAGAACAGTAATAAGCATGAATTATATATACAGACAGCAAAAAAAAATTACATTGTCTCAACAATTCTGCTGGGGCTATTGAAAAAGAGCATGATAGAGCAAGGGAGAGAAAGAGAGAATTCATCATATTTGCCCACACTTGAAAACACCCTGCCAATCATAACAGCATTTGCAGCTATTCTGGCTGAGAATGAAAAGAGTAGAGATGGGCGAGAGGGGGGGGCATTTCACAGATCAAAAAGACAGCTCACATCTATACAACCCACGCCAAATATCAATCTAATGACTGCAGGGTCAATCTCCACGGCAACCAGGGTTACATGTGACATTATCCACTGCGGTCCACCAACGGAAGAGAAGAGCTTAAAAGCCTGTTAAAAACTGCCTACGCTCACTCGTGCGCACGCATGTGTTCAGCTGGAGATTTTGATTTCTGTGCCAAATTGTGCCCCAGACTGGCTCTTAGATGTGGAGGGAAAGGTGATCCCCAGAGAAACCTAACATACACAGGCACTACAAATCCTGTGAATACCCCATATATGGCCACTCCGGAGGTCCAGTTCAGAAGTGTGCGCATTCAGGAAGCAGGAGACTATGCGGATTATAGAGGATGGAAAAATTTCGCTGCCTGAAATTCCTGTTAGTTACTTGTCATTTTAATTTTTTGTCCTAACTTGGAGTACAATAAGTGTGGGGAGCGTCTTTTAAAAGTCACTGGGGTTAAATACCTTGTTTAGGAACGGGTCATCACTTATATTTGCATGGCCTGAAACAAAATCTTTATTGGCGGATGCAAATGCCTGCAACGAAAACTGTTGAAAAAAATTGTTCTTATAACACTATGATATGATAAATAGTCTATAGGAATATGGGTTTGTGGTGCATCCCAGGATACTATACAATAACAAGGTTGAGGAGTAACGAAATACATTACGTATTTAAAATACAAAATTTGAGCAACTGTATTTCATTCCAGTTACATTTTAAATGGGTGGTAATCAGATTACAGTTACATCTGAAGAGTATTTTAGATGACCAAAGTGATTACTTTTGGTATTTATTTCAGTTAAACATGTGACGGGCAATTCATTTAAACAGGAATTGACTCTGACAGTCGACAAAATCGTCCTAAGCTGATAGAATTATTTTAATTATAAAAATTGCATGTTATTATTTAGTACTGTCCTGAATAAGCTATTTCACATAACAGATTTTAAGACAAAATTACAAAATTTATAAAAATGGCCTCATTCAAAAATTTACATACCCTAGAATTTTAACCTTCCTGTCATGATCCATGACTATTTTCATGTTTTGCAATAGTTCTTTGTGAGTCCATGAAATTGTAATATATATATATATATATATATATATATATATATATATATCTCACAATTCTGACTTTTTTCACAATTATGTATTATAAAGTTAGAATCGAGATATAAAATCGCAATTGCAAGAAAAAAAGTCAGTATTTTCCGTGAGTTTATGTCTCTCAATTCTAACTTTATAAAACATAATTGTAAGATAAAAACTCCCAATTACCTTTTTTGTGTTACAAACTTATTAGTATTCCAAAATATAAAGTATTTTGATTAAGTTACAAAACTTGGGTAATCTAACGAAATGTGTTACAAATTACTTTTAAAAGCATGTATTTTGTAATCTGTCGCAAAATACATTTTAAAAGTAACCAGCCCTGCTAGTCAAACACGTTGACTAGTTTATCAACACTTTTCTTGAGTGTATATACCATTCAAAAGATTAGGGTTGAAAAGACCTTTTTGAATGTTTTTGAGTCTCATTTGCTTACTAAGGTTGCATTAATTTGACCAAAAAATATTATTACAATTTAATATATATTAAAATGTAAAATACAATATATTCCTATATTCCTATAAAGCTGAATTTTCAGCATCATTACTCCCGTCTTCAGTGTCACATGATCTAATATGCGGATTTCCTGTTCAAGCAACATGTCTTAATATCATCAATGTTGAATGTTGTGTTGCTCTTGATGAATAGAAAGCATTTATTTTAAACAGAACTCTTTTGTAACATTATAAATGTCTTTACTGTCACTTCTGATCAATTTAATGCATCCTTGCTGAATAAAAGTATTAATGTTCTTAAAAAAAAACCCAACCTCTGAATGGTAGTGTAATTTTTAGTTTTGATAATTTAGCAGAGGTGCTTTAATTAGCGTTTTGACAGCTTCATGGTTCACTGAGATCAGTTTTATAATTACATAATATTTGCATTAACGAGAGACAGAAATGTAGAACCTTTGGATGAAATGCTAAAAATAGTTACAAATGTTTGCGCTTTACATGCTTTCCTGGGAGAAATGGACCCTTATAATAATAATGATGATGATGATGATGATGGCGGAAGGCGAAGACTGACTCCCCTGTGAACACTGTACCTCCTTTTCAAAACCGCTCTCTTATCTTTTCTTCTTCCTCTTCTCTCATTATCGTGGAACAAACCTACTCCCTTAAGCTGCTCATTAAGTCACAGCGGCTCATTTGCTAACAAAGGAGGCCTGTTGCTTTCTTCAAATATGAATGTGTCTGTGTGCAACTAAAAGGCTGAAGTCTAATAATGGAGTAATCAACACCAGAACTGTCTGTGAATGGAAGATAAATCACTGCTTGTTTATGAAGAAACATCTTAGATTAAAAAAAAAAGCTCAAGGTAAATGATTATGCTTTTGGTTTATTCACTTTTACCCATCTGTGTCAGGTTTTGATCAACAAAATCAACTCAAGTTACCCAAACAAACCTTCTTTACAGTTGACACAGTTCAGAAGGAAGTCACGAAGTGAAGCCTGCCAAGGTCATGCACATATCAAAATAAACATTACCACAGTGAGGGATGAACAGAGAAGTGAGAAATAGAGCACAAAAGGGACAGAGATGAAAAAAGGGTAGGAGAGAGAAAAAGATTCTTTTCACTCAGCTTATTAAATCTGAAAGAAACATGACTTGCAGGTTCAGCTGTCATGGCCGGCTCATAAACACTTTCCCTGTTTACAACAAAAGCCTTACTGTAGATCAGGCCGTCTGACCCCAGCACTGTGTGTTTGTGTTCAAAGACATGTAGTGTGTTCAGAGTCATGTGAACATCTGTGTGGCATTACATGCTTAACCTTTGACCTGTAGCACCTCATGTGGCAGACGTAACATTTTACAGCACATGCATTTCTGTGGGAGAGAGAGCTGTTATCCAGGTAGAGCTTCCCTGTGTACGTACGTACCTAACCTACTTTAAATGATGTCCTTAAAAAGAAAGTATTTTTAAAAAAAATTTAAAAATGCAGAAAGTTTTCTGTTAAGTCCAGAGTTAGCAGCATAAAGTATGTTTTGAAAGTACAGAATGCTGATTGCAGATCTTGGTATCTTGTCAAATCGGAACCCATAATGTCTACATAGATAGCATGCAAAAGTCTCAATGTTAAAATGTTTTGTGATTTTTTTTTCTGCAGTAAGGTGCACAGATCTGAATGTCTCTGACCATATTTGCATGTTATTAGTCCCTGAAGATCTGTGCTGTATATTATGGAAGCTTGTTTACGCCATGAAATAAAAACTACAAAATGTAATTGTGACTTTTTATCTCCAAATTCTATTTTTCTTGCAATTGTGAGATTACAGAGGTATATAAAGTCAGAATTGCGAGATATAAAGTCAGAATTGCAACATAAAAGTCAGAATCGTAAGATATAAAGTCAGAATTGCTTGATATAAAGTCAGAATTGCTTGATATAAAGTCAGAATTGCGAGATATAAAGTCAGAATTGCATGAAATAAAGTCAGAATTGCGAGATATAAAGTCTAAATTCCAAGTTATAAAGTCAGAATTGCATGAAATAAAGTCAGAATTGCAAGATATAAAGTCTAAATTCCAAGTTATAAAGTCAGAATTGCATGAAATAAAGTCAGAATTGTGAGTTATAAAGTCAGAATTGCTTGATATAAAGTCAGAATTGCTTGATATAAAGTCAGAATTGCTTGATATAAAGTGAGAATTGCATGAAATAAAGTCAGAATTGCAAGATATAAAGTCTAAATCGCAAGTTATAAAGTCAGAATTGCATGAAATAAAGTCAGAATTGCAAGATATAAAGTCTGAATCGCAAGTTATAAAGTCAGAATTGTGAGTTATAAAGTCAGAATTGCATGAAATAAAGTCAGAATTGCAAGATATAAAGTCTAAATCGCAAGTTATAAAGTCAGAATTGCATGAAATAAAGTCAGAATTGCAAGACATAAAGTCTGAATTGCAAGACAAAGTCAGAATAGCATGAAATAAAGTCAGAATTGCAAGATATAAAGTCAGAATTGCATGAAATAAAGTCAGAATTGTGAGTTATAAAGTCAGAATTGCTTGATATAAAGTCAGAATTGCGAGATATAAAGTCAGAATTGCGAGATTTAAAGTCAGAATTGTGCGTAAACTCACAATTGCATGTTATAATGTCCAATTGTGAGGGAAAAAAGACTGACATTTTATAAACTGGCAATTCTGACTTTATAACTCGCAATTGCATGCAGAGGGAAAAAGTCAGAATTGTAGAATGTACAGTTTGTACAGTATAAAAACCATTATGCCTATGGAAAGTCCCCACAAAACACAACATGTGTGTGTGTGTGTGTGTGTGTCTGGGGTTGTTTGTGCACATACAGTGATGCTACAGTCGCATGTCCTCGCTGTCTATCTGTGTCCTACTAACAACACCTGCATGAGAGGTTCTCCTCACTGAGCTGAGGCCAGTCCGTCAGACTCCTGTTGTCTTTCTGTTGTCAGTGACAGGAAGCAGATATACATGTTTGACACGGCACAGATAAAAAAAAAAACACAAGTGTGGAGATGTCAGTGTGGCAGCCCAAACATTCAGTCCCTCTGCTCTTATTTCTTTCGGTAATTCTCAAGATGCACACCAGTAATGTTTTTTTTTTCTTATAAGGCAAATTTAGAAAAGCAACTTAAATGTCCTAATTGAACTTGAGGTTTAATATAAGCCCTGTCTGTGGAACCAGGCCGTAGATTTTTACAAATAAGCACCTTTTAGGACAGGTATCTCAGTGGACATTGCTCTCAGACGGACATGATAGCTAATCATCGATTATTTGTGATTGGTAATTGTAGGTCAATTTCAAGCTGCTTTTGAGATGACTACATATGTTGGTGCTTATCTATGTGTGTGTGATTAATGTTCTGTTTGTGTCAGGATGAACAGGCCATCTCCATCTCTGTGGTGACGCACGACAGTGTTGAAGGTTAGGATAAACATGGCATCAGGCCAGAGACTGTACCCGGCTCTCACCTTCACTCACCATATACAATCAATGACACTAACCAGAGCTGACACAGACAGACAGTCAGCGAAAGGCAAAGTTCACCTGTCTCACATACTGCAGGGGACTTAATACAGAACTAAATACAGACTTAATAAGCACAGCTCGTGTTCACACGCACCGAAGTTCATTACTTATGGTTAGGAGTTGATTACATCCTTAATCCAAAGAAAAAGTAATAGTAATCTGTGACAATCATCTTCTGTTTCTTATATCAGTGGAATATAGCTAAGAGCCTTCTAGTGAAAAAGAAATAAACTTTAGCATAATGTGAAAAATAGTACCTATTATGGAAATAATGTACTTTAAGAGAATATACTTAAGTTTAAACTGAGTATTTTTTACGGACACTTCATTGCATGTTAAATTAAATTAAAGGTGCTGTAAGCGATTTCTGAGAAACACTGTTGATATTTGAAAATCACCAAAACACACAGCCCCGCCCCCAAGATCACAAAAACGCTATGTAACACAGGCACCTCCCCCTCAGGATTGTATACGCCCCCTATTGCTGATTGGCTACAAGTATGTTTTGGTGCTCTGTCTGATCCACTTTCAACAGTGTTTGTCAGAATTTGCTTGCTGCACCTTTAAGTAAATGTACTTTTAAGTACATTTTATAATTCTATTGTCTTTGAAATATGGTTAATGTATAATGCTGACTGTATTGACAAGCATTTATAATTATACTGTGATAAATTATAATTTAATGTAATTTTTATTGGAACTTGTATGTCATGTATTTAAATATATTTGTAATTACACATTTGTAATAATTTTAGCACATTTAAAATGTATTAACTTTAAATGTAATATTGAAAAACACTACAGTCAAAAGTATAATCAAGTACTTGACGTGCTTTAGTATGTCATTCAACACATCAAAAGAAGTAAAATACTTCTTTAAAGCACAACAAAAGATTATTAAAATAATGATTTAAAATGTACTTTTGTCTGACCCGAGTTCGAGACCTTTCCAGATCCCGTCCCCCTCTTTGCTTACTGTCCTATCATAATAAAGGCAAAAAATCCAAAAATATACATATATTTTTTAAAAAGTACTTTAAAATAAAACATTTAATTTGACTTTATTACAATGTGTACTTTTAAAAATTGTACCTACATGTTTTAAGATACATGTTACTCTAAAGTGTACTCTGTTAAAATACATTACTCCATTACCCTTTATTTATATTATGTTATTTGTGAGTATAGATTTTTAAGTTCACATTTAGTGCAATTAGGCACAGTTCTTTCTCACAATGGTTCGCAGTCTTGACACCTAGTTTAGAGTTCCTACTTCATACTAAAAGTGTTTGTGTGTGTGTGCTTGTTTTCATGATTTATAAGGACACAAATTTGTATAATGACATGGGTTTTACACTGGTATTATGATGAAAACATGTTTTATGAGGACATTTCATGAGTCCTCATATTTAAAATAGCTTTATAAAAATACTAAACTATGTTTTATTAAAATTATAAAAGTGCAGAATGTTTTCTGTGATGGGTAGGTTTAGGAGTAGTGTTATTGTAGGGGGAGAGAATGTACAGTTTGTACAGTATAAAAACCATTACACCTATGGAATGTCCCCATAAAACGCAAAAACACAACATGTGTGTGTGTGTGCTTGTTTTCATGATTTATAAGGACACAAATATGTATAATGACATGGGTATTACACTGGTATTATGACGTAAACATGTTTTATGAGGACATTTCATGAGTAGCTTTAAAAACATACTAAACAATGTTTTATTAAAAATGTAAAAATGCAGAATGTTTTCTGTGATGGGTAGGTTTAGGCGTAGTGTTAGTGTAGGGGGAGAGAATGTACAGTTTGTACAATAAACCATTACGTCTATGGAATGTCCTCACTAAGATAGCAAAACAAACGTGTGTGTGTGTGTGTGTGTGTGTGTGAAGGGTCCTGGTAAACCCTACATTGTGGGGACCAAATGTCCTGTGACGGGTTAGGGGATATATAAAAATATATGCAGGTTTTTACAGTATAAAATCATTATATCTATGGTAAGTCCCCATAAAACATGGAAACACAGTGTTTGTGTGTGTGTGTGTGTGTGTGGGGGGGGTGTAAGCATAGTCTATTTTGGTGGATAATTCTATAAAATCAAACACAAATAGTCTCAGTGCCACCTGATAAGGTGAGCTAAATCTTCCTGTGATAATGAGCCAGTCATCGGGGGATAGACACAGGAAATGAGTTCAGTGAGACAGGACAGGATCTCCAGAGCAAAACAATCAGAAAACACCTGCTTTCACGACTCCTCATCTCCCTCCCTATATTCATTCCTACATCTCTCTCATATCTTTTTTTTATCCCTGCAGAGGCACAGGGTATGCGGCTTATTAAGATGTTGTGATTTTAATGGTTTCTTTTATCCAAAAGGGAAAAGAGGCTTGGTTTGGGAATGCAAGAAAGGTGTAAACAGAGACATCTAAAGAGAAAGACGGAAAGAGAGGATCTAAGGAGGAGTATTAGAAATAGAATGAGAGATGGTGCAGGAGGGAGGACAGATAGGAACCTGGAAAGAAAATGATCTGTGCCAGATGTGGTGAGAGTGTAATTCCTCTTGCAGGCATTAGTAGGGTGCAGCCAGTGTAAATTGGTTTTTAATAGCACAGAGGAAGACTTTGACTGTTAATTATGTATGGCGTCTCCGTTAATTCTAGTCCAGTATCTCAGCTCGTTATCTTAACGACCACGCGTCTGACGCAATAATTAATACTGATAATGTGGCTCTTTCTCTGAGGTTGTACTGAGTCTACTAATAATGTGATGGATCTGGTGACTAATTAAACCCAATTTCAACCTTCCTACCATTGCGCCAAAGCAGATGATTCAGAATTTTTTGGTGCATTAGAAATTATAAAAAAAAGGACAGATTAAAAGGGACAGTGCATCAAAATACGAAAATTCTGTTATCACTTACTGACCCTCATGACCCTCATAACATGACAGTACATGCTAGTTGAGTCATCAACAAAAATTTATCGACTAACCATTCAGAAACGTCCAGATGCATTCTAAAAGTTGAACATTTTTCCTGAGTCTCTCCATCAGTGTCGACTCCAGTAGGGCTGAAGACCGTTACTGAAAAACACAATTTTTTGCTGTGTGAGATTCTCCAGCTTTGTTGTTGTTGAGCAACTGAATCTTGAACTGTTAAAGCTCCGCTCTCTTCTAGAAAGGGGGCCGGGAGCAGCAGCTCATTTGCATTTAAAGGGACACACACAAAAACGGCATGTTTTTGCTCACACCCATAGGGGCAAATTTGACAAGCTGATGAACTGTGGGGTATTTTGAGCTGAAACTTCACAGACATATTCTGGAGACACCAGAGACTTATGACTTATAAAAGGGGCATTATAAGTCACCTTTAAGCTCCAAAAACGAAAAAAAGAAAAAAAGTGTGGTCCATATGATTCATGCACCCTATTCCAAGTGTTCAAGTCATACAACAATTCTGTTCGAGGAATTAATCAGCCCCACATGCATTTTCAATTTTGTAAATGTATTAGTTTGTTTCAGTTTTGAATTAAATACAATATTTGGGTTAGAGAGAGAGAGAGAGAGAGAGAGAGAGAGAGAGAGAGAGAATAACTGAATTTGTTAGGAGATGAATGAATCGCTGTGTGAGTCAGTCAATGAGGAATGAATGAGTTTGTAAAATATCCAGTATGAGCAGGTCTAAGGTGGGAAACTACAGAATTTTCCACTGAATTCGTGGGAAACTATGGAATTAAAAAGAGCTGAGAGTAGTGCATTCTTATTAGCTGGAAAGCATTATCAAATGAGCCCAAATGTTTAATAAACGAATGTGCAATGGATGAATTAGGTTTTAAAAATTTGTATATGGTGGGTTTTTCAATTCTGTGGCCAATGATTTTGTGTGGCCCTGAGAGGATGAATGAATGCTTACATGAGCAAACTCTCTAAGTGCACCTACAGGACAATTCCAGCACACATGCAGTACAAATTAGGTTTCCAGGGGAACTAAAACAGTAATAAATTTATCCTGTGTGTATGTGTGTACATAATATAGCATCTGTATGCTACCGTGCTCAAATCGCATTACAGCGCTTGGCTCCAGGGCGGCAAATCACTCTTGTGTCTCTGTTCAAGCAGAACAGAATTAATAAAGAGGAGATCCACAGCTGCCGAACACCAGAGCCCACGCCATCAACCTACTACAGTTTCATTATTCACAATAATCTCATTCTGTTCCAGAGACCTCATACTGTATTCAGTGCACGGCAATATAAACAATGAACCTGGTCTTTGTCCAACAGATCAGGTCGTTTCTAATACAATTTCACAGGTTCACATTCCTGTAAAGTATTAGAGGAATGTAGAAAGGGCCAGGTGTATTTTTCGATCCATAATGGATGGACTTCAGCATTGTAGTTGCATAGTAAACTCTAAACTCCACCCCTGACAGAAAAAAAAAAGAAAGAAATGAACTTTTGCAAAGACATTTCTTCGTGCACGTGTTTATGCGAAATCAGGAAACTTGCAGAGTTATTAACTTCTTTAATAACTCTTTCTGTTCCACCAGTTGTTTGCTCTGAATTACTGCTGAATATTGATGAATATTTCCAAATAATGAGTATTTTCTGCATGCACACGCATGGCTTTCACAATTCAGGTGAAAATATGAGATAAACACTTCAAAAAAAAATTAAAATCCTGTGCACTACCATTGTTCAGACCTCTGACCTGATTCTTGTTTATTTTAATTATTCTACCCCATTTTCATGCATAATAAGCACAATTAGCCCACTCCCTAATAACTATATAAAAAATAACCAAGCCAAGTTGCATGCAGGAACGTATCTGGAGAATATTAATGAAGCCCAGAATGTATGTTAGAGAGAGATAGGAGTGGGCTGCATGCATGAATGTTGAAGTATATGTAATAGAATAGATAAGAAAATGAATATACATAGAAGTTTTATTCCACACATGAATACCAAAAAGAAACAAGGAATAAGTTTGAAAACATGGTACATGGGCATGGGTGATAGAGTGGAAAAATAGCACAGTCCTTTGTTCGATCGTCTGTGTCAGCGAACTTTACCTCTTTAAAATAAAGGAGGATTTTTTGCAGCAATGCCATGGAAGATCCGGAACCTTTAGGTAAACAGTTCTTAACAGAACCATCTTTTTCTTAGTGTGAAGAACCTTGTAATAATCTAAAGAATCTTTATTTAAAATATAAAACCTTTTGTGCAAGGTTTTTCATGGAACCATAAATGCCAATAAAGAACCTTTATTTTTAAGAGTGAAGGCAAAAACAGAGTAAGCTCATATCAGAGTATGATATTAATATAGTGCATACACAGTGTACAGTATACTGATTATTACATTTAAGCAGCGCACACTTCGTACTTAAGTTCCTTTTTACACATTTAGCCCGGTGATTAACAGTAATTACATTATAGGTATGCATTAGGCAGACGTATGACTTACTCTGCATTCAAGGTTTACATTTTATCACTTCATAGACTTCCTGGGAATTGACCCTTCGTCAGAAGTTTGACTGACATGCGATGTAACCAATCATAGCCCTGAATCTGCCATTTTGTCCGACAAATCAGTCAAGGGAGTTAGTAGATTAACGTTGGTGAACTTGAACTTGAAAAATTGTGTGTACTCACGTCTTTCCGTGCTTGAAACAACATTCCTTCTGATGTTCATTCATGTTTATTTGATGCTATAAATGAACTAGTATGAAGAGATGATCGGTCCACGAGGAGCTACAGCGATCTGTCACGACACATTAAAGAGAATCCACAGGACTTTTACAAGGCCGAAAAAGTTCCCCACACAGAATTTAACCATGTTCACCAACAGAAAGCTGCTTGGTTTGAAAGTGACTTCTCTGTGAGAGTTCTGACGGAAGAGTGACCTCTGACCTGACGCATGACGTATTGGGGAATGCGGAAGCACAGTAGATAGAACGAAACAAAACACTGGTCATGAATTAAAAGTCTAAAACTAGAATTTTTAAAGAGAAATGTTGGGGGAGTTTGATATAAGAGAGCCCAAGTTTGTTGCACAGCCCAATTTGTTTGAACTGCGCCTACATCCAACATCACACGTTGTGCCAGAGCTCACTCGACTTGTGTACGGCCATTACTGGAAGCCAGTGATTATTTTTTAAAAATGGATATTTAAATATGGATATCACTTTGCTTCAGAGGGCCTTTATTAACCCTGGAGCCATATGGATTACTTTTATGATGGACGGATGTGCTTTTTTTGGGCTTCAAAATATCAGTTACTATTCACTCCCATAATATACATTGGAAGAGCCCGAATATTTTTTAATATAACGCTGATTGTGTTTGACTGAAAGAAGAAAGTCATATACACCTAGGATAGCTTGAAATGAGTAAATTATGGGCTAATTTTTATTTTTGGGGGAACTATCCCTTTAATGCATCGCTACATTGCTGACAATGAACAACTTTTTTACAAAATTCCACTGACATGTTACACCTTACAAGCAAAATATTGAAGAATATACAAATATTGATTTGAAGCAATCAAAATGTGAAGAAAAAGCCAGAAGTACTACAAAGCATGGGTGTATCAATCAGCTACATAATGACAATTATCCAATAAAAGAGTAAACTACAATACAACAAAACACTGACTATAAGGCATTGATTAAAACTATAGAATAACATATATTTAAAGATTATTGCAAAATATTACAATGCATTTTAAAATTGCAAAAATTAATTTCTCAGTTTGCATAAATGTATTTGATAAATCTATGAGGGCAAACAGCCGATGAATAGGTCAAGCAGAGCATCTCTCTATATTATAAGAGCTCTGAATATGCTGGTGTGGATCCTGCAGTCCAGACATCACTGTGATGTGTTTCTGTAAATAGTCATCTGCTGCTGAGATGGAATTTATGATGCAATTTATGAGTTTATGAGGATGCAAATAGCCTGAGACATGACTTATCATACAAAATCTACTCATAACAGATAATGGCATTGTGTATGAAGGATGAGTGTAATTGTGTATATGTGAAAGGAGGGAAACAGGAGTGTGTGCTTGTGCGGAGGAAGGCAGAAGGGTTCTGTCTATTATACTTGGACAGAAAAATAAAGTTTCTGGAGGGGGGCTTTTTGAGGACAAACGCCCCCAGCAGAGTAAATGACCAGAGATGAGGAGAAGGAGGGGCCGAGGAGAAGCCCGGGGGTCCATTGCTGCTCACTCGAGCATTCCTTATGAAATCATCAACCAAATCCTTACTCAAATGCAACTGTTGTCAATGAACTCCCTTCCTCTCCTCCCCTTCCTCTAGAGCCCTGAAAGAGAGCCCGTTCCAGACCCCTCTCTAAGGCTGGATTAGGATGCCAGCACATGTATTGTGTGTGTGTGTTTGTGTGTGTGGGTGTGTGAGTGAATGTGTGTGTGTGTGTTCATCAAGCTCATTTCACACATGAGTGTGTGCCATTGTTTGTGATGTGTGAGAGTGAGTAAGAATATGACAGGGACAGAGAAAGAGAGATAGAGATAGTAGAGAGAGAGAGAAAGAGCTAATCTGCACCTCTTAACGTAGTTAAATTTGGCCACTTGCATGTGTGTGTGTGTGGTGTGTGTGTGTGGATTCAGGGCTTGGATCCACTTTACATGAGAAAACCAGGCTTATCCCAAATATTTATCCGTGCTGAGAGAGACGTTTCCCTTGCCTTTTTATCCCTACAGGAATCCTATTCTTCTTTCCCTCTTTTTCTTAAGCTCACACTCTCTTTCTCTCCCACCACCTCTTCTTCACTTTGTTTACCCTGACTCAGCTTTCTCATTTACTAAAATTTAATAAATTTCAAATATGGGTTCATAACAAGCTCTATCGACAGCTTCTGCAACCACGAAAAAGATTGTGCGTCATCCTTCAATTTGAAAAAACAAAGAAAACTAAAATTGTGTTTGCAGTAAATAATTTAATAGGGGTAAAATATTGTACTGAGGTAAAAAATTTAAAAACAGTTTTGAAAATATTGTACAAAATGTATACAAGACTTATACAAAAACTCCTGCCAGGATCATGTAAAGCCGGTAAAAACACATTTTTGTGTTATATTATAACCCAGTTAGGGATCACTTTAAGGATTCATTAGTTAACTACTTTAATTAACATAAACTAAGAACAATACTTCTACAACATTTATTAATCTTAGTTAATGTTCATTTCAACATTTACTAATGCATTATTAAAATCATAAGTTGTGTTTGTTAACAGTTAATGCATTGTGAACTTACATGAACAACCAATGAATGACAGATGAATATGAATAAATACTGTCACAAATGTAACACTTTATTTTACAGTGTCATTGTTGCATTGCATTGTTACACTGTATTTTACTAGAAATGATGCTTAATTACATGCAACTAACCCTAAACCAAACCCTCATCCTAACCCTACAGTAACTACATGTAGTTAATTGTTATTACTCAGTACTTAAATGTATAATTACACTGTAACACTGACACCTTAAAATATAGTATAACCCAAATGCATTTCTCACTGTTAGGTCATGTTAGTTAATGCATTAACTAATGTTGAAGGGGACTTATAATGCCACTTTTATAAGTCATAAGTCTCTGGTGTCTGAGAAGTTTCAGCTCAAAATACCCCACAGATCATCAGCTTGTCAGATTTGCCCCTATTTGGGTGTGAGCAAAAACACACCGTTTTTGTGTGTGTCCCTTTAAATGCAAATGAGCTGCTGCTCCCAGCCCGCTTTCCAAAAAGAGCTCGGTCTTCGCAGAGTCGATGCTGATGGAGAGACTCAGGAAGAAGTTTCAACTTTTAGATGTTTCTGAACGGTTAGTGTATAAATTTATGTAGTTGCTGTGGAGTTGATTCAACTCATGGACTAGCATGTGTCGTCATGTTAACCTTTTGTGCAAAACCAGTGTTGAATTGACCCTCGTTTGTGAAGCAGTCCGGTGTCAAATTACAGCATGGTAACAACACTCTACAACAACAACTCTTCCTCTTCTCTAAAGCAGCCCAACATGGTCTCACCCCCTGTGTTGCGTGTTCTCGGGGGCGGGGTTTATGTCAATTTTGGGGTTAGTGATGTCACAAACCCAGGAAGAAGCTTTTTGTAGTCCCTACAAGCCATTTGTTGTAGTCCTTAAGCAAAGAATTCTTGGTCACACTTTATTTTAAGGTGTCAGTATTACACTGTAATTATACATTTAATGACAATTAACTACATGTACTTACTATAAGGTTAGGGTTAGGATGAGGGTTTGGTTTAGGGTTAATTGCATGTAATTATGCATAATTTCTAGTTATTACTACAGTAAATACATGTAACATATGTAACAATGACACTGTAAAATAAAGTGTTACCGAATTCTTTATAAGAAAATCTCTCCCTTTGCATTGAACTTTGAGCATCATAACTTTGCAGATGTTGTTTATGCTCAAACAGGAACATTACACTTAAAAAAAAATGAAATCATAATCAACCACCCCTTTAACAAATGAAAGCTTATTGTAAGTGTTTCCCATAATTATTATATATACTGTATATACTGTATATTATGTTGTATATAGTGTATGTACTGCAAATAAAGGTGCTTTGTTAAAATGCTAAATGTACACGGTGTGGCATATGTGTTCATGACTAGCTTGGTTAACTGTGAATACAGTTTAATAGGATTGAAGCACTATAAATCAACCTGACCAGTGTTTGTTGTTTGTTTGAACTATATGTTAGGGAGCAGGAGCTCTTTATGTCTGAGCATCAGAAACAGACGGCGTACAGTGACCATGGCATTGTTTCAGACAGCTAATGGGGATGAGATTGGTGCTAAATCAAGGGCGTCGTCATGGAAATGACCTATGACAGTGTAATTTCAGTATTTTCTGAGAAGCTCTGTGGGTATTCTCTCTCATGCTGCTGTAGTCATGACAACGCTGACATACTGTAATTCAATGGAGTCTGCAGACTCTTCTGTGTATGTGTGTGTGTGTGTGTGTGTGTGTGTTAACCAGTGGGTTATTGCTTAAACTTATCATGCCAAGCTACGGTGATACACTGGAGTTGTATTTCCAGCATACGGACACTTCATGTGCAAAAAACACACACACACATACTCACACTCTCCCAACCCTGACCCTGAGATGGAGATGTAAACCGGCTCCATTCATACAAGAGAAAGGCTCGGCGAAGAGAGGGAGGGGCCAGGCCGTCACCCACGGAGACCAGAGCAGGGAGTCATGGGAAAGATAAGCTGTGGGAGTGATGAAGTGAACATCTTTTCACACAATTAATCTTACACAGACAAACAAAACAGATCAGCACCTAAAAATAAGTTTGTGTAAAAATATCACATCAATACCTAGTTTATCGCTTCACATATGCGTCTCGTTAAAATAATACAGTCTTTTTCAGCTGTGAATCAGAACCAGCTGTTTAAGGAACAAACCGATCAGTAATTGCTTCTTGCAATATTTGCGACGCTGCAGTTCTCACCCTGCCCGCCAGGGGGCACCAGAGACACACCTCCCCTATCTCCACAGCAACAAATAGAAACGTCTTACATCAACAGTCTCTCTCAGGATGTCCTCCACCACACCCTGAAAGTCTCACACACTCCCCGGCGGTTTCGTGCAACGCTTTGAATTTAGCGTGAAAGCACGTCTGAAATGAGAAAGATGGGGACGTGTGTAATTGAGACGTTATGAAGTCATTCAAATGCATTGGATTCAATGGAACCTCGAACCTCAGTTCTTCTCTCCTCCCCTTCCTCTCCGGCCCTGAATGAGGCTCTGTTCTGCAGTGCTACATGCAGACCCTTTGGCGTGACGTGTGTAAATGAGCATGTGAAGATATATCTCAATCTCCTGTGTGAGTGTGAATGTGTTCTGTGGGAACGTCTTCATCAGACTAGGCACTCCACCCTCCGCAGGAACAATGCATTAGATCAGTCCTCAGACTTCACGAGCTGAACAAAGACCTGTGTGCTGGAAAACACACACACTCGGTTTCTAGGCTAAGAGGAAAAGTGATTGTCCTGAAATTGCAGGGCATCCCGCTTCTGGTATTGTGACAGAATAGCTGAGCTTGAGGAAGAGAGGCGCTAAAAATGGAACGCAGGTCAGTTATGTTACATCTAAACCAATTATTGTGTACCAGTGATGCCATTAAGATGATAGAAAGCACAGCTGCTTGTTGTGAGCGTTCATTTTTCAGCCTCCTCAGGCCCACACTGAATCTGAGCCTTCAGAGCAGTTCACAGACTGAGTCACAGATTTCTGTAGAACTGGAACCACATCATTCATAAAGTTCTACGCTTCTTGTGTGTTCTTTTATTAAATATTTTGGATGATCTGACAATACTTTCAGCTACCAATCAGAATAGTACTCTATGATTCATTATAATACAGTATTTTACATGTTTAAATCCATGCTGCAGAAATCCATCCATCCATCCATCCATCCAATGAAACTATGGTTTTAAACACCATTCTTTCTATCTTTATCTATATCCAATCCATCCATCTATCCAGTTATCCATCTATCCATCCATCCATCTATCCAATATAAATATGGTTTTAAACACCATTCTTTCTATCTTTATATATATCCATCCATCCATTTATCCATCTATCTATCCATCTATCCATCCATCCATCCATCCATCCATCCATCCATCCATCCATCCATCCATCCATTTATCCATCTATCCATCCATCCATCCATCCATCCATCCATCCAATATAAATATGGTTTTAAACAACATTCTTTCTATCTTTATCTATATCTACCATCCATCCATCCATCCATCCATCCATCTATCCATTTATCCATCCATCCATCCATCCATCCAATATAAATATGGTTTTAAACACCATTCTTTCTATCTTTATATATATCCATCCATCCATTTATCCATCTATCCATCCATCCATCCATCCATTTATCCATCTATCCATCCATTCATCCATCCATCCATCCAATATAAATATGGTTTTAAACAACATTCTTTCTATCTTTATCTATATCTACCATCGATCCATCCATCTATCCATTTATCCATCTATCCATCCATCCATCCATCCATCCAATATAAATATGGTTTTAAACACCATTCTTTCTATCTTTATCTATATCTACCATCGATCCATCCATCCATCCATTTATCCATCTATCTATCCATCCATCCATCCATCCATCCATCCATCCATCCATTTATCCATCTATCCATCCATCCATCCATCCATCCATCCAATATAAATATGGTTTTAAACAACATTCTTTCTATCTTTATCTATATCTACCATCCATCCATCCATCCATCCATCCATCTATCCATTTATCCATCCATCCATCCATCCAATATAAATATGGTTTTAAACACCATTCTTTCTATCTTTATATATATCCATCCATCCATTTATCCATCTATCCATCCATCCATCCATCCATTTATCCATCTATCCATCCATTCATCCATCCATCCATCCAATATAAATATGGTTTTAAACAACATTCTTTCTATCTTTATCTATATCTACCATCGATCCATCCATCTATCCATTTATCCATCTATCCATCCATCCATCCATCCATCCATCCAATATAAATATGGTTTTAAACACCATTCTTTCTATCTTTATCTATATCTACCATCGATCCATCCATCCATCCATTTATCCATCTATCTATCCATCCATCCATCTATCCATTTATCCATCTATCCATCCATCCATCCATCCATTTATCCATCTATCCATCCATCCATCCATCCATCCATCCATCCATCCAATATAAATATGGTTTTAAACAACATTCTTTCTATCTTTATCTATATCTACCATCCATCCATCCATCCATCCATCAATCCAATGAAACTATGGTTTTAAACACCATTCTTTCTATCTCTATCTCTATCTATATATACCTATATCCATCCATCCAACGTAACTATGATTTTAAACATGTTCTATCTATCTATCTATCTATCTATCTATCTATCTATCTATCTATCTATCTATCTATCTATCTATCTATCTATCTATCTATCTATCTATCTATCTATCCATCCATCCATCCATCCATCCATCCATCCATCCATCCATCCATCCATCCATCCAATGTAAATATTGGACAAACATTCTTTCTACTTCTATTTCTATCCATAATCAATTCAAGTCTAGTCACAGGAATAAAGACTGTTAGGAGTAAATTAATTAAAACACTCCATGCACATTTTTATTTCGAATGTATCAAATTGTTGTTCGAAAGTGACACGTTAAAAGATTAAAGTTCACCCAAAATCATTCATTTACAACTGACTCACCTTAATGTAATTTCAAACCTGGAGCCCTAATGGATGTTTAGTGTTATTGGCTACACTACTGTTCAAAAATGTGGGTTCAGTGAGATGTTTTTTGAAGAAATTATTAAATTTCATTCAGCAATGATGCATTAACTTGATCAAAAATGACAGCGAATACTTTACAATATTGCAATGTTTCATATGTAAAATGAATCTTGTTGTGAACTTTTTATTTACCAAAGAATTCTAAAAAAAAAATCATGTTTTCCACAACATTATTAAGCAGCACAACTGTTTTCAACATTGATAATTAAATGTTTCTTGAGCAGCAAATCAGCATATCAGAATGATTTCTGAAGGATCATGTGACACTGAAGACTGGAGTAATGATGCTGAAAATTCAGCTTTGATCACAGGAATAAATTACATTTTAAAATAAATTGAAAATAATTATTTTAAAATGTACATTCACAGTATTACTGTTTTTACTGTATCTATGGTCAAATTAGTTTTGCGTTGGTAAGTGGAAGAGACTTTTAAATGGTAGTGTATATACAGTAAGGTCCATATGTATATTTGGACACAGGCATGATTTTCATAATTTCGTCACTGTATGCCACCAGAATAGAATTAAAATGAAACAATCGAGATGACATTGTTAAATACTTGTAGCACATTTTTTAGTTCATGAAAGAACACTAATATACTAATATGATCATATTATTGTTATTTAGGCATTAATATTTATACTTGAAATACCTTTAACTGTACTTTAAGTAGATTTCAAGTAAATTACATGAGCTCTACCGGTGGACTACAAAACAAATTCACATACTCAGAACAAGGAACATATCTCTTTGATTTATAAATCAATATTTTCAACAACGACATTGTGTAAAACTATGTTAAACAAGTATTTAATAGGCTAATCAATAAAAAAAGTAAAAGTAATTCTACTTTTATCACGATCAAAAGATTGAGTACAATACAGGCCAAATATACTAAAACTTTTCTGTCAGTTTAAGTCAAGTATAAGTGTAATTTTAAGTATATTTCTGAGAAGTACATCAAAAGTAGACTGAAAATATATTTTTAGTTTAAGGAAAGTACCAATACCCTCAAATTACACCATCAGATAGATGTACAAACTCTAGTTTTATCAGTTTTCAGATCAGTGTTCATGACTATCTACTTGATTTTCGCTGCATCATTAAACTCACAATGACACACAATAACTCCAAACAGCATGAACCCTGGCAGTGAGTGTGCTATCATACAAGCACAAGGACTGCATGATGAAATGATGCACACACTTTCTTTCAAAGAGCACACAAACACACACCACATGCTGTTTGAGGATAGAGCTGATAAGAGAAGGGATCCCTCTCGCTCTCGCTGACATATGGACACGGCCGAGCACTACATCACTCACTTGTGTGATGTGACAGGTCAAGATAAGACCGGAATCTGTCCTCATCATCCCATCCTTCGCCTTTCTTTCAGTCTTTCTCTTTCTTTCCTAACTATTACATGAAACTGACTCAGTTTTTGCGTCCTGACTATGAAGATCTCCTAGATTATAATTGTGGTTTGTGTGCGCTGTCGTTAAGGCCTTTCTTTCTGGTCCATGGTAAGTTTGCAAGGAAACGGAAGCAACATGAAACCAGAGCAGTTTTGGACTCATCTTGTGGTTTTTGTGTTGAGATGCCCAGATTAGAACCGAGCATTTCGTACGTCTCTCACCACAAACTGACCAGCTGGACACAAGCAGAGGCGAAAGCGATCTTACCACAAGTGTAGCAGGCCATCAATTTCATTTCCCAGCAACTTCCGTTTTGTGCCATAGAAGGGGATATTTTAAATGGCCTTTTATGGCCTTACTGTATTATTCTTTTTTTAAATAACAAATTTTCTGAACATATCAAATCTTTTTTTAAGTTAGTAACTGAGTAAAGGATGAAAGGCAGAAAGTTGACAGTTGTCTTTTTGTATGGATGTGTGTGCCAGCGCAAATCGTGGAGGGAGGACAGTGCTGGCAACACCAAGGTCATGGGTTTGATTCACAATGAAAGGTTGAATGAGTACACTGTAAAAAAAGCAAAAAGTTGAGAAAACTTAAAAGTTTAAGACAACCAGCTTCAGAAGATTTTTGAGTTTTCTCAACTTGTTGTTGTATAACAAGCTCAATTTACAACAAGTTCAGAAAACTCAAAAATCTCCTGAAACTGGTTGCCTGAAACTTTTAAGAGTTCTTAGTTAAGTTTTCTAAAAGTCATAGTATAGCATACTATTAAAAGAAACAAATTACTACACAGCAGTACTCATTATGAAAAGTAACCAATCACATTTTTCCTATTTATTGAAAGCAACATGATAAACGATTAAAATTAATGCTAAATCATCACCCTTATGTCATTTAAAATGCGAAACCCAAATGAAATGTATGGATTTTTTTCAAATATACACTACTATTCATAAGTTTGCGGGAAATAAGTTTTTTTTTTTTTTTTTAAAGGGACACTACGTAACTTTTGGCCCTTTAAGCGGTTGAGAAAACAAAACTGCATGCATTTTGCGAAAGAAAAAAAAAACATTCTCTGTGTGAGATAAATATGGTTATTTCTCAGAACTAAAGAGAGAGAGAGAGATTATGCTGCTGCTTATAAAAAATTCCTACAAGGCTTAAGAAATATAACCAGTTTAGTAGGAAATGATGACTAGCTGAAGATGTTACTGTAGCTATACCCATTATAGACGGCACTTAGGCAACGTGAAAATAAATTCCAGCACAACACTACAACAAACATAATGAAATTAGTATTTACAATGAAGCTACAAATGGCCATTTATCTGTTCAATAAAATATCTTACTAACCTGTTGAGTTATAAAAACGGCATCTCTGCATCTTTTAGAACATTTCAAATCCCTCAGCCAATGTTGATTGTCGTTTTATTACGAGCTGTGTCACGTTCTCTTTTTGCAAGCTGACTCTCCTCTGTTCGGCGTTTGTTTAAAACGGGTGATTCCCAGGGAAGTTTGAGATTTCCATGTCAACCTTTCTCACTCGTTGTGAGAAGTAACCTATGGCACTCTCACACCACACACACGTCAAAGTAGCCAGAACATCTTTTCTCTATTTGCGGATATGATGAGACGCGCACGGGTGAGTGACACAGGTACAGAATTTCCAGCGAAAACCACCCTGACAGGTCTAAAATCTAAGCACAAATAATAGGCTTACCATAGTAAATCAGAGTAAAACAAAAACACGTTTTAGAAGAAGGGCTGATGATAATAATGACTCATTATTTCAATTTTGTTAATTTTAAACCTTTGGGAAGAAATTAATTTATTTTATTTGTCAAAGAAGCATTAAATTGCTTTAAAAAAAAATACAGTAAAGGCACTGTAATGAAGAGACAGTGGAGTGGGATCTAAATGCAGCTTTATTAAAAGTAGACGTAGTCAGACAGGCAGTGGTCAATGATCAGCAAACGGATATACAAGGGATAAACAGGATTGAGGTCAGTAAATAGGCAATAAATCCAAAGGCAGGCAGGGAACGATCAGGAAACAGGGAAAACAGGCAAGGACAAAACCAGGAAAACAGACACGGGAATAAACGCTCGGAAATGACAGGGAAACCAAATCAAGACTTTGCGGGGAGTGATGTGTGAACGGTGTTTATATGTGGTGTGGATGATGAGGTGCAGCTGGTGCGGTAATCAGAGACTGGGTACGGGGCTTATGGGAAATGTAGTTCGTGTGAATAAGTGAGAGTGTGAGTGAGCGAAAAGAGTCCAGAGTGGAGTGCCCTCTAGTGGATCTTCCGGACACTCCAGCTGATAATCGTGACAGGTACGAGTAAAATACTTAAAAACGTATCACATTTTCCAGAAAAATATTGAGCAGCACTGATAATAAAAAGAAACGTTTCTTGAACAGCAAATCAGCATATTAGAATGATTTCTGAAGGATCATGTGACGCTGAAGACTGGAGTAATGATGCTGAAAATTCAGCTTTGCCATCACAGAAAGAAATAAAACTTTAAAATATATTAAAACAGAAAAAGTTATTTAAAATTGTAACACTATTTTACTGTATTTTAGCCTTGGTGAGCATAATAAACTTCTTACAAAAACCTAACTGACCCCAAACTTTTAAGCGGTAGTGTACATTTTCATTGATTTTCAAATAAAAATTACAGCCTGGTAGCACAAGAACCAGGAAACCATCAAATGGATTTTTGAAGAATTGTACCAGTCCCTCTTTTCTGTGCATTTACAAGTTTTCAGGCTACAAAAATACACAAAACAGAATAAAAAGATCCATGTGACTCATACATCATATATTAAAAGTCTTTGAAGCCATACTACGGTTTTATGAGAGGAACATACTGAAATATAAGTTTTTTTAACTTGGATATAACATTATACCTTACTCATTTTACTTTAAAAATTGAGAGTCTGGTATTGTCACATGTGAGAAATGCCCTCTCGTCTGAAGAATCATCATCATCTGGAGATATAATCTAATCTAATCTTCTCTCTCTCTCGCTCACTGACTGCAGTGTCTTTCTTATTCAGAGATATGATTGGTCCCTGGAGGTGTAGGTCAAGTTAGCACCCTGAACTTGAAGCCTTGTTGTGTCAGCCGTAGCGATACAGATACCTTCTGTTCAATTACGCTCCCACACAATCGTTTCCTCGACAGTCATCCACAAGCCATCCAATTACATGTTTCCAAACGAGTTTTCTGGTCTGAGCTGCCAGCGAGGACTTGGAGAGTTCCACCGCCTCCAGCCGTGTGTGTGTGTGTGTGTGTGTGTGTGTGTTTACTGTATGTGTGTGAATGATGATTTCAGGGCAAAAGGGTGAGATTTCTGCGACGCACACACATGCAGAAACGTTTATTCTGAGGTAAGAGTGCGAGCGGGGTACATCCAGCGGCGCAGTCGGACGGACGTACATTCACACAATCCTCTCTCTGTACTTGAGAGGAAGAGAGAGAGAAAGCAAAAATAAATGACGGCTTGTATTTCTCTCAGACTTCACTCTTTAATTCAGAAAGCAATTACTTCAGATTTTCCACTTCAGAGGGACAGAGTGAGAGAAAGTGAGAGAGAAACTGCACAGAGATGATACTTTGAATTAGTTACATATGGAGACTGTGATGAAAGGCTCGAGAAAAAAGGGAAATAAAACTCCTTCATATGTGCTCTTGTGTGTACATATGTAGGAGTGTGTGTGTGTGTGTGTGTGTGTGGCTTCACTGGCTGTCTTTCTATCTGTGGAGACTCTTTTTAGTGGGGAGATGGATGATGCATCATTCTGACATCTGTATAAAACCACACACACACACACAGACGCACCATTCACAACTCATTCCCTCTGCTATCGGACGAATACTTTGAAAATATTTACTTTGAAATAGATTACAGTAATTAATTTAAGTTAAGTGGCTGAATTATAAAACATGGAAAGTGTTATTACCATAGATATTACCATACACCTTGAATGAGTGTATATATATATATATATATATATATATATATATATATATATATACCAGAAAACATATATACACACACATATATATTTGCATATATACATACATTTACATATATAAACATACATCCATATATACATACACTATATACTTATAATTTTTGTTTTCAAGAATTTAAGGTGTATTTAAGTCACTGTATGCATGAATTTCATTTTATTTTGAATGAATTGTAAATATTCAAACGTAATGAATTTAAAATAATATTTTTATAAATAATAATAAAATGATTGTGCCAAACTAATAATGGGTTACACTTTTTTAAGGTGTCTGTGTTTCAGTGTAATTAAACATTTAAGTACTGAGTAATAATAATTCATTACACGTACTTACTATAAGTTTAGGATTAGGGTTAGTTGCATGTAATTATGCATAAATTATAGTTATTACTGTATAGTAACTACATGTAACGTGTAACAAGAACACTAAAATAAAGTTTTGATTTCAATGATTTCATTTAAAGTGTATTTAAGTCTTTTTTATGTATTTTTGAAAAAAATGAACACAAATAAGCTTCATGTCTCTGAGACTTCAACACATTTACCATGCTTTAAAAACACTAAGCATTCAGAGAGTTCAGAAATCATGAAATAATGGCAATTAGTAAGATGCATGCAGGGATTTATTTGGGAGTGTGTAACAGTGGGTGTGTATTTCATCAGTAGCGTGGCCGCAGGTTGGCACACTGGCCTGGATAAGGGGGATTTCCGTTGCTGAACCCCTTTAGCCAACATCTGCCCGTCTGGCACATCTCCACCTCAGTCAATCCATGATTCCTTTGCCCAACCCCCCAAAGCATGGCAAGAGAAAGCCAGCCGCAAGTCTCTAGTTTGCATTTCTGCATTCTTAGTTTTGGCTGAACGAGCTTGCACATATTCAGTGAATGTTGAACTCCGAGCTGAATCATACAGGAGACGGCAGCAATATAAAATCCTTTTTTTTTTCTGCGTATGGCAAGCAATGAACCTGCGTAACCGAACAGTTCAAACTCTCTACTCTCGCTTTATGAGGGCTCAGGGTTTAGGGGTCAGTCATGAGGGCTGAGCTGTGACTGTAAATCAGGGTTTAAGCCCCAGATAGGAAAGGTCAAAGGTCAAGTCTCAGGGACCTCCAGAGATGTCGCCGCTCCTTTCTGCCAGAGATGATCTGGATGAGAGAAGTCTGTGTAGAGATGTGTGACTCTGGGTCAGTGGATTAGGCCTGTGTCTGGTCAAAGGTCAGGCAACAGACCATGTTTAATCTCATTACACAGGAATGAGATGTCAAATTCTTTGGCTAGAATGCAACATTTCCACATACCCCACTTTTTTTCACCTTCAGCAAAAATAGAGATGAACTTTACAAGAACACACAAAGAAAGAGCTGCGAATGCATCGTGTTCTTTAACTGTGACATAATAATTTAGTTTGCTCACCATGACAGGTCCTGTCAAGTACTTAAGGCCTGCATTATTTAAAAAATCACAAACAAGTATTTGTGATGAGATGTCTGTCAAAATTTAAACTATATATATATATATATATATATATATATATATATATATATATATATCAGGGGTATAAAGGTACACAAACATGACGGTTTGGTACATACCTCAGTATTGAAGTCACGGTTCAATACAGGTTCGGGGGAGAAAACTAAACGTTTTTTCTTCTTTTTTAATAAACAGTGGTTTTCTCTTTAAATACAATTAAGATATTACTAACAGGTAAAGTAAATATAATGAATATATACAGTAATACTCCCCTCTAGAGTTCATTTCTCTAGTGAACTAACATGCTGCTGACACTAAATGACTTGCCTGAGGTAAATGTAATGCTACGAGAGATACTGGTTGACAGATTACACGTAAACATATCTATACATAGATTGTCTATTTTCTTGTTATGCTTTTTTCACGTGCCTCCTTCTGGATTGGAGTGTGAATCGCCTCTGACTGAGGCATTCACATTCGTTGTCTGACTGCATGCACCTAACCGTGACATGTACCGTTACGCCCCTAATATATAGTCTACAACAGTAAAGGTCAGAGTTCGTCAAGAACATCCAATATTCATCAATAGATAAATATGCAGACAGAGAAATGAGGTTCAGGTTGACCGGTAGTGTGTTCAAAACATTTTCTATAGATGTTACCTTTAGTGTTTACTGGAATGAGCACTTTCTGTGAGTGTGCAGGGTAAAACGCAAGAGGATCTTTATAGGGGCCATAAGAGCTGTTGTTGTGGGTGCTCCAAGGTTGTGGTAAAGCTTGTAAAGTCAGAGGAGTGCTGAAACACACACACACACACACACATACCAGTGCGCACCACAGCACTGTTTGTGCGTCCACTCCTCCAGCTAAACCTTGAATTGCTCTGAACAGCACTGAGGAACAGGAGAGGCACTAATTGGAGGGACACTCACTTGCTGGCCAACCACAAAATGCCATGGAACGCTGGGTAATTACTACTTGGCCTCTGGAATTTGATTGAAATACTTCTGTCACAGAATATGTGGACTTTTCAGGAAGAGCTGAGTTATTGATGGCTGTAGATGTTTGTTTCTCTCACCGCAAATTGTACAGCCATATAAAGCGGTGAATGAGAATGGAGGGGTACATGAACCAGCAGGAGATTATGAAAATATGCTCAGTATTCAGTGTAGGGATTTGTTGTATGACTATAAGAGACATTTTTAAAGAATGTTAAAGGCTGCACATTATGGAAAACAGGATTTTCTTAGCTCTTTTTAAAATACATGGGTTTACAGTACCATCTAGACATTCTAATGCAAAACTTTCTTTCTCAGTTCGCCCAGACAACTAAACTGCAAAACTGTTTGTTGTAACAGAATGGACTTTAACAGGGTGGGCGTTTTAAGCTAATGAAGGAAAGAACAAAATCCTAGCAGAAGATTAACCTTTAGGAAGAGTTAAAAAATCTATTTAAAACATTTTCATGTTCAGTACATATTGACACAACAGGGTGGACATGTTATGTTTTACACTATTAGAACCAGTCTTTTAAAAATTAGGAAAAAAGAGAAAAGTTGGTTCTTGGATTTGCTTTCCCTCCAAGGAAATGATGTCAATTATAGCAAGTCATGTGATTTAGGGCATTCATTTAAGATTATAAATGGCAAATAACATGAATGTAACAGGGTGGACTGGAATTTGAGGGACATAAACTTTAATTGTTTTACATTATAAATTGCATTTTATGTCGAAGAGAATAAGTAAATATATCTACTAATACTCCAAACGGCTCCCAAATGTAACCTTTATTTCAAAGTTAAAAGAAAGTTAAACATGATTGGGGACATGGAAATTTTGCCTTCAAGTAGTTTTCTTTTTTTAATTACTAATCGTAATGAATTAGTTTTTATTGGGGTATATATATATATATATATATATATATATATATATATATATATATAGATAGATATATAGATGAAAAACCATGTGGAATTCAAGTTGATTAATATTTTATGTAAAATATACAGTATTGTTTCACTGGGACATAAAATCTACCAAACTATAGGAATGACCCAAAGAAGAAAAATAATTGGTTTTGGTTGTCTGAAGTTCAGATATCCATGTCTTTTGCGTGCTCAAATTTCTTATTTCAAATGTAGGGCTCATAATGGAAGCGGCACGTCATGTGACAAGAACCATTCGGTCTTTCCATAACAAAACATTGAAAGCTCAGCTGAACAGCTGATCATAGCTGTACAGGGCGGGTTGTTATATCTCATCTCCATAAATATAGTAGTAAAGCTAATGCAAGGGCAAAAAATCAATTTATCCTTTGCTGAAACTTCCTCATCGTCGTGGAGTGCGCAGTTCATGGTTGCATTGCAACGACAGACACCACGGGAGCACAAGCCCTTTGGAAAGAAAGAGAAAGCGGCTTTCCACGTGTTTTTAGACGCGATATGTGAACGGCCCCTTAAAGTGAAAATTGTGTCATCATTTCCTCACAGTCATGTAGTTCCAAACATGTATGACTTTCTTTCCTTCTGTGGAACATAAAAGAAGATATTTGGAAAAATGGTAACCAAATAGCGTCAGTCAAGAGAGCAGCCCAAGCTTTAGCCAATCAGAAACAATCTCTGGCTATCTGGCTATTTTGTGCATGCAAGTTCGCTTATCCAGTTTGCTGGGGGGCAGGGTTTTAGACAGAAGTGTATGGTTGAAGTTAACAAATGTCTAAAATCACTTATGAACTTTTACGAAACTAGTAGCTCCTACTGTACCTTTGTGCAGCAAATACTGCGCGTTACCATTTACAGCAACACCAAAACAAACAGTAACAGGATGGATGAAAGTACTCTGATCTGCTATTGTACAGCATCACTGTTACTAACACACTCATACACTGCTCTTATTCTGGCAGTTCAAGTGTCTCGGTGGAGCACCTGACTTTGACAGAAGCTTCAGTCTAAAAATAACAGAACTGAGCTTGGATCTCTTTCAGTAAGGACAGGAAGTGGCAGACCCTAAGAGTGCTGTCCACAGGAAGTGGGCTGATTTATGTTGGCCCATCATCACAGAGCGAAACGGCCATGTGCTACACACATGCTCATACTGAGGACATGTACATCCGCTTGAAATATACAAATATTCCCTTTCTGATTCTCTCTCTTCTGCTATCTGTCTCACTTCTGTACTGTAACCCAGTTTCCTGACTCGCCTGTGCCTGTTTGTCTCTAATGTAATGTTTTTGTGTGCAGACATACACTATACAGACTTAATACTGTATATCACACTGTACATACAGTCATACAGGTCTGTGATTCATGTTGGAGCTGATAACAGATGCTACAATTACATGTGTCATTAGGAACGAGAGATGGAGACAAATGAGGGTCACTCTGATGGTCGTTCCTGGACAGTGCAGTACAATATATGAGCAATTAAAGGGATAGTTCACCCCAAAATGAAAATTATGCCATAATTTACTCACCCTCAAGCCATTCTAGGTGTATATGATGTTCAGCTGAACAATGTAATGGCATTGAATAGTTTTTGAAGCTCCAAAAAATGCATCCGTCCATCATAAAAGTAAACCAGTGGGTTAGTAAATGCCTTCTGAAGCAAAGCGATGAGTTTTTGTAAGAAAAAATAACCATATTTAAAACTTTATAGACTATAATCACTGGTTTCCGGCAACGGTACATCTGGTGGAAGGGTGACCTCTGACCTGACATAAATTTAGGTGAAAATAGACACACAATTCTCTCGTAAACACACGTACAGCAGTTGGCGGAAGCCGGTCATTATAGTTTATAAAGTTTTAAGTGAAGTTTTGTATATTATTTTCAGGATTCTTCGATGAATTAAAAGTCCAAAAGAGCAGCATCTATTTGAAATAGAAATATTTTGTAATATTATAAATGTTTTACTGTCACTTTTGATCAATTTAATGTATCCTGACCCCACATTTTTGAACGGTAGTGTATGAATGATAATTTCAACTAAGAATGAATTAATAATACATGATGTTATTATACTGTAGGAAAATGATTTATGAAGTTCTGAAAAACTTATCCCACAGTTGTGATGTAATTTCCACTACACAAAATACATTTTGTCTGTAATATTATAAATCATATGGGAAATGACTTGGTTAGCATGGAGACAACCATGTCAGTGAGATGAAATATGAGATGTGATGTGCGACAAATATAGACAAAATATCATAGAATGAATCAATCATAGAATGAATTCGATCTTTAATTTGGTCAAATTATGCAAATCAGCCTTGGTAAGACAAATGGGTCATTCCAAGAAAGTTTAAAATGTTCACTACTGAATAGTATTCAACTACATAATTTGAGATGTGATGGAAATGACACTGCTGTGAGAATTATGTTATAGATGTTTCAGGAAAAAATGACAAAATGGAATTAAATAAACTAGTGTAGGCTACAGTAAAGTATGAAAACAGCATCATTCTCTCAAAGTTGAGAGAGCCAAATGTGTCCCTAGTTAAAGAAACACCCCATTTCTCCAGCAAAATTCAATCTGAATCCAACATATACGCATGCAAAGAAAGATGTTCGGTCAGAGAGTACACAGAACTACTTTCTTCGCTTCCATTTTCCTCTTCTCTCGCTCCCTTTCTTCATAATCACAGGAAGAGAGTTTTCCCGCTCTCCATTCATCCTCAGCTCAACCCAAACAAGGACTCATTTCTCCTTAAACACTCTTATTCTCAAGCCTATAATTTAGATTTAACTTAATGTATCCACCAAATATTTCCCAAATTCAGCAAATCAAAATGATATCCTCCATCTTGGAGTAATTATGTGTTCATTTTGTTTTTTCCAGCACGACCACAGCTTGAGACGATATGTCTCGATCTCCACCATCAATTCCCCCGAGCAAACATGAGTGTGTTTGCGTTGAGCGTGTATGTGTGTGTCTGTATGAGGTCACATCGCCCTCCATCGCTATAATCCCACCTCCGCGAAGCGACAGATCGTCAGAGGAAGACCAGAAGCATTCACAGAGCAATTGTGAATGAAACTTTACCCAGTGCAAAAAAAAAAGTGGAAAGACAGAATGACAGAAAAAGAGAGGGAAAAAAGCAACTGCAGGCTCGAAACCACAGCCGGGCTTGAGTTTTATGGGAAAATACTTCAGAAAAGTCTGATTCCACAAGAAACAGACTCACAGGCGAAGACAACACACACAGACACAACATTTTTGAAACCCTCAGGGCCGTAGACGCACGCACTTTGTCACTTCACATGCAAAATTGTTAATTGAGCCACAGATGTTGCTAGTTTAGAGATAATTACAACTGTCCAGTCACAAACAAACTTGAACAACAACTTGGAATGTTGGGAATTCTGTGAGCATTCAGACAATTGGAATATTTGGGTTCTGTCATCTCACTTAGCACACCCATTTTGCCACAAAGTTAATTGTGTGTGAAAAACATGAAATCAGAATGAAAAGCGTGTGTATGGCAATGTTGGGGAAAGTTACTTATAAAAGTAATGCATTACAATATTGTGTTAGTCCTTAAAAATGTAACTAATTGCGTTACTTAGTTACTTTTGTTACATTACTTTTTGCATTACTTTTTATCACCTGCCTGGGCTTGTTTGTTTTTAACCCTTTCACACCAAAAGTGAAATGAATAAGCCTCAGGAAATGCATATGTACTCCTGTACAGTAGAGGGCGCCGCTCAATAAAACCTTTCAGCTGTGCTGCCATTCAAGATTAAAGAAGATTAAGATACAGGAGAAGGAAGTTCCACACTCTTATCTCTACATGTAAAGCAATTTTAGTATTGAATTAGATCATTGAAGGTCAGCAGCAAAGACATTGGTTAATAAAGTGACATTAAATACATAAAGTATATTTGTATAATTTAATATAGTTAATTATTACAGGTTTGCATAAAATTTTGCAATTTGCATTTCACTGTTTTTATTCATTTTGAGGAATACTGAATGTTTCCGTGCTAGTGAGATGAGTAAATGTATGTTAACTTAGTCTAGAACTACAATTACCATCATGTTCACTCAGAGACACAACACCTCTGACCTTTATTTCTCTCAACAGGGGGACAGAAGAGCTGTCAGTCAATAAATGTGAAAAAGTAACTTGTGTTATATATTTGAAAAAGTAACTGTTGTACACTGAAAAAGTAATGCATTACTTTACAAGTTACTTGAACAAGTAATCTGATTACGTAACTCAAGTTACTTGTAATGCATTACACTGGTGTATGGTAATATTAAAGGAGAGAAACGGAGAACGATTCTGTGACAGTGAAGATGGGGGTGTGTTTTGCTGTGTGTGTGGTTTTAATTATCTAGACTGCAGAGCTGCGGGTATGCGTCTGTATCTGTGTCAATGTGTGCGCGTCTGTGTGTGTATATGTGCTGTGGGTATGTGACTTTGCCAGGACGTCCCATGAGGCAAAGCGCTGACGCCTCGCAGCCCTGCCAAAGCAGCCACAGACTCCCCCCCACTCACTCACAGACACACACACCCACACAGTGAAAAACAAGGCACGGCCCAGCCACCGAACTCGGGTCGCCGTAGTGGAGGGGCAACGACGGGGCCACATCACATCTGACAAAACAATCATATAAGTTCAAACAAGCACACTCGAGTCTGAAGACTGTACGAAGTCATTATAAAGGAAGAAATGTGTTTACACTGACGTAATTCTCTGAGAGGTGGGAGAGAATGAGGCAGACTAAACATTGGGAGGAATATTCGATATGCACTATCATTAAATCTGCTGTAAATGAACCCGTTCTGAGAGATGAGCCGGAGACGTAACACTTATAGGGACTTGAACTACAAAGCAGAGAAGCTATTTGATGTTCGTGATATGCAGTTTTAAGGGCTGCTATACATTAGGCGTCTCCTCTTGGGCTGGCAGATCTATAGTACTGACAGCTATAAGTACAGATAGTCCAAATGGAGCTATTTTCGCACTAGCTGTGATCCGGTGACAGGCCCGTGTGTGTGTGTGTGTGTGGTATAGAGTGTTCACTAATGAATACCCCAGAGAGATTTTGCTTTTGGAGAGCAGACGAAAAGTATCGTTGTACAAATGACACTCGCATATCCTTTTATGTGTGTAAATATGCTTTGCATTCACACCACAAGCATACAGTATAATAAAGAGAAGTCGATGGAAGAGAAGGCCACACGCAAAAACAAGCGCATCCCTCCTCGCTGATTATATGTTTGGACAAACTGGTTTTGTAGTGCATGGCGAATCCAGATAGTTGTGGCGTAGCGCTTCAAGTTGCTTGTGTGTCATATCTGTTTGTGACTAATTAATCTAAACTCGCTTGTTGTTCACTTTATGGTGAATTGTAAATAAAGCCTGAAGCTGTTCGTTTGAAGTGTGTGAGCCAGTGAGCTTGTAAGCATGTATGTGAACAATTGTTTTATTATCCAAATTTAAATATCATGTTGAGAATGTAGCTTTTGTCAACATATACAGTGAAAACCAGTTTCTGCTCAAATGCATGAAGGTGGTCTGACACGTGGTCTGTCGGGTGATGTTCATACTACAGGGATGCAATTGGGGCAAAGAAACAAATTTAACAATTGCCTGTTCCCTTATGAAAAAGAAGTACACTTGAGCACACTTTTTCAAAGAATACTTATTACATAAATAATATTCTTTAAAAGAACATACTTTTATTATTAAAAGAATGTAATGTTTTAATTATAATATGCAATGTATTATATTAAAGGTGTGTCCCTTTAAATGCTAATGAGCTGCTGCTCCCAGCCCCCTTTCCAGAAGAAGGCGGAGCTTTAACAGCTCACACTTCAGATACTCAACAACAAGAAAGCTGGAGAATCTGAGGATTGTCAGTAACAGTGTTCAGCCTTACATTGTTCAAAGAGTCGACACTGATGGAGAGACTCGGGAAGAAGTTTCAACTTTAGAATGCATCTAGAAGTTTCTGAACGGTCAGTGGATAAATTCATGTAGATGTCGTGGAGTTGATTCAACTCACCGACTTGCGTGTGCCGTCATGTTAATCTTTTGTGCAAATCTAGCGATGAACTGACCCTCAACTGTTCATTGTTAGTTCATGACTCATTAACTGATGTTAACATATATTAACCTTTATTATACAGTAAGTGTTACCTTCAGGACTGTCCTGAGCATCCATTCCCCATCATGTCTGGCTTCTAGCAGGTGAGCAGACTCATGTGACTGAATTGATTTCATGTGTTCATGTGCAGACAGATAGCAACAGAAGTGGGATGTGGCAGCCGGCTGCAGGGAAGGAATACATCCGTCACTATGGTTTAAATGGCCAGCATTTTTTCCTCTCTTAAAAACCTTTGGGAATTTACTTTATATCTAAATTTGGTTTTGACAGCCGGCAAGTCAACAGATCCAGGGCCTCCCAATAGCCAGTCCATCTCTGATGTGACCTGACATGTTGTAAAAGTCGGACAAATGGTAAATGTTTTGATTTCATTATTCCTTCTTCTCCCTATATTTCTTGTTACTGATCCTCTCCTATAAATAAAAACATAAAAAACATAAAATGATAAGAGATAAAAGCTTATTTTTGACTGTTCCATTTCAGTTGTCTAGCTCCGCCCAATGTGAGTCCTGATTGGTCCAAAATTCTAATTCAAAATTCTAATCATCAAGTATACTCTGCCTGAGATTGTCCACACTGAAAGCAAAAATGCTGCATGAGTGTGTTCGTCCCAGTGAACCTGTGATGAGAGGACTGAGAGAGTAAAAAAAAAAAGGTGGAGAGGATGGGAACAAACGGTGTGAAAAAGACTGAAAGAGAGATTGATGGAAGAAAAAGGAAGAGGGAAGAAAAGTGAGACTGATGGTAGAGAGAATATTTCGGAGGAGGTGAATGGATCTTCCTTTATTCTGAGGGGAAAGTAAAATAGATGAGAGATACACAGAGGACAAAGGGAACAGAACAATAAGGAAGAGCTGTTTTATTCAGACGAGCATTAATATTTAACATCAGCCTGACATGTCAAACACACATGGATGTAATGAGAACATGAGAGGCAGAGAGAAAGAGAGATTAGCTCTGTTCCAAAAACTATGAGTGGCCTCAATGCCTACTATCTAAATAGGCAGCTGCCTTAGGCAACATCATAACAGAAATGGATTTGGTAATCAGCTCGGAGAGCTTTACATAGATATCAACTCCACACAAATAGCTCTTCACACAGGAGATGTGTTCTTAATAGCATTTTGCATGTGGAAAAGTAATGGTCACAAGTTTGATAGTTTAAAATCATCTTCTACTGTCAAACATTACACACAATATATGAAAGAAGTAAAAAATGATCATCACATTTTTGAAGGTCTTATGGAATCACTACTTTAAAAGTCGACAAACACACCCAAGTCATATATTTAAAATATTCAAACTAATATCTATTAATATATTTACTGACATATCAGATGAGACTTACTAATATAAAATTTAGAATTAAACTTTATTTGGAGTGCTACTTGTCCACAATGCACACTTCTTAATATTAAGCCGTAATGTGTTTTTAGTGTCACTATTAAATTGAATAAAATCAATCGTTAAACGCAAGATATTTAAAGTGTATCGAAAGTATACTTGCAATAGTTTCACTTTAGCACAATCTAATATACTCAAGAATATCTTTAGTTGGACCTCTGCAATAATTTCGCACAATTAAAGTGTGCTAAGAACAAATTTAGCAAACTTTAGTATTCCAAAAAGCACAATTGCAAGGTATTTTTATTAAGTACATCATTTCAAAATGTATCTGTAGTATACTTGGCGTGAAATAAATGTATTTTAAATACATTTTAGTATATTTATTTTTCACTAGGGCGATGACAACAGAATTACATTTTGGATAAAATACATTGTCAACAAAAAACTAAAAAACATATAGAAAATATGTAGAAATCTACTGCAATGCGAGTTTTAAAGGGTTAGTTCATGCAAAAATGAAAATTCTGTCATTAATTCCTCACCCTCATGTCGTTCAACAGCCGTAAGATCTTCAGAACACAAATTAAGATATTTTTGATGAAATCCAATGGCTCAGTGACAGTTATTAACACTTTCAGAAGGGTACTATAAACATATTTAAAACAGTTCATGTGAGTACAGTGGTTCAACCTTAATATTATAAAGCGACGAGAATAATTTTTCTGTGTCAAAAAAACAAAATAACGACTTTTCAACAATATCTAATGATGCTGAATATTTCAAAACACTGCTTCGAAGATTTATGAATCTTTTGTTTCGAATCAGTGGTTCGGATCGCGTATCAAACTGCCAAAATCACGTGAACTATTGAAATTGCGAAACACTTATGAAGTAACGAAGCCTCGTTTACTGAAATCACGTGACTTTGGCGCTCCGAACCACTGATTCAAATCAAAAGATCCGTAAAGCTTCGAAGCAGTGTTTCGAAATCGTCCATCACTAGATATTGTTATTTTGTTTTTTTTTGGTGCACAAAAAGTATTCTCGTCACTTTATAATATAAAAGTTGAACCACTGTACTCACATGAACTGTTTTAAATATGTTTTAATATCTTCCTGGGCATCTGAAAGTGTTCATTATCTCACTGAACCATCGGATTTCATCAAAAATATCTTCATTTGTGTTCTGAAGTTCTTACGGGTGTAGAACGACATGAGTGTGAAGAATTAATGGCCGCATTTTCATTTTTATGTGAACTAACCCTTGAATGTAAGCTATTGAGTGTGATCCGCGTGAGCAGAGTAATCAGATCACTAAATTTCATTTTTCTAGAACAAACGGTTCAAAAGTTATAACCATTTGAATAGTGATTTTTTATAAAGTTGGTCCTAGGGACGCTTGGTCAGATTACAATTCATTACCATCACTCCAATTTTTTTTTTTTTTATCATTTTCCTATGTTTTGTTCAGAGGGCTGCCATAGACTCCCATTGGGGAAGAATAATAAAGATTAATATTAAGAAGAATGCTAACAGATACAAAAGGGGCTTCAGGGTCCAAATCTCACTATTAACTGGTTGATTCGCTTCATTATTACTAGGATATCGACTGTTTATAGTACAAAGCACATATATTATTCTGCATGATCATATTCTACATCCCTTAATCCTACCCAATACCTAAACTTAACAACTATCTTATTAACTATTAATAAGCAGTAATTAGGGGTTTATTGAGGCAAACATAGCCCTTAATAGATAGTTTATAGTGAGCCTATTCTATAAGTGTGACCAATTATTATTATTATTACTTTCCACCATGTGCATATTTGCTAATACAGCAAGAATTTGGAAACACAGGGATGGGTCAGGCCAAGGACGTTAATGGCATCTGTTCTGTAAAATAACCCATCTATGATGCCTTAAAATGCTGAATCTGTAGGAAACTCACTAGGTTGCTGGAGCACCGCCATTTTTTCATGAACTCTTTGTTCTTTAACTCAAAGAACAAGCATTGTGTGCAACTCATCCGGCTTCAGGTCAATATTTTTTTCTCATATCGTAGATTATCTGAAGAGAAGCGCTTTAAATTAAAGCCGAGACCGTGAGGGAGCTGTATAAACGAAGGTCAGACTGATCCTCAAACCTCAGCTAAGCACCACGATAAAGAAAAGGAGTTTTCCGAGAAGAGGCCTCTTCTCTTTCTTTTCTTTTATTTTTCATATCCCTCCTCACACCTGTTTACTACAGGAAGCGATGATGTCAGCCTCTCAACCCTCTGGCAATTGGCAAAGAGGGGAAAGTGTGTGTGTGTGTGTGTGCGCGCGAGAAGGGTTTATTTATCAGTAATCCTGGTTTTTTATTTCCTCTGCGCTCAGACTCGCACAATAACACTCAACTGTGCGAGTTTATGCTTTGCCCCTTTCCTCTCTCATTCTCTGTCTGTCTTTCTCTATCACTCTCCCTTTCTTTCCGTATTTCCCTCAAAGAAATGAATTTCTCCTCTTTACACGCCTCTGTCTAATTACTTTGGAGAGGAAGGAGGAAAAAAGAGGGAGAGACGAGAGAGGGGTTACATACAAAAAGAGCGTGAAAAAAGAATACGCCGCATTCTTGTACTGCTCTACACAAACGCAATAAAGAAATGGGGGCTGGAGGGGCACGATGGTCTATAAAAAAAAGACTCATTCCAGCAGGAGAGGCAGGGGGAGGGGGCTCTGAATGAATTAATCGGCACGATTGGCTTTTTGGAGGCTGGAATCCAGAGCTGTGATTGGCTGAACGACTGTGAGGAGGGGGCTCTGATTGGTCGATGCGGCTGTGAGAAAGGGGAGACCCTGACTAGCCTGTGTTACTCTGAGGCTATGCGGGCTGACCTTCAGCACACACATACGCCCATACAAACACGCAGAAGCATCACACCTCTGTGTGTCTGGAGAGGGGTAATTAAAACTTCAGGAGGAGGGAGGTGAAGAGGGAACTGGGAGAAAGGTGGCCAAAAACGCAAGCGTGTGTGTGTGTCCCTGCTGTGTCAGCCCTGCAGACAGACATCTGCCTCATTATCAACAGCACTTCACTGCATGAGCTCCATTATCCCTCTCTCAAGTGTCCCTGTGTGTGTGTTCGCATGTAGTGGCTGTAAGCAAGAGAATGTTCCAGATAAATGAAAATATATCGTGCTGATTTCCATTCATGCGTCTGGTGAAGGGCTAGCGATAAATTTAAATAGGTTCAGATATTCAGAAACGCACTCCCCTCGAGCAGTTAGCAGCTTGTTTGTACGAGTGTTGTGCGAATATCTAACGCTTTTTGATGTCTGTGTGTCGTTAAGTAATTACATCGTTAAACAATGACGCAAGCGAGTGCACTTCTGAGGATGACAACTAAAATTAATTGGTTAGACCGCATCTGGTAATATTTGAATGTTCTGGTTTTATTAAAGGGGACATATCATGAAAATCTTAACCACGGAAAAAAGACTTTTTCTGTGTTTAAGTGCTATAATTGCGCATATACCAACCAAAACGCGAAAAAGGACAACCCTGTAACTTTGTTTTGGCAAGCCGTCCTCTGCAAGCATGTGAAAACACAAGCCGCTCAGATTTCGATCCACTAGTGACGTATAAGTGGATCTTATTATAATATTTCCACCCCTTAATCTGCATGTTTTCACCCACAGCGCCGCCACAAGCAATAGCGGTGTACCAAGTCTAACGGCAAGGCAAAAGTTCGAGCAAAGCATGCTAACTGTTCTGTCGTCGGCTGCACAGATGAACGCAGAACACTATTTAGAGTCTCGTTAGCCCTGAAAAGCTTGATTGCTAAAAAAGGAGCGATATTTTGGAAATAATATTAGACCGCTTATGACCGCATTTGATAGGAATCATAAACGCTAGCCTGGTGTGTATGGCTCTGATTGGCAGATGTGTATGCTATGCATCGTGGCTATTCACACTGGTTTTGCACAAAAGATTAACGTGACGGCACTTGAGTTGAATCAACTCCTTAGCAGCTACATAAATTTATCCACTCACCGTTCAGAAACGTCCAGTTGCAAGTTGAAACTTCTTCCTGAGTCTCTCCATCCGTGTCCGACAGTTTGAACAATGTAAGGTTGAACACCGTTACTGGAATCGTCATTTTGGCTGCGTGAGATTCTCCAGCTTTGTTGTTGTTGATCAACCCGAAGCACAAGCTGTTAAAGCTCCGCCCTCCTGAACACCAGCTCATTTGCATTTAAAGGGACACACACACAAAAAACGGTGTGTTTTTGCTCACACCCAAATAGGGGCAAATTTGACAATAAATGATCTGTGAGGTATTTTTGAGATCTTACTGAAAAAAATGAGTACATTGGGTTACATAAAGGAAAGTAATTTTTAAAGGTATAGTTCACACCAAAATGAAAATCTGTCATCATTTACTCACTAATCTTCATGTTGTACTAAACCTTTATAACTTTTTGATTCTTTTAGAAGCATAATTCAACTTCGGGTACAACGGGGCTAAAGGCTCTCCAGGGTAAAAGGCGCCTTTGGCTCTGAACCTTTCCAAAGCTGTAGCATTTTCCAAAACATCCACTTTTTTTAAATGTAGAAACTCAGCTGATCCTTGATGCTGACAGCAGTGCAAAGTTGATTCGGTGCTAATTTGATCTAATATGTGATGTTTTTTTTTAAATGTTGTAGATTTAATTAGCAAATTTAATATATTTTGAGACAAAGGTCTTCTTGTTAATGATTTTCAGTTTTGTTCAAGTTAATTAAAGCAACAGTTTTCAATAACAGAAGAATATGTAAAAGTATTGTATATGGGGTTATTAGCATGATAGTAAATAGATGGCTGACTTTTCCATTTGTTGACATGACATGGTTAGATTCATATCTGATATAATAAGTTGGATGTGGTTGAGAACCACTGAACTAACCCTGCAGCGTTATGTGGAACGTCACCGCTAGTATATTTTTCATATTTTTCAACATTTCTTGTTTCATTTTATCTTAATTAGAAGAAAGAAAGTCAGGTTTGGAATGTGATTAAATGATGACAAAATATTTTGGGGCGAACTATCGAGTCAACAACTGCATGTATTTTACAGTATACAGTGTTTTTTACACTCTCAGCTTTGAACTCATGGTGCACTGTAGATTTCTCATAGCTTTCTCAATATAAGATTTGCTTTACACTTTTTCATTTTTTTCTATCTTAGCGGTCGCCGTACTGACTGAGCCGCCAGGCAATATCCAGCAAGGTTAAATGAAACAATTTTTTATAATTACAGTTCTCATTTTGTGTTGTATTTCAGATCAATAGTTGCACCATAAAGATCACTGAAAGACATAAGTGCATTTTCACACATCATATGCAATGCTGAATTAGATAATAGATCTTCACGCCTGATGGGTCACAAACTCTTGAATTTCATAAGAAAGTTTTTATATTGATTTTACAATCGCACATCTGCTGAACAGAAACAAATTCAGAACTGGAAGCACTGCACAGTTTAATAAGTCTGGTGTCAGTACCAACGCTGCAAGCGCCTGAGATAAAAATAACTTCTTCCATTCAAACGCCTTGAAGATGCAACCAGCAATGACATCTCGTTCAGAGCTGACGTCAAGACGGCCGGGCTCCTTTAAAGGGCAGATTTGGTGCGAGCGTCGCCGCTGCCCATCTGAGTGAGCGTGTGTTAATGTGTCAAGGTACACTGAGCAATAGAGTAGAAAGAGGTTTTTGTAAGCGTGTGTGTGTGTGGTGGAGTTCTTTGCCGTCAGTAGAAAAGGAGCACTGTGAAGGTGAACTGGGGAGGAGACCAACGAAAACACCCCTTCCCACACGCACACACTCGGCCGTTGAGCGTCAGTAGTGTGGTGCCGACTCTCAGTAAGGCCCTCTGTCGAGGACCGAGTTAGTCAAAGGAACATTTCAGCGAAAAACGGAAAAAAGGAAATAAGAAAAACATGCCAAACTTCCCCTGTGGCGTCAGCTACCTTTAAAGGTGAAGGCTAGTGGCTGGAAGAGGCCGAGCGTTCTTCTCCCTCAGGAAAAAAAACACAAACAAATCACTAATTCATGTCTATAAAAAGACGATGCTTTAAAATAAAAGACCTGATTGTGGCATGTTCACGGTTCAGTTTCTGTGAGTTTGCTGATTTACATTGTGATGTGACAGGAGCTGATTCTGTCTGACTGGTGCTGTATTTCATTGGGAGGCGACTGAAGCTCCTTTGAGTTTGGGTTTCGTTTGGGATATTCCGTCTGGACCCTCTCCACACTCCTGCAGTGTTCACAGTTCACACAGAAGGAGCCCGCACAGCACCATTAAATATCCAGCCTCAGAAATTCACTTTATATCTCACTTTTCAACTCTTTGTTGTAATGCTACAAAGCTTCTTCTGGCTTCATTTTGAAAGATGTGTGTGTGTGTGTGTGTTTTGTCTGAAGATGAGGAGAGAAAGGCCACTAAAAATATAGAGTACTATAAATTCAGTATATGCTTTAAATAATATGAAAACCATGAACAAACATGTGCTTGTGTTTCTGAAAAACAGGAAGATGTTTTAATGTGATTCTATTAAAAAAAAATCAATTTAAAGAGCGAAATGTCAGTGGACGAGGAGAATGATTTATTTGCGACAACATACTTTTGCTGTTTCCATGGTTACTTTGGTTACATTTATTTGACCTTCCATTACGGGACCAGGGGAAACAAAAAGCGACATTGATTTTTATTTAATCCCTTTTTTTTCCATTACAAGTTTTGATTATCCAGGAACAAACTATAGCCGTACCCCAAATCTATTTTTAAAAATAGATTATTTTAGAATTGTTTGTTTTTCGAAGTTGTCTGTCATGTCGAATCCCCTGAAAACTAATGGCTGTGTCAAATGCTTATTCCATCACGACACATTGACATCGGTGACTCAATTTAGGTATGTAGGTCTCAGCTGTTTTTGCCTGGAGGGCATCAACTACCCTACAGACGGTTTATGAGGTATTGCTCAATTCTGATCAAAGTCTTTGCTGCAGTCCAGGACAAGCTCTCGTTCTCTCTCTGAGCATTTATTTACATTTGCATGATGTTCTAAACTTATGCTTAACGGCTTGAAGTGAATAAAGAGAACACACCATGTTAAATGTGAGTTGGTTGAAAGTAAGTTCAGCAGCCATTTTGGTAACAAACCAAAAACCTACACTACTGTTTTTAGGAAAGACATATTGAATTATGGAAGCTTGTTTCTGCCACTTTGTATCTTGCAAATTTTACCTTTTGTTCCCTCAGAATTGGACTTTATAACTCGCAATTGCTAGTTTATATCTCACGATTCTGAGAAAATAAGTCAGCATTGTGAGATTAAAAATGAGTGTTTCTTGAGCAGCAAATCATCATATCAGAATGATTTCTGAAGGATCATGTGACACTGAAGACTGGAGTAATGATGCTGAAAACTCAGCTTCGCATCACAGGAAAAAATTACATTTCATAACATTCAAATAGAAAACAGATATTTTATATTGTAATATTATTTTTATAAATAATACTGTTTTTTAATCAAATAAATGCGACTTGGTGAGTATAAGAGACGTCTTTCAAAACATAAAAAGATTTTGGCTCATATGATTATATATCAATTAACTGTTTTTATTCAAATCAAAATGTTAATTAAATCAACAATATCAATTTGACTACAACAAGCCCTTTTCACAGACTGTGATGACGTGTTTTAACAGTCATCAGCATCATAAATCCTGCAAAGTTGTTCATATTTTCATTTTTTTTTTTAAATGTATGTACATTTATAACATTATACTTTGCATTGTATTACCGTTGCATCAAACGCTGCTGTGCGGGAATTTCTAATACAGCGGATAAAATGGGAGTGACGGTAAAATTGACATCTTTCTGACTACCATTATCAATCTCTCTCTAACACTATTGTGGTTTTTCTTTTACTATTTGAGTAAATGAAGAACACAAAAAAATCTCTCATTCACCACTATAAAAGTTTCTACGACAACTTCCCGTAAATGTGAAAAGGTTCAAAAGTTACACAAGCCAACAACACTTATCCCCTAAGCCATTATCTTTTTTGTTGCTAACAGTTGCCCTACCAGTTGAGGTTCACACATTCATGATCAGATCAGATACAAATAGCTCAACTTTTACCCATATTTTTACATTTTGCAGTGTAACAGATATAAATGATAGCATCTATCTGTTTGTCCAGAATTTAGGGTTGTCAAAAGTACCGACTTCAGTGACAAGTTTTAAAAATGTGAAGATACCAGCCTTTCCCCAAAGCATTTTGAGCACTGATGAGCAGTTACTAAAATCCTCTGATTGGCCATTGTGTTCACACGCTCAACAGATATGTATCTTCACAGAGGAACGTGTGGCCACAATGGCCAATCAGAGGTGTTTAAGAAACCTCAAAATCCAAGGGGGAAATGCTAGTATCATCACATTTTTTAAATTTCAGTACCAATTTGGTACCAAAGTCTGTATTTTTGACAACCCTAGAGCCCAGATTATATGGAGCATGACTTAAGAGGCAGAATCAGGCCTCAGAATCACAGTCAATAGAGGAAAAAATGTGATGAGGGCTCATCAAACATCATTCATCACAACCTGCAGGCCAACTGAGTGGAATCATTAAATCCCAATTCACAGTCTATTGCCATTATGACGGTTACATCAATTAAATCTATCAGTCATATAACTACTGTATATTGTGTAAGTTATAAACTAGTGAATGTTTCTATATATTTCCTCAAATATATATATATATACACTCACCTAAAGGATTATTAGGAACACCTGTTCAATTTCTCATTAATGCAATTATCTAATCAACCAATCACATGGCAGTTGCTTCAATGCATTTAGGGGTGTGGTCCTGGTCAAGACAATCTCCTGAACTCCGAACTGAATGTCAGAATGGGAAAGAAAGGTGATTTAAGCAATTTTGAGCGTGGCATGGTTGTTGGTGCCAGACGGGCCGGTCTGAGTATTTCACAATCTGCTCAGTTACTGGGATTTTCACGCACAACCATTTCTAGAGTTTACAAAGAATGGTGTGAAAAGGGAAAAACATCCAGTATGCGGCAGTCCTGTGGGCCAAAATGCCTTGTTGATGCTAGAGGTCAGAGGAGAATGGGCCGACTGATTCAAGCTGATAGAAGAGCAACTTTGACTGAAATAACCACTCGTTACAACCGAGGTGTGCAGCAAAGCATTTGTGAAGCCACAACACGCACAACCTTGAGGCGGATGGGCTACAACAGCAGAAGACCCCACCAGGTACCGCTCATCTCCACTACAAATAGGGATAAGAGGCTACAATTTGCACAAGCTCACCAGAATTGGACAGTTGAAGACTGGAAAAATTTTGCCTGGTCTGATGAGTCTTGATTTCTGTTGAGACATTCAGATGGTAGAGTCAGAATTTGGCGTAAACAGAATGAGAACATGGATCCATCATGCCTTGTTACCACTGTGCAGGCTGGTGGTGGTGGTGGTGTAATGGTGTGGGGGTGTTTTCTTGGCACACTTTAGGCCCCTTAGTGCCAATTGGGCATCGTTTAAATGCCACGGCCTACCTGAGCATTGTTTCTGACCATGTCCATCCCTTCATGACCACCATGTACCCATCCTCTGATGGCTACTTCCAGCAGGATAATGCACCATGTCACAAAGCTTGAATCATTTCAAATTGGTTTCTTGAACATGACAAGGAGTTCACTGTACTAAAATGGCCCCCACAGTCACCAGATCTCAACCCAATAGAGCATCTTTGGGATGTGGTGGAACAGGAGCTTCGTGCTCTGGATGTGCATCCCACAAATCTACATCAACTGCAAGATGCTATCCTATCAATATGGACCAACATTTCTAAAGAATGCTTTCAGCACCTTGTTGAATCAATGGCACGTAGAATTAAGGCAGTTCTGAAGGTGAAAGGGGGTCAAACACAGTATTAGTATGGTGTTCCTAATAATCCTTTAGGTGAGTGTATATATATATATGTGTTACAATTTAGCATTAAATCTTACCCACGGGGGATCCACAGTAATCCAATCAAAAGTAAAACTACCCACTTCTTGAGGCATTTTAGGAAGAAAATAAGATTAGTAGTATTTGAAATATAACTGCAGGGCCGGCTTTAGCAGGGTATGGCTAAATTCATCTTACTCATATGTTCCCTGCTTTAAACCATAATTTGATGATTTTCAAATTATTGTTCTGCTTTTCCACTGTATATGTCGTCAGTCAGTGCGTCTCAGAACGGGTTCAGCTTTACCGCCAGATAGAATGGATGCAACATGGAGGAAGAATAAGAAATGGGAGAGAAGCAGAGAAACAATAGAAAGTGTGCAGCATACACATACACGATTCATCAAGATTCCGAGAAAAAAATCCGGGGCGGTTTATAGCACCCCTGGGTTACCAGCACGCCAGAAATGCTTCCACTGTACGCTTGGCACTGCCAGCGTGTCAACAACACGTACACAAATATGCACACAGCAGTAAAACACAACACTTTATGTGTGCCTCTATATCTTTTTTAATCTGTTTGTGAGTGTGTAAAATGATATCCGAAATTGCTTCTGAATCTAAATGTGTGTGTGAGTGTGTCTTTGCCTTGTTAAAGTTAATGGGCTTAAGTTGAACAGCAGCCCATCCAGAGAAACAGCTGTAAAATGCAGCAAATTACATCACACAGGAGCCATAACAGCTACACACACACACACACACACACACGCAATGGGGTTAAATGAATTAGATATCCAATATATGAGATATGCTGAAATACACACTTAGAATCCCTTGTGAAAAAGAAGTAAAGTTTTAAAAAGAGTTATAGAAATCATTTCAAAGAATGTACGCAAGTGTGATTAATGTAATGTTTTTGAACACCACAAGGGATAGTTCACCCAAAAATGAAAATTCTGTCATTATTTACTCACCCACATGTTTTTCCAAAAGCATAAGATTTTTGTTCATCTTCGAAACTCAAATGAAGATATTTTTACTGAAATCTGAGCGATTTCTGTCCCTCCATTGACAGCTACGCAACTACCACTTTGACGCTTCAAAAAGTTCATAAATGCTGGTTTGGTACAAATTTTCTGAAAAGACATGCTCACTTTATATGATGACCAGATTTAATTTAGGCTTTTATTCACATTCAATGGTAGTAGCGTAGACTGTCAATGGAGAGGCAGAAATTGCTCAGACTTCATTTGTGTTCCGAAGATGAAAGAAAGTCGACATGAAGGCGAGTAATTAATGACAGAATTTTCATTTTGGGGTGAACTATCCCTTCAATTGCATTTTAATTGCCATTAAATTAAAATGTTTTAGTTTAAATTTACAGTAAAAGCAATTGACCCTTCGCAAACAGTTTGATTGACAGGCGATCTAACCAATCAAAACCCTGAATCCACCATTTTGTCTGACAAAGCAGTCAGAGTTAGTAGATTAACATTGGTGAAGTTGAACTTGAAAAATTGTATGTACTTTCTGCGCTTGAAACAACATTCCTTCTGATGTTCATTCATGTTTATTTGATGCTATAAATGAACTAGTATGAAGAGATGATCGGTTCACGAGGAGCTACAGCGATCTGTCACGACACATTAAAGAGACACTATACGCTATTTATTGTTTAAACTTCTTTCAAAAATTACCATTTATAAAATATGAAACTGTTTTATATGTCTGTCGACGTGTTGTCAGTGTCCTCTTTGCTCCAGGATGTATTTTTCACTCCGTGAGAACATGATGTGTGGTCTGAGAGCACATGGCTTGTCAGTCAAAGCAACAGTAACTAAAGGGGGCGGGTCTTTGCGAAGGGTCAATTAGCTGAACTTTAGAGCGCTTTTTGACCCTCTTAAGTAGGACTTTAACTGCCCATATTATGCTTTATCGAATATCACCTTTCATGCAGTGTGCAATATAGCTGTTTGTGAGTGTAACAGAAGGTCTGCAAAGTTTTAAAGATCAGGTGCACAACAAATAAATTATTGTCTCCTAAAAGAAACAATCGATTTTAAACAGCACAAGTCGTCAGCAATTCCAGTTACATAACTACATAATAATGTAACAGATTTACATAATGCCAGCCAATGGCTGCGCGAGAATGACGCCTAATATAACCTGCCTTCAAACACTGAAGTTGTAGCTGAGACCTGGAAGAGTTTGGTTTGTGTTTTCGACATGTCGAGAAAACGCTGTTTTCAGCTCTGCAAATATATTATCTGCAAGTACATTTTTTAAAAGAATTTACTTTTAAGAATGTAAACTACAAATGCACTTTCAATACAATTAAGCTCACTTCTTTTTTGCAAGAGATATCATGCACCAAAAAGCAACAATGCAATTTACCAACAAGCGCAATGGAAATTATATGTCTACAGTAAAAGCTCTTAAGGAAAAATAAAATGAAATGCTTTTATTGAGCATGAACATTAAAAAATGTTTGGTAGCCTGGGAGGGTTAAGATGTGTATATTCAAGAAAGACACAAGACAAGAAGGGCAACATTTGCTTGGCCCAATCGACACACACTCACACTCACAACCGGGCACCTCATGTGCCAACTACTGTAAATATTTAGAGGTCAGCAGTCACTGAGTGGAAAATCAAAGCCCTCAGACATGCGTATGTGTGTACATCGCGAACCGCTCTCACTTTCAAAGAGTTCTTTTTAACTCCCTTCACTGACAGGGAAAGAAAGCAGTTATCTGTCTGGATGTGTGTGTATGTATGTGTGTGTACTTATCTGCACTGTGCCACAGCACTCAGGGCACCACATTAATCAAAATGTTAGAAAAACGTTTCCAGTTTAAATAAACAACACAACCCAGAGCAAGACTAAGTGCACCAAAGCGGACAGACACACACATTCACAAACCACTAATCTCTTTGGTGTAGCTCTATCTCGGCTTGTAAGGCAGAGTAGTTGTGCGTACGTTAGTGGCCAATATCTACACTGGAAAAAAATAAAGACAGTGATGGGGTCTGATTTCAGAAAATGTTTAAGGCACAGAAGAGTGTGTGTTTTTGTGTGTACTGTGTGTGGATATGTCAACGTTCAGTAAAGAGTTTATGTTCTTATTAGTGCTGCTTGTGAGAGCAAAGCATCACTACAATTCCACATTCTAGTTTTTTAGGACCAAACTTTTGCATGTAACTCATTCCACGAGGTTTGTATACGGACATCAGTGATAGCTCAAATCATGATGCTTTTTAAGCAGAGATGTGCTTGATCGGCTCTGCGATGGCGGACGAAAAAAACATAAATAGATTTTAAATCCCCCCTGTAGTCAATAATTTTATCTCTTCAAACTCATCTTTGATCACCAAAATTACATGTATAATATAAAAAATATATAATAATATAAAATATACATAAAAAAAATCATGCCTTAAAATAGCTTGAATGTAACTCTACACCCTTGCTTCATTTAGTATACGCAGATCCACGAAAATGCTAATTAGCCCCGCCTCCACTCACTCATACGGGCTCAGAGATCCACTTGGCTAACTTTACTGTAAACACTGCAAGTGGAAATAATGGTTTAATTCAGCCAAATATGTATAATTCAGAAGAAGCGGAAGAGAGAATTATACAGGCTACAAAGTCGATGTATCAGAATGGTAATGCATTTTGTGTGTCACTCAACGACGGACACATAACAGTAATTAACATGATTATCCTTTTTCTTGACAACATTATCAAACAGCTAATAATGTGTTCCTAATGTTACCATAAAACCATAGTACACAGCTGTCTTCTAAAAACCAACATCCTTATGAACAACTCATCATGACATCGTAATATACATTAGCTCTAATGCTAAATGTACTCGATTTTTAATATAAACAGAAACACATACAGAGATAACCTGGCTTCTCATGAGACTACCCTGCTTCAGAGCATCATTAATGATATGCTTAAGCCCGCCCACACGTTGACGTGATTGGTTACAAGGTAGTTTGTGATGTAAGAAACACCTGCGATTTCAAAACGCGTTTTTGAGACCATCTTTAGTTCACTGCAGGTTTGAGGAGAAAACACTCAGCGATGGTGTTGACTTATGAATTTGCGCACGCTTTGTCTTGAAGCGTTTTAAAAAAAAACACATTTTTTTAAAAATCCCACAGATTTACACTAAAAAAGGTTGATTAGATTGAAAAGCCTAGTCAATCTTGACACAAGAATATCTATTTTGAATCAGGCCAGTACGCAACTATTAAGTAACACCATAGCAATCACCCATAACTCTTGAGCGATCTCCCAGAACAACCTAACAACCACCCAGAAGGCCGTAGCAACCGCCTAATAATACTAGTGAGAACACTATAACAACCACAAGAACACTGTATGCATAAAACACAATGGCTCAAACACCTTAGAAACCACCCAGAACATCCAAGCAACTACCCAAAGTTCACCTAGAAACTCCCTAGAAACGGGCTATTTACACCCCTTAGAACAGCACCAGTCCAGAACACCATAGCAACCATGTGAACGCCAGCAAATCCCTAAATTCCTTGGTGAGCACTTAGAACAACCTAGTTAGCACCCAGAACACTATAGCAACTGCATAGAAATCCCTATCAATTAATCATTAATATCTCTTTTAGAGAACATAGCAACCACGCATAACACCGTGGCAACCGCGAGAACACCCAAGCAACAGGGCTTCAAAATAACTGGTAAGATATAGTTAACTAACGTGTAAAGTTTAACACAACTTAAGAATGTTAAATGTTATAAAGTCTTTCCACAGACTTCGCAGAACGAGCGTCGCCGCGCACATGCGCGCCAAACACACGGCTAGCAATAGAAAGGGAGCGCCATAATTCTGACTAAAATATAGCTACATTTTGCAAAAATATTTGTTTTTGGACATTAAACGTGGCATTTGTAGAATTTTAAAACTAAAAGTGATTGTATTTTTATGATAGCAGTTACTGTAAAGAGACTGTATTGTAATGAGGTAATCAAATGTAGGCTAATATAAGCTCAGATGAGTGTTAACATTTAATCTGTGCTTTTCCATCCCTTTTTTAGTTTCATTTTTAATGTAGTGAATCTAACTTCTACTTTAAAACACATTATTTTTGCTTTTAGCTTGCTATATGTTGTTACAATAGAATATATTTTATGATTTTAACCCTTTTTGTTTACATTTACTATATTTGTTCTCATAGCCTTCAGTATGAACATTGTTTATAGGACAGCATTGGGCATATATCTCAACATTGAGATGTACCATATATCGCCGAGATATGATTTTTGACCATATCACCCAGCCCTACTGACCAACTAAAACACCCTAGCAACAACCCATAACACCCTAGCAACTATCCAGAACATCCGAGCAACTGCACAGAACACATTAGCAAGCATCCAGAACATACAAAAAGACTACAGTCCTTAACAACACCCTAGCAACCCCTCAGAGCGCCTTAACAACCCCCAGACCACCCAAACATCTGATGTCTCACAGTTTTGCACAGACAGTCTGCACTCACATGTTTTCCTAGTCCTACATTTACAGTATATCTCCCTCAAACGTGTATGTCCACTCAGTTTTGCATCTTTGGCAGGAGTAAAACCGAAAGGGTGCGTGTGTTCTCTGAACCCCTCTTCACCTCCATACATTCTCCATCCGTCATAGCCGCCATTTAACCACGTATGTTTAATGTATGCCACAAGTCAGGAAAATCTAAATGCGGTGTGTATGTTTATGTGTGGAGTTTCAGGGAAATCTAAATGTAGTTTTATATAGGTATATATGTGTGCGTGTTGTCTGTGTTTTTGTGTTGCGGCAGGTCACCCTCTCTCTCGCTGGCCCTCTCTCTGGAAGCCTACCATATAATTTACTTTAAGCCAACCAGTCGCTATTTTTTTCCAACCACTAATTAATTATAATTCTGCACAGTTTCATACAGTCAGTAAAAAGGCATGCAAGAACCTACCAAACGAGTTCAGAGAGGGAGAGAGGAAGAGAGAGAAAGGGCTCTTGTGGTTTTGTGTTAAAGCATTTACCCTGCCTGTCGTCTTTGTGCCTCAAACACAAACTCGCTTTCAAGACTTTTCACATATTGCAAAAGGGCTTACAGCAACTGCAAGATAACCAACTGCGACGGCGATGAAATCAAGCAGAGAGAAGCAAAAAAAAGCCTGTGTAGTATATATAAACAAACTGTGCACTGACAAACAAGCAAACACAAGCCTCAATGAAAAAGAAAAGTTGTTGTTTTAATATGCCATTGGTAAGGAAATGTGCAGATTTAGGCCCAATTAACTCATAATTATACTAATCGCATACAAAACAACCTGGTACGTGTACGAACAAACCACATTTTCAGATGTTATTCATCTCATATCAGTTACGCAACCACCATTGTTCCAATCAATATGGCATTACGCATGTTTTGGAACATCTAAAACTCTGATTTGTGTGATTTTGTTATTCTCTAGCAATCAACACTGAGTTAAATATCAATTCAACAGATCAACAGAGAAAATTAGGACATTACTGTATGATTTTGTGTCTGACAAAATCCATATTTTAAGGGGGAATACAGACATTTGAAAGCAACAATTTTCCATGATGTTAATTTTGCATGCATTTATTTATATAAACTTTATTAATACATTTTATGAATAGATTTTATGCCTTCATATGTTCTTCATAAGCTCTGAAAGTGTTTCTCATGATCTGTTTGTGTGACACCCTGTCATTAAAGTTTGAGTGTCAGTAGGTCCACCTCTTGAAAGAGATTTACTGAGTTGCTTCCCTGAACTGTTTTTGTCTTGACTCATCTGTCAAAGCATAAGCTGACAGATGAGACTTAGCCTAAATATTTAATCGTACTCCTAAGCTGCCACGACAAACATCAATGACATTTAAAAAGTGAAATCTGTTGACTCAACAAATACCTGCGTTTTAGAACCGAAATACTAGTAAAGATCTCTAGTATTTATGGACTAGCTTTGTAAAAATAACATGCATAAATAAAGTGAAATTTGCCAAAAAAAAAAAAAAAAAAAAAAAAGTCTCTAAATGCTGATTGGATGGATCACTGTTAACTGTCCACTCGAGGGAAAGAACTACAATCCCACGAAACACTGCAAATTATATCATCAAAATAAAAACAATGGATAAATATAAAACTATTGATTCAATAGGTTATATTTTACATTTATTGCTAATTTTTAAGTGCTTTGAAGTGACTGTCATTTCAATGTTTCATAAGACGGGGTGGGCACTAAAGAGTTCTTTTGGCACAATTTTCTTGTTTCGACTCTCAGATTGGTGGAGATTACTATACAGAATCATGGGTAATGCAGTTTTTCCACCTGGAATTTTACTGAAAAAAAAAAAAAGTTGAAATGATGTAGGCTCATTCAGTCATCTCTTGGCAACCACAAATTTCCTTTATTAAAGTCAGAAGTTGTGATAGTCTTTTCGTCTTTATTGTGACATATTCGAGTGAAACGGCTTCTTGATCAAGAAAAAAATGTAGGGCAGGACTTGATTTTGTCCATCGGGAATTGATCGGATGGTTGTGGTTTGCTGTTGCTGTGATCTCATGTGAGTGCATCTCCAAGAGGGAGGGGAAGTTATTTTGATTAAAGATATAGAGGGCACAATAATTTAAAAAAAACAAAAAAAAAAACATGATGTGCATGGATAAATCATTTATGAAAAAATACTGCGATATTTCATAAAAAAAAAATAAGTAATGAATAATATTAATTGTGGGAAGAAATGTTTATTAATTATGTTTAATACAATACCGAGTTTTGTCATGAAACTCTAGATGGCGCAGGCTGATAGGTTTGGTAGCTATCACATCGTTATCTACATCTCTGATTGGTTGCTGTGGAATCAGCGGTCAATGAGCTGCAGCTCAACATTCAAATACTGGTAGTGTTTGCTGTTAGCAGTCTGCAGCATGCATTCAGAAACCCTCCTCCTTCCCCAGCTCCACCTGTATAGGTCTACTACGGCAATTATTTAATGTATGTTATATGTGCAGCAGCAGCAATGTAGCAGATCTATTCCACCACTGCCATATCCATTACCATGTCAATCTCTCCGGGAGTTGTCATGACAGAAATATTTCAATAAAATATTAAATGATTACTTTTAATGAATGTGTAATGAGAATTGGTGTCTTGGTGCCGTAATTAACACAGCCTCTCGTAGTTTATTGCTTTAATAATGCTCACAATTGTCCTGGTATAGTTTGAACAGATAGCCTACAGTATATATAACTTGGCCTGCCACGGATGCGCCCACAGCCTACACAGATATCGAATGTTGTTCGCCTTTTGATCAGCTAATATCGCCGGAAGAGTCAGAGGACAAAAGAATCGCATATTGCTTTCAGCCTACATTTTGCATCCTATATAATAATGCAAAAACGGCAATCCACCCACAGAGGCTCCGCTGAAAGCACTCAATATTCCATGAGCACATTGAGATGTTCAAAGTGCTCAAACTCGTAGGAATAAATCAAAGTGAGTCCGTGCAGTTTGGAGGGGATTCAGCTGTTCTGCCCTAAGCTGTGCCTGAAATATTAACAATACACACTTCCATCTGTACCTGAGACTGTTACGGCACTGGGACAGCCTGTCAAAAAGACCTGAAGAGCCCATATGTCCATGTGAGGACATGATACTCTGAATGCATCTGTCCAAAGTGTCGGCTGTGCCTTTTTTAACGGACATAAATACACAGACCGTTACACCTCAGTTAACCACTTTTTATGGTGACATTAAACTTTTTTCCATCTTAGCACATAACAGCTCCTGCAGTGAGAGAAAACAAGAGAGAGATAAAGAGAAAGAGAGAAGCATTTAAAATATTTATTCAGTAAATCTCCTTCCCTGAAACACATTCCCACACTGTAATGTCATACATCAAGCTGTAAGCACACAAAATACAATTTAACTCTCAAATATGAAAGCTTGTCTTCATTTTATTACCTGTGCCAATACTCCTCCATCAACTTTATGTCCTTCTCTCTTCATTTCTCTTGCTTTCCTCCTCCTTAAACATTCAGGCCCCCTTCTTATTCTCATATATTGGACTTTGCTAATGCTGCTATTAAGTAAATATGTGCTGCAGTTGTCAGAATGTTCTTGAGCAGTGACTCATGAGCCACAGAAGAGGGCAGAGCAAGTGAGAGTAAGTTGTTTGTTTGTTGAGTTTCCATTTGTTTGTTGCCCTATTTTCTTTTCTCCGTAGCTGTTTAACATCTTATATGGAAAACACAAAAGTAACATAAAATTCTGGCATGTTAATGCATGCGTCCCTTTGTGAAAAACACTTCTTTAAAAAGATTAGTTATTACAAAAATAATATGCTTTATACTTAAGTGCATCGTTGGGTGTAATGCATTACTAAGTAATTAATTACTATAATTTAAAGGATCAGTTCACTTTAACATGAAAATTACTCCAAGCTTGTATATGACTTTTCTGTTTCTGACGAAGACAATCAGAGAAATATTATAATGTTAAATAAGTTAATATAAACTTGTTAAATATGGATATTTTTTTACACAAACGCATTGCTTCACTTCAGAAGGCCTTTATTAACCCTCCGGAGCCATGAGGAACATGTTTATGATGGATGGATTTCTTCAGCTCATACTCGTTTGGTAGTGCATTACCGCCATTATAAAGCTGGGATGCGTCAGGATATTTATTTATATTTCTCAGATTGTCTTCATCAGAAACAAGAAAGTCATATACACCTGAGAGGGCTTGAAGGTGAGTAAAGCTTGGGGTAATTTTCATTTGAAAGTGAACTAATCCTTTAATTACTTTTCCCTTGAAAAGTAAAGTAAGGGATTACTCTTAACTTTTCTGTCATCTAATTACACTGTTGAAGATGTAATTGTCATGCTTTTATTCAATGAATATTCTGTTAGATTCCAAAGAGAATGAGACGGCGTGTATCGCACTTAACACGAAACAATACTGGACAATGACTGAAGCAAATTGAGGGACTTAAATACAAAGAGATAAATGAAGACAGCTGTGCTCGTTAAATGAATCACCATGACAACAGATAATGGCGGGAAAATACAACAAATGAAACACATGAAAGAGGTAACTGAGGAAATTCAATGTAAAAGGCCATAAAAATGAAACTAACACAACACAACTGACCATTCACAAGACATTTAACCACATGTTAATTGCAAGTAAATGAAGCTGTATTAGTTAGTTTATAATCAATTTGTTGAATGTTTTTGGCTCACTTAAGTAGGACTTAAAGGGATAGTTCACCATTTACTGACCCTCATGCCATACCCGATGTCTATGACTTTCTTTCTTCAAATAAACACAAAGATTTTTTAGGTCTCTGTGAGTTCATATAATGCAGGTGAATGGGTTCTGCTCAGTTGACACAGCGATCGTGATGCTAATCTATAAGATCCCAGTGGAAGAATCAATATCTCCTGAAGTTTGTGGCGAAGTGACAGAACTCAGAGCTTTCGCATTACTTCTCTGAGGGTGCGTAAACGATGTGAGAATTCTCATTTTTCGGCGACCTATCCCTTTAAGAACATTTCATATGTAGTTTCATAAGTCTATGTGAATCTTCTACTTCTGTTTAGTTTTTAAAGTGTACTGCCATGTATAATGCATAATGCATGCATAATGATTTAAAATGTGCTTTAAAGCAATTTGACATTATTACAAAGATCACTTTAAAATTGTGTGTGCTGCTGTTTCCACAAATCCTCCATTATCTATAAATTATTAATACATTTGCATGAAAAACATTCATAAATGCTGTAAAAGTATCATTTATTGTTAGCTCCTGATGCATATGTAAATACATAAACCATCTAACGCATATGTAACATACAAAGTGTTACTGAGCTTTCATACCAGATCATTTTCTCATTAATTAATATTGGCTGACGGATATTACAAAGTGTGCGATTTTGTTTTTCTCTTTCTCTCATTTCAGCTCCAGAAGGGATCACTAAAAACCCCCACGTGATGGAAAACATTTTGTTCACCTTACGTAACGGTTCACAATATAACCTAGGACATCAGCAGATTACATCAAACATCCCTGCATTTAGCGCTAAACTTTCACCTGACCTTTGACCTCTTTTTTGAGAAACTGAACAGCGGTGGGTTTCTTTGCAGTCTCCCGGTTATTTTGAAGTGGTGAGTTATCATGTCACGGCTAATCCCTGGAGGACAGATGCTTTAAAATAGTGTTTGGCACTGGATTAAAACAGTCAGCTAGTTCCCCACGGCGGATTGTGACGCCCCTTGAGAGTGTGTTTTTCACCTAAATTTGGTTTATATTTAGCTGTAATTGCCTGAAGTACAGTAGTGTTGATGTCTTTTATAAACACTGTAACCTATCACTTCTCTGACTGCAGAAGTAATCAGAAAGGAATCTGTTGGGCGCTAGTCGTTAGTTGAGACGCTGATGCTGGGTACGAGAAGGCAGGGCCTGAGCGAACTGTTTGCCAGAGAGAAGCTCAGGGAAAGCTCTCCATAACTTGCAACCTTTCAGACAATCCTCAGTAAATTTTGCTCTGTGCCGACTCAACTTTGAACGCATAAGACACGTAGGGTGTTAGATAAGTGAATGAAGTTTAAACACATTGTGTTTTCGTGTGTCGCAGCAGTAGCTGCGCTCATTAGACCGAGTGTTTAGTTTGCCAGCTAAAGCTTGTTTGTTTTCCAAATCGCAGAGCGGCATTACCGTATTCAGCATATATATATATATATATATAAGTGTGAGTGCTCTGTTTTGAAAATCTCATTTTAAGAGATTATGCGAAATGGATGTTGCAATATTAAATTGAGCTCGCAGCTGCATTAAAATTGCATGTTATAAACTGTCTCGCCACACTTTTTCGCCTTTCCTCCCCCTGTTTCTGTTTCACTCCTCTTCTCTGTCAGAGCGAGAGGAGATATATGTGCCAAGCAGACATAATAAAAAAAGAAAGGCAGGGGAGGGTTGGAAAAACTTGAGCGGGACACACTTTGTCGTTCTGTTGCGCATTTTCAGTTTCGGTGTCCATGAATCAAATCATTATTGAAGCAGCCGTCACACAAGCCAAACAGACAGGAATGCTGTCTTTTTTAAGGCCTTTCAGGAAACAACTCAGAACCATTAACACGTTTATGTATGTTTCATAAGCACGTTTTATGACGACGAACGCTGTGGTTTCAAAATCCATTCAGAACAATTATTATAATTACAGATGGCACAGAGGCTGTATTGTATTAGTGTGTTCAAGGGAGTGGTTAATATGAGTTACATGTAAACAAATGAGGCTAATGGGGGAGACTAAGGCTTGATTAGAAGGTTATTAGTTAGGAGCGGGTGGGGGGGGGGGTGAACACGAGTGAGAGGATGTTAATTTGTCTTGGTCTACATGCTTCTTCGCATAGCGTGTTAATCGCCTAGACGCCATGCTAACGATTTTACAACAATAATGGGGCGGTTTAATTGAAATAAATTGCCATCATTACAGAGTGAGCGCTGCCAATCTGATGGCTGTGGGCAGCTGGGGTCAGTCTGAGCGCACTCTCTCTACCTTTCCTCAATTCACTCTTTCTCTCCTGCCGAGCTCTCCTTTCTTTTGCCCCATTTCTCACTTTTCCGTTTTGCATTGCTTTTTTAGGTTCATTTCTTTTCCTTTTTCTCACGTGAGGTGAGATATTGTTTAGTGCTATGCTACTTCATTAATGCTTACTGTTTATTTTTGGTTTTGTTTTGTTGTTTTTTTTTAAATGATGAATTGTGTAATTTCTGCAGCCCCAGCAACACCAAACCTAACATCACAAATATTATGTATGTTCGACTTCACGCGGCGCTGCACAGACTGGTGTCTCATTTGAAGCAATGCATCCTGGTTAGAAATCTTGTTGGCAAAGGCTGTTCAAATCAGCTCCACCCACTAATGTCTGGTTGGGCCACACAAGATTGAAAAAGACCACTTAACATCTGCAGTGGTGTACTGGAGGCTGTAGGGATTATATCACGTGGAAGTAGCTTTTGATGCGATCGACCCGAGTTCGAATACGCCTTTTGCTAAACTTGCTCTTCTCCCTTTTCCCAGCACATGTCGCATTTATTTTCAATAAAAATCAGTGGAAATAAAGTGCCTAACGCATGTTTAATAATAAAGTACTTGTCAGGTGGGGTAAGGGGTAGGTGTAAGGAGGGCTTTATTGTCCCAATAAGGTGGCATCCATTTAATAATTTTAAATGGTTATTATTGCATCCTGTTAATATAAAACAATACTGAGACAAATAGTATCTGCCACTATTATAAGTATAAATAGCATCTAACAACTATTTGCACTAACAAAGAACTGCTACTTTTATATAGTGTAAGCAGAATATATCACTATTTTCGCTCAGTGTAAATAGCATATCGCTAAGAAAATGCTGCTGTTGTCACTTAGTGTAAATAGAATATATCGCTATTTTCGCTCAGTGTAAATAGCAGCTTCTTTTGTCCAACTTGAGACGCTGGCGACACCACAGTGATGTATCCCTTCAAAGTACCGGCTGCACAATCTCTGATGGATTCACCAATGACAACAATGTGTGTTTTGTGTTTATTCTGACACCTTCGGTTCCACTGATGCCCACACATCCATGTTTTTTTCTTTTAATCTTAATGTTATATGTGTCATGTTTATAAAAATAAAACCATCCACTTTATTAGTATTTAAATAGTATAGTAAACAAATATTTCATCTAATGTACTTCATTTGTGATAGTATGCAAGGTCTACAAGTGGCAAATCTTTGAAGGGTTAGTTCACCTAAAAATAAACTTTCTGTCATTAATTCCTCACCCTCATGTCATTCCAAACCCATAAGACCTTCGTTCATCTTCGGAATACAAATTAAGATATTTTTGTTGAAATCCGAGAGCTTCTGACCTCCCTATACACAGCAATGTCACAATTTCAAGGCCCAGAAAGGTAGTAAAGACATCGTTAAAATAGTCCATGTGAATACTTTTTGAAAACTAATGACTTTATGCAACAAATTCTCCTCTTACCTATCATTCTCCTACACTGTTTATGTTGCATAGACAGTGCAGAGCTTCCGGGTTCTACGTCACGTGAACAGATGTAGAACCCGGAAGTGCTGCACTGTGTTTACTACGCCAACAGTGCAGGAGATTGATAGGGAAGAGATTGTTGAGTAAACTCGTTATTTTTGTTTTGTTTTTGCACACAAAGTATTCTCGTCATTTCATAACATTGTGGTTGAACCACTGTAGTCATGTAGACTATTTTTTACGATGTCTTTACTACCTTTTCTGGGCCTTGAAATTTGTTATTTCATTGCGGTGTATAGGTAGGTCAGAAACTCTTGTATTTTATCAAAAATAACTTGTGTTCTGAGTTTGTTGTCTTAGGGGATTGGGAATGAGGGTGAGTAATTAAGGACATAAATTTCATTTTTGGGTGGACTAACCCTTTAAATCCTGCTGATGTTCACACCTTATGACTGTTTTCAAACAAGTTAATTTAAACACTCCTCTCATCTGCCATTGGTTAGACAAACAGATAGCCACGCCCCAAACTCACACCATTTGTTGCTATTGTGAGGCGGGTTGTAATGAATTTGATAGCACCACAGTGACACACAGTTCCTTTTCAGGGAAATCAACGTTCAAATCTCTTATATTTTCTCTGCATATTAAGGAAGGGGAATTATTTAAACATGAGAAAAAAACACTTTAGCTTAAATCTTTCACAATTGCTACCTTTTCAGCTCAAGTAGGAAGTAACTCCAGAGTGAAAGTTTCTGTAAACACAGGGAAAAAAGTAGGAGCTATAAATAGCTGTGTTTTTAATCTTTCTTAACAGCTAAGTTGTCATTTCGTGTTTTGTCATGATTCAAGTATTTACTCTGTTTAAACAGGCTCCTCCATCTCATGTGTTATTTTTCTGTTTTATCTGTCTCAGACAAGACTTTCCAAAAGGTGCAAGACAGAAACTGTTACAACTGAATACAAGCACAAGCACGCACACAACACACACTTTAGGAAAAAAAAAATACAATGAAACAAATTCAGCATGTATGAATTCCTATTAGTGCAGGCACGGCTCGACGTGAATGCTGTGGAAACGCCTCGGTCACGTGTTACAGTAAGTCAAGGTCAGATCTCAATAACGCAATAATGCAGAGCGACCTGGCAAAACTTATGCACAGTTTATGCACAGCTCATAGTGTTTTGTAAGTGTTAGAATGTAGTAAGCCTAGCTGTGTCAGATGATAATATGTACTTTAACAGACACCGTAGTAGTGAATAACCCAATTCATATACCCTATTATGTACATCAGACTCCAAGATTTAAAAAAAACTATTGCAAATAAGCATGTTTATAGTATGGTGTATATTAAAGGTCACACTTTAGATTAGGGTTTAATTCTCACTATTTACTAACTATTAATTATGACTTTTCCCTCAATAAATTCCTAATTACTACTTATTAATATTTAGAAAGGTAGTTGTTTTGTTTAGGTATTGGGTAGGATTAAGGGATGTAGAATATGGTCATGCAGAATAAGGCATTAATATGAGCTTTATAAGTACTAATAAACAGCCAATATATTAGTAATATACAAGCTAATAAGCAACTAGTTCATAGTGAGAATTGGACCCTAAACTAAAGTGTTACCATATTAAAAACAACATTGTATTACCATGATTTTACTATGATACATTCAACATGATACATTGACATTGTTTTAACCATGGTACACATATATATATATATATATATATATATATATATATATATTTAAAATAAGGGCAATATCCTAAAGGATGGGTTTACCTTTTTACTTCTATGCTGTCTACAATTTTGCTTTGTTTTTTGGTCTCTTGTCTTGCCCAAATTCTGTCATCATTTACTCAGCCTCATGCTGTTCCAAAGCTGTATGGCTTTCATTTTTTTAGTGGAACACAAATGAAGATATTTTGAAGAATGTTGGTAACCAAACAGTATTAGTGGCCATTGACTTCCATTGAATGAGCATTAAAGGATTCACTCCAGAATTATGAAATGTTCTAATAATTTACTCACCCCTATGTCATCCAAGATGTTTATGTCTTTCTTTCTTCAGATGAAAAGAAATTAAAGTTTTTCAGGAAAACATTTCTCCATATAGTGGACTTCAACGGCTACCAATGGATTGAAGGTCCAAATTGTGGTTTCAATGCAGCTTCAAGGGCTCTACACGATCCCAGATGAGGAATAAAGGTCTCATCTAGTGAAGCGATTGATCATTTTCTAAAAAAAAAAAATTATACTTTTTAACCACAAATGCTCATCTTGTATTGCTCTGTGATGCGCCACGCATTACATTATCATGTTGAAAAGGTTACGCATGATGTAGGTGGAAGCACCGATCCAGTGTCTACAAAGCGATCGTGCAAAGACTAAGTCAAACAGCCTTTACAAAAAAAGGTCAAACGATGATGTTGGACAATATTGAAGTTGGCAGAGAAAATGAAGTTATTTGCCCAACCGCGGTACTTCCACCTTTCCAACGGGATCACGTAATGCATGGAGCATCTCAGAGCAAGCATTCGTGGTTAAAAAGTACTTTTGAAAATGACTGATCGTTTCGCTAAATAAGACCCTTATTCCTCAGCTGGGATCGTGTAGAGCCCTTTGAAGCGGCATTGAAACTGCAATTTGGACCTTCAACCCGTTGGTAACTGGTGAAGTCATATGGAGAAAAACCCTGGAATGTTTTCCTCAAAAACCTTAATTTCTTCTCAACTGAAGAGAGAAAGTCATAAACATCTTGGATGACATGAGGGTGAGTCAATTATCAGGAGATTTTAACTATGAAGTGAACTAATCCTTTAAAAAACACAGACATTTCTCAAAATAACTTTTGTGTTCCACAGAGGAAAGTTATACAAGTTTAGAACAACATGACGGTGAGTGAATAAAAATTTTCTTTTAAACACTTTCACACACCGCTGATGTTAATCTCAGTCATTTGGCCCATATGTTGTGCGTGTGCTGCGGTGGGAGTCTGTGGACCACTGAACGGCCTGAAAGCAGCGAGACTGTGCAGAGGGCACCATGGTGTACAATATACACCATACAGAGTTTATCTTCTGGGGAAAGGTGTTTATTAGCCAGCAGAGCCGAGGGTCTGTGTTTACTGCGGGCCCTCACACTGTGTAAACGCACACACGGACAAATAAATACACCAAATGAAGAGAAACAAAGAGAACTTGCAACATTCATTTACAAGTAACCTGTGGCATTATTTTGCATTACTTCTTTTCCATTGCTGTACAGAACCATCCATTATATGCAAAACAGCCCAAGATGGATGATCTGTAAACGAACCCTCTCTGTGTCCTACTTAGGTGACTTTCTTTCTGAAAAATGCATTCCTCTTTCATTTCATGATGAACAAAATCTGGCGAGATAAAAATCTCTGCAGGCAACAAACTTATTTGCTACAAATTACCAACGAGAGCTGTTAGGATTATTGTTTCTGAGACAAATTGCAAGTTTAATAAGATCTTCAAAGAACAAGCAGCCCATTTAAAGCCCACTGAAGTGTTTAATTTGTGAAATGACAGGTAATATAAGCCGTATTTTGCTGCATGTCATGTCAGCACAGGAATGAGGAAAATGTCTCGACTCCTCTTCCGGCTTCTCACAATTATTTCCCCAGAGATACATTTTAAAAAAGTCTTATGTTTACGGACGAGGTGTTGTGCAAGAAAACGCACCCAGGCATCTCTATGAACCAGCGAAATCACTAAAGAAAACCCACAACCCATACTGCAAACAGGACAACATTCATACTATAATTAGCAAAGAGGTGGAAAGTGTAGCATAATTATGCTATGTGAGTTATGAAGGATACAACAAAGCATAAACACACACACGAACAAACAGCCGGCAAAAACCTTGAGGCTTAATGTTTTTATGGGTTCAGTTTTTATGTTTGAGCTCAAAGAGAATCAAGAACAAAGAAATAAAAATGCTCTTTTAATTTCTCTGGGGCAAAATTATCTTGTGTACTGTGAAATTTAAACAAAGGGTTTGTGTTTCTAAGCTTACAGAATTTACAGACACATTCAGAAACCTCAAATCAGACTCAAAAGGGTAATCTATCTAGAAATGAAATTTCTGTCATCTTTTACTTTCTCTCATGTCGTTCAAACTCCAATGATCTTTTTCTGTCATGGAAAACAAAATGAGATGTTTTGCATTATGTGTGTGTGATTGCACTTTTCAATGACGGCTTGAGAGCCTCCGGTTTACCTGCACTGGATGGAAAAGTGCAACTTAGGCATTCTGTAAAAATCTTCTCATTTGGACAGCTGCAGCAAGTTTTAGAAGGATATCAGATGTGTGTGGGAATACAACATTTTTCTGCTTAAAAAGGACATATTTGCCATCTGTGCTGACTGAAGGTCATATGCTGTTTTATTAACTATGTCTGGATTTGGTTGCTTGTGAACTCTGTTACCAATTAGCGATTTGTCAGTACTTCTATCAATACTATTATAATCATCAGAATCACACTGGAAACTCATCTGTCATTAAAAACTCACAGGTACACAATTACTGAAGTCCTGCTGGCATCTTGGGCTTGCCCATCACAATCGCCCACTCGCCAAAAATAGAATCGTGATTTGTCACATTTCCACTTCTCCAGAGTCCAGTTGTGGAGTGCTTTACACCACTCCACCCAACGCTTGCCATTGAACTTGGTGATGTGAGGCTTGCATGCAGCTGCTCGGCCATGGAAACCCATTCCATGAAGCTCCCGCCGCACAGTTTTTGTGCTGATTTTAATGCTAGTGGAAGACTTTAGGCGTGCATCTCAGCACTCGATGCCCCCGCTCTCTGACTCTCCGTGGTCTTCCGCTTCATGGCTGAGTTGCTACTGTTCCAAAATGCTTCCATTTTCCAATACTATTACTTACAGTTGACCGTGGAATATTTAGCAGGGATGAAATTTCACAAACTGGCCCGTGGTATCCTATCACAGTACCTTGACCCATTTTTTTCACAAATCGAGGGAACGAAATAGGAAATCTTGCGCAAAATTTAGCAAATTGAGGAAACAAAATAGTAAATCATGCACACAACTGAGCAAATCGAGATAGTGCGCACGATTTAGTAAATCCAGGGAACAAATTAGTAAATCGTTTGCATAACTTAGTAAATCGAGGGAACGAATTAGTAAATCGTGCACATGATTTAGTAGAGGGAAAGAATTAGTAAATTGTTTGCAAGATTCAGCAAATTGAGGGAACTAATCAGTAAATCGTGTACATGATTTAGCAAATCGAGGAAACAAAACAGTAAATCATGTACATGATTGAGCAAATCGAGAGAACGAAATAGTAAATCGTGCACACGATTTAGTAAATCGAGGAAACTAAATAGTAAATCATTCGCATGATTTAGCAAATCGAGGGGATGAATTAGTAAATCGTGCCCATAATTTAGTAAATCGAGGGAAGGAATTAGTAAATTTTGCATGATTGACTATTTTCTTGCATGTCGTGCGGGCTCCGTAAAATACAAATCAAAATTGTGAAAGTCAGTTCTTAAAAATACACTTTCTCTAATACATTACCAAGATTTTACCCAAACGTCTGATGTTAAAAATGCTTATTTGTCAAATACCTGTTTGGAAAATACAGTAAACATGTAAAAAAAAAAAATGCAATTACACTGTCAATTAAAATGTCTGTTGGGCAAATACTGTACGCTTACCTAATAGACTTCCATTTTAAGAGGATAAAAGTTAACTGTTTTTTCTGTGGTAATTGTCAGCATGCCACATGACGCTGCTGATAGAGCTTGCTTTAAAGTCAACATTAAATTAAAACGGACCCTATTTACTTTCATAATACATGCATGCTATTTTAAAAGAAAAACTACTTTGAAACAACTTGATGTCACCAAACCCTCTTATTTTTCAACCTCTATAAATACCCATTATTACTTGACTATATGTCAGAATGCAATGCTATTTCCCATTCCTGATACTGATAATACACAGAACCACAGACACACACACACACAGAGCACATGACATGTATAATAGAACTGTTTTATTGATTTCCCATTCCCATTATTCAGAGACTTTAGCTCCCACTAAGGCCTACTAATTGTGTCCACACACACAGTGTGTTCTCTGCGGGGACCCAGTATTTCGGGAGTAACTGGCAGACACATGTGCTACTGTATGTTATGGCCTTGGTCATGCAATACTCCCAAAGTGACATTAATCCACGAGCACACACACACATACACCGAGACACAGACCGCCGCTTCACTAAAAGACTCCGGTAATAAGACACTCCCTCAGAGAGCCAACACACGCAGGTAGACATACATTTTGGAAACATGCGAGCACAAGCACACACACATGCATGCAGATACTGACAGAGAAGCTCTTTACTTGAGAGACCATCCACTCCAGTATGCTTCGGAGAAGAGTTGTTTAAGTGCGGCACAACGGCAGACGGGGGGCTTGAGTGGAGGAGTGAAAGATGGGGGGACCGGAGGTGTGGAAAGGCAGTAAGTGGAGCTGAATCCAGCAGGACAGTAATTATTTCTCACTGCTGGTATTTGACACCTGCCAGGGAACGTCTGTAAAAACCCTACAGCAAGCAGAACAGAACGACACAGAGAGAGAGAGAATCTCAGTGCTTAGGGTTTGATTGATAACTGTACTTACTCCACTCGACCTTTTACCCCCGGGCACTGAAAAGAACAATGAGACACTTCTTCACAGTATCCGTAAGTATATGTGAGAAAAAGTGAGAGAATCCGCCTCTGTGTTTGAGTGTGTGAGCGGCCTTGTGCATGTTTCCGTAGACGGACTGTAAATCACTGTTACACTCTGCTATTGCAATTTTATAGTGTCACCTCACAAATCCCACCCGCTCAATTCAATCACACCTATTGTTCTTTGACGGGTCCTGCTGAGGATGTGATATTCCCTGCCAACATGACGCTTTTGTCGTGCTGGCTTCATAAAGACGTGTACAGCAACATGTCTCAAAAATACAATTTGGATTAGATTCCTGCAAGCAGCAGTCTTGAAAATAGAAACACAAATCTGTAGTTTGGTAGAATGACATTTTTAACACTGTAACATGTTATAGTTTAGCTAAAATTAAGATTGTTTATTTGATTGTGAAGTTTTTTGCATTTTCATATGACACGCATTTGACCATTAAGTTAACATTTATTCTTCCAAACTGTTTATTTTCTTATGTAAGATTTATTGCATTTTACCATAAATTTATGTTTAATGGTTCTGTTTAGTTGTTAACTCATGTGATGATTCAGTTATTAAAAATCATTTTATAAATATTACTTGCATACACATTTTATATGAACATGTTTTCAATTTCTGATTTTTTTTTTCATCCCATTTGTGTGACAACTGTCTGGAGATCAAGATCATTAAAAAGTGTCATTGATAACTAAATTCTCGAAATAAAAACTATATATACACTGTAAAAAACAAATGCTGTAAAATTTACAGTAAAAAACGGCAGCTGAGGTTGCCAGAACTTTGCCATAAAAAATCTGGTTGTAACGTTTTAGAATTTACGGTACAGCTGTTTATTTTACAGTTCAAAACCATATAATTTAAATGTTAATATAGTACTAATTACGGTTCATAACTGTTTATTTTTCATCACTGTAAAAAAAATCTTAAATTTACAGTAAAAAAAAACATATTTCATTATTTGATATAATGTTAAATTATCAACCTATTGAACCTGTTTTATACCTTTGTAATACATTGGCAACACCAAAAACACATGAGTCACACGATGAATTAAAATTCATTACAAGTAGCTTTTTCAAAAGCTGAGAATGACAATAATAATATATAGAAGGTGCACACAGTGTCATTCACACAAACACTAAACACCATCATGGTAACACACAAGAAATTTTAAAACTGCAATAAACATTAATTTAACAACATTAGATGTAACATAAAACCCTAATGTAGAAAAAACTAAGAAGAAACAGTGATATTTCAACGAAAATACATCAAATGTGAAGAGTCACGCAAGGAATTGTGGGAATTATACAATGACTTGTTATTTTTCACATCCAAAAACTGTCAATTTAACGGTATGTTACTGTAAAATTACATTAAATATACCATTAGAGCTATTACAGTTATTCACCGTATAAAGCATGGAAAATTTCTGTAAACCAATTAACTGTTTTTCACCGTAGCATTTTTACAGGATTTTACCGTTAAAATACTGAACATTTTTTACAGTCACTGTAAAAGTAATATATATATTATATATATATATATATATATTTCTTTTTTTTCTTTCTTTTTTTTTTAGGAAAAAGTATGTGTTGTTTAGGTCATATGCAATAGCCCTGAGAAAACTCAAGACCAATTTTTATCAGTTTTTACCTTGAAAAAAAGGTTTTTGAAATGACTTCATAAGGTGTGCTCTCATGCAGTCAAGGTGCAAGGAAAGTATTTTAATAGTTTTTACTTGATGGCTGCATCACTTGACATTTGCAGAGTTAATAAATCAAACATTTTATAGAAAATGCTATTAAAATTTCTCAAAAATGTACAAAACCAACAAAGACTACATTTCTAAAAACCTGGCACATGCGTTTTAAACTATATTTTTAAAAGAATAGCTAGCCTTGACACTTGTGCTGTACATTTATGAGGATTATGCAGAAGAACAGAAGACATGGTGAAATCCCATCTTTCCCTTCACAGCATTACTGATAAACATGAGAATTAAAAAATTTTCAAACTATTCAGTGTTTAATTCCATACATTTGTGTGCGTGTTTATATGTGTATAAATCTGGGTGCTTTTGTAATCCAATAAAGATTAGGTTTTACACAGTGCAGCTGAACGTTGCTTTTGTCTGGAGCAAGAATCACACACACACACACACACACATACAAATGTGTTATTCTTTCTTCCAGACATATTTTATGAAATGTGATCATCCTGTCAAAACACGTACAGATTGCAGCATGCACAAAAATATAAATGTCTGTCTTTATTAAATATTATGTTTCCCTCTCTGTGCATACATACATGCTTACTGTAACGCTATTTTTAAGTTTCCTTGGTGTTTAGCAGCGCGGAGATGGTCAGAAGATCCTCGAATGACATTTTTTGATGGCTAGGGATGAAAGAGATTAGTTGAAAATTAAAGGCTTTCATATTTACTCTGCTGGTGTTTTTCTCTTGTTGTGCCGCTCTATAAACTCGGGCGCTTTGCAGAGCGTTTCTTCAGAAGTTGTAAGCCACTGCCTCTGAATGTGAGCTTGTTTTTGCAATCAGAGCCTGTTCTGTGGCTTATTGGTTTAGTGTAATTTGGGAGTAGCTCTATTAAAAGAGATGCTTTTGTTTACACAACATTTTGACAGCGTTCCCCTGCCCCTCCCAGAACATTATGGTTACAGTGTGGGATACAGGCTTCATATAGCTGCACGAAGACAGACTTGAGGAAAGTGACCACACGACCATCCCTCTGACCATACTTAGACACGGTAACAGTGACTTTACTGCAGGAGAGAGCGTGTGTGTGCGTATGAGAGAGAGTACAGTAGCAGTAGTAGGCTTCTTGCTTGGGTTGGCATGGTCTTGGTGAGCGAGGATTAAACATAGCACTGCTGACAGAGAGAAATGCCTTATACAAACAAGACGTGCAAGGGAAACATCGAGAGGGGAGAAAGATTGAGGAGAAAAAGGACAATAAAATTACCAAAAAGTTTTTTTAAGATCATAATCCTAAAATGGCCTCAAAACAACATAAGCCACACTAAAAAATGTTGACCTATCTTCAAAAAATAAAGACACCTATGCAGCTTCAATGCAAATGCTGGGCACTTGTTGAAATTGTTCGTTCAGATGATTCAGTTTGGTGACTCAACTTTTGTCAGGAACATGTTTAGAGCATTCTTGTACACAAATTAATAAACCGATTCAAGCGACCCTTTTTGCTTTTTGTGCCCCAGAGAGTACAACGTTCAGTGACGTCACATGACCGCCAGATTCAACTTGTGCTTTTGCGCTTTGGCTGTGAGACGGAAACGCTTGTCATATAGCACAACTATGCAGTGTTTTCAGCCACATGTTTTTTTAAGGCTTCAGACATTCAAATACACATAACCACCAGTAAAACAATACATTTAGCATACAAACTGATGTCAGATATAAGTAGAAGCAGCAATAACAATCCATTCAAATAAAATTTGCAGACGGAGAGTTTCTTCATATCAAACACATATAGTGCGCCTAAGTTATTATAAAGTTTACTCTGTTATTCTTCAGCGCCACTTACTTGCATGTATTTCGGGAGAAACTGACGAAGTCACGTGCTGCGGCGCAAACTAAGATGGCGGCGCCCATCTCGCATTATAGATGAAGATAAAGATCATTTGTAAAGGTTTTTAAATGACAAAACACACTCACTTACACATATTTGAGAATCGGAATATCAGATGGTTGATGACATGGTAAGCAAGTTTGTGAATATTTTAAATAAAAAAGTAAAAACTAAATAATAGATACATCTGTCATACAGTGTTATTGTGGCTGCGGTGTGTTATGTGACAAGCATGATGGAAACAATAAGGGCAAACGCTTTAAACGGCCGCCTTAAAAAAATAACTCTGGGGGGTCAGCTAAAATATTTTAAACTCACGCATGAAAGGGTTAAAGTACGCAGTTATTTGCTTACTTTTATATTCCTGCTTTCAGTTAACAATGAGGCCTGCAGAATTTCCTCTGATATCAGCATAGAAAATGCAAGAATATGCTATAGATTCTGTGTACAAATCACTGTAACCTTGGCCCTATGGCACACAGGGTATAACCTCTGTATGATCAATATATTTTTCTTTCAGAGATTCATACGATTTTTAAGCCCTCAGCATTTTGAAGGAATCATTTTATTCAAATTAGTCTTCAAAGTTAGACAAGGACAATCCAGGAAAGTGACAAGCAAAGTGGTCACACGAGACACTTTAATTGACCCTTCGCCGGCAGTTTGATTGACAGGCGATCTGACCAATCATAACCTCGAATTCGTCATTTTGTCCGACAAAGCAGTCAGGAGAGTTAGTAGATTAATGTTGATGAACTTGAACATGAAAAATTGTGTGTACTCACGTCTTTCCGCGCTTGAAACAACATTCCTTCTGATGTTCATTCATGTTTATTTGATGCTATAAATGAACTAGAATGAAGAGATGATCGGTTCACGAGCCGCTTGAAGGAGCTACAGCGATTTGTCACGACACATTAAAGAGACACTATACGCCATTTCTTTAAAAAATTACAATATTTTAAATATGAAACTCTTTCATATCAAAAGTAACCTGCTCTATCTCGACTGTCGATGTGTTGTCAGTGTCCTCTTTGCTCTGCGATGTATTTTTCAGTCCGTGAGAACATGATGTGTGGCATGAGAGCGCATGGCTCGTCAGACACTAAAGGGGGCGGGTCTTTGCGAAGAGTCAATTGTGTGTATCAGGAAGATTGGTATAAGGTGTTTTAATGTGGAACACTAAAGGAGATTTGAGTTTCCACATATGAGTGTGTCTATGTTTGTGTGAGAGTCCCACTACTGACAATGCTTCTATATTGCATTTTTCTTTTTTTAATACTTTTTTATTATTATTACAATACCGTTTAAAATTTGGGGCTGTAAGATTTTTTTTAATGTTTTTTAAAGTCTCTTATGCTCAATAAGGCTGATCAAAATACAGTAAAACCGTAATATTGTGCAATATTATTATACCCTAAATAATTAAAAAGCTACATGTTCAGCAGTCATTACTCCAGTCTTCAGTGTCACAATCTTTCATTATTCATGCTGATTTGATGCTCAAGAAGCATTTTTTATTATTATCAACGTTGAAGACATTTATTCATTTTATATCATAACATGTTATGTTTTACATTTTTTAAGAGCCTAAAACATTCACTTTATTTTCCAGGATTAAACAGAAATTTAAATCCCATATTTTCAATGTAGTCTCAAAACCAGATTTTGCACATTTATGCATCTTTTATACATTCATTTTAGATGTTTTCACCATATTAGTGAGAGCATTGTTCAAATTTGTAAAGCCAAATCTGTATATAAAAACATGATTTTGGAAGATAAACACATAAATTACATAAGAGTCATTCCTACCAACAGTTTCAGTGTATACTTACTTAAGCTCTGTTTTTCCCTTCTCGCTTTCTCTCTCTCTCTCCCTGTCTGTCTGTCTGTCTGTCTTTTTCTCTCTCTGTCACACACACACACACACACTGAGGCACATAGTCACACCTGGTCTTCATCAGTCAGTGGGCTCTTCAAAGAGCGGCTAATGCCCAAGACTAGGAGAAAAAACACAGACCTAGACAATCTGGCATCCAACAGCTTTCTCTCAGGTTGGCACAGAGGTGAAAGGTTTACAGAGGCTCAGACAGCTCTTCCCTCTGCACCTCCGTCTGTGTGAGTGTCTCCATGCATTCCTGATTTCATAAGTGTATGCAGGATATGGTCTTGCTTCATACACCCCCACAGCCACATCAGTACGGATCAAGAACACCTTCATCAACACAACGCTATAGAAATGTGTTCCTACTCATTTTATATTAAAAAAGGAAATTCACTAAGATAACGCCATATATTTGCTCATGCTGTCTATGTGCTCAGATGTAGAGGATGCAGAAGACTACCACAATCTGCCAGTAGGTTCAAACAGTATACACATAATAGACAGTCAAGTTAGACGCTATACGAAATTTAACGAGGATAAAAACTTTGAGGGATAGACTTACAGCCTTTACAAAGGCCAGTACTGTATAAAGGTCCTATAGCCCTTCCAAAAAATAAGTATACTTCAACCCTAACCCTTAACCCTAACCCTAACCCTAACCCTAACCCTAACCCCTAACCCTAGTTTACTTAAAGTATGCTTAAAATGTACTTGAACTTTACTTATGTAGCAAGGATACAGAGGCATCAATGTACTGGTAGTATAATTGTAAGGGTACTATTTCAATACTACTTGGTACTAAATTGGCCCACTTTTTAGTAGACTTTAGTACACTTTAATAAACTTTGAATACGCAACTAGCGTGTGTCCAAATTCGCGTACTTATGCACTATTCTATGACGTTTTGCAAATAATGCGAGAAGTGCGTTCAAAATACCAAAAAAGAAAAATGTGCCATTTAAAGGGATAGTTCACTCAAAAATGAAAATTCTGTCATCATTTACTCACCCTCAAGGTTTTCCACACCTGTATGGATTTCTTTGTTCTGCTGAACGCAAAGGAAGATATTTAAAGGAATGTTTGTAACCAAACAGATTTCGCCTCCCATTCACTGCCATAGTATTTATTTTTCCTACTATGGTAGTCAATGGGGGGCGAAATCTGCTTGGTTACAAACATTTTTCCAAATATCCTCCTTTGTGTACAGCAGAACAGAGAAATTCATACAGGTTTGGAACTACTTGAGGGTGAGTAAATGATGACAGAATTTTCATTTTTGGGTGAACCATCCATTTAAATACCCAAATAACACTCTTAATTAACCAAAAGAACGAAGTGTAGAATGTTGGACACCTCATTCACTCAACTGTCGCAGCTGTAATTACATAGAGGAGGGAGAGGGGCTAACAGACGCCGATGTTGAATGACAAAATAACCTTATAAAATGCATACATACATGAATGAGTGTATAGTGCATAAATACATAGTGTATAAGTGCATTGTGTTAAGTGCATCATTTGGGACACAATTTGCTACTTCGTTTTTCGTTTGTATCGCAATCAAACTACAAGTGAACTTATAGGTTTACTGATAGTTCACTGGTTAAATACTTGCATTTTTTAGTTTATGAAAGGTACTTTGAAGTAAACTCTCAGTTAACTAGTTTAGTAGTTTTATACTGCAAGTATATTCTTTAAGTGAACTTAACATCAAACTTATAGTTTACTTCTTATATATTATTTTTGCATTTTAAAGGGTTAGTTCGCCCAAAAATGTAAATTATGTCATTAATTACTCACCCTCATAATGTTCCAAACCAGGGTTGCCAGGTTTTCACAACAAAACCTGTTTGATTGACAGGTGATCTGACCAATCATGATCCCGAATCTGCCATTTTGTCTGACAAAGCAGTCAGGGGAGTTAGTAGATTAATGTTGGTGAACTTGAACTTCAAAAATTGTGTGTACTCACGTCTTCATGTTTATTAGATGCTATAAATGAACTAGTATGAAGAGATGATCGGTTCACGAGGAGCAACAGCGATCTGTCACAATGTATTTATTGTTTAAACTTCTTTAAAAAATGACGACATATTAAATATGAAACAGTTTCATATGTCTGTCGACGAGTTGTCAGTGTCCTCTTTGCTCCAAGATGTATTTTTCACTAAGTGAGAACATGATGTGTGGCGTGAGAGCGCATGGCTTGTCGGACAAAGCAACAGTAACTAATGGGGGCGGATCTTTTGCTACTCAAAACTAGCCCAATCACGTTTTAGGGGGGTCTCACGGTAAAATTCGCTTTCCGGGGCGTAAAATCCACATTATTGGCAGGGTTCCCCTGCTAAAATGTGCCTTTCAGGGGCTTAATATCATGTAATTTGGGGTCGGACATGAAAAACCACCCGCCGCGACAGAGTAAAAGTAGCCCAATTCTGCGGGAAAACCGCATACTTGGCAACACTGTTCCAAACCTGTAAGACTTTTGTTCATCTTCGGAACACAAATTAAGATCTTTTTAATGAAATCTGAGAGCTTTCTGTCCCTCCATTGACAGCTACGCAACTGAAACTTTGACACTTAAAAAAGGTTTAGTTTAGTCCAAATGTACTGAATATGATGAAAATATTGTGCAATGCAAAACAATAAGACATCGCCTCTTCACATACAGCACAGCTAGTGCAGTCCAATTCTAATGAACCAGTTCTTGTTATCAAAGACATACTGCAGAAGTTTAACAAATAAATGACTCTAATGAACCGGATCTCTTAATAAATCGTTCGTTAAGACTAGAACCGGTTCAATTCACTCTGATGAGTCTTTCATTGAATGAATCCAATGCACTGAATAAACCTGAAAGTAACCTAAAAGTGATTGGTTACTGAATCAACATCTGAGTAGTAATGTGCATCCCAAACCGTGGCGGTCCAGGATCACAATTCCAGACACCTACCGGTTATTTAAAAGTGTTCTCCACTACAGAGCCTTAGGGTGCGTTCACACTTGTAGTTCGGTTGGTTTGGTTCGTTTGGTCCGGACCAAAAAACAAAACAAAACATATAGTCCTGGTCCGCTTAGCGTTCACACTGGCATTTTTAACAGCGAACTTTAAGTTACCGAACCAAAGGCATAGGAAAACGGTCACAACCTGGTTGGTCGGCTTTTATGACATATATTTCGCGACGGAGCTTCATTCCCGAACATTCAAAACAATGCTGTGCACTGGATTAAACGCCATCATTCAATGCGTGTACATATGCTTTATTTTTACCAGCTGAGAACTCACGAAGAGCTCATAAAATGTTCAAAACATTCAAAACAGCAGCAGGATTTCCTCCGTTGTATGCAGAAACAAATATTGATGAGGCTCTTCACCTCCTCGTTGCTCCACGTTTGCCCTCGACTCATTTTGGATACACCGATCTTTCCGCGTCGTCAAATCAGCTGACTTGTAGCGTCGCATCTTGAGGCATCACGTCCTGTTTTTTGTTCGTTTACATGTCTTTGGTCCGTGTTGCGTTCATATATCAATCGAACCGCACCAGAGTTCGTTTGGAAGCGGACCGAGACCCATCTTTTTAGTGGTCTCGGTCCGCTTGTTTGGTCCGCACCAGGGTTCGGATGGCAGCGTTCACATATGTTCAAACGAACCGCAGTAACTGAGCAATCGCACCAGGGTTCGTTTTAATCGAACCAAACATGACAAGTGTGAACGCACCCTAAATGTTCTTTGTCATATGATCATTATTTAATGAATTACTGCATGCCACGATCAATAGAAAATTCACTCAAAAAGTCTCTTTAGAATGAAAATTTATTTAACACCTGCTTTCCATGGCCATAATAGCACAATGTTAATTAAAATAGTGCTGAATTTTCTGAATTAGGTGCTATTTATAATGAGCCAAATTTGCATAGAAAGGAGTGTGTTTGTACTTTATTTAATGACTTTATTTACATACTCATTTTGCAGCGCTATTTCAGCACATTTTGCGCATACTAAACTGGATCGCGAATGGTTAATGATTAATACACTGAGTATTTGAACTCTTTGGCTGCTTTTATATTGCAATTTCTGTGTTTGTAGTTTTAACTACAAAAGCCCAAATCAAAATCTTACCACGACAGAGCCCAATTTAAAGGGTTAGTTCACCCAAAAAGGAAAATTCTGTCATTAATTACTCACCCCCATGTCTTTCCATACCCATAAGACCTTCGTTCACTTTGGGAACACAAATTAAGGTATTTTGATGAAATTTGAGAGCTTTCTGTCCCTCCATAGGCAGCTACGCGACTACCACTTGATACTTCAGTCCAAATTTACTGGACTCGATCGTTTTATATGATGAACAGTTTGACTTTAGGCTTTTATTCACACATAAACATTCATCACCTCATGCATCATGTTTGTTTGAAGAGAGCTAGAACAAATGAGGTTCATTCAGAAGAGGTTTGTTCTTGTGTGTCAAGCAGGTTCGGTTGAGCTTTTCTTTACAGCTTGCTGATGAATGTTTATATGTGAATAAAGGCCTAAATTAAATATTTTCATCATATAAAGCAACTGAGTCAATTGGACTCAACCGCTCAATTCATATGGATTCGTTTTGCATTCTCTTTATGAACTTTTTGAAGCGTCAAAGTGGTAATCGACCCTTCGCCGACAGTTTGATTGACAGGCGATCTGACCAATCATAACCCCAAATCCGCCATTTTGTCTGACAAAGCAGTCAGGGAGTTAGTAGATTAACATTGGTGAACTTGAACTTGAAAAATTGTGTATGTATTCCTTCTGTCCATTCATGTTTATTTGATGCTATAAATGAACTAGTATGAAGAGATGATCGGTTCACGGTCATCGGCTAAATGATGACAGAATTTTCATTTTTGGGTGAATTACTTCTTTAAGTAATTGGGCAACTGCAAAATATACACCCCTGGTTAGGGTACCACCTATATGAGCTTCTGTATTTCAGCTCAGGCCAGGAAAAAAAGTCCCACATCTCAGTGGATATGATTTCAATTCGCATGTTCTGGATACCCTGTGCCAGTGCGACCACATATATACAGTAATTTCAGCTTGCACTTATTTGTGGGGTGATTACCATGCATGTCGAGGCAATTAAAATCTTAAAGGATGAGAGGAGATTATGCCCAGAAATGTCAGAATTACACTTGATTCATTTGAAGTCGTCATTCTCAACCTCTTTTTTGTGGCTCATTCTGCTTTGTTTAGGGAGTCAAGATAGATGAGGAGTGAAAGAGAAATTTTGATGTAGACCACTGGGAGAAGCTCCGGAGGGAGGGAAAGACAGACAAAAGAAGTGAATGAAAAAGAGAGAGAGAGTACTGGGAGATGTGTAATTTGTATTTTGCCAACAAAAGCTCTAATCCCTATACAGTCCACCTTCATGAGGCCTGCAGTTCGCACCTCCTACTATTGTTGGCCAGAAAGTAAAATACTGAGTGAGGGAGGGAGAGAGACCGTGTTAAACAGAAAGAGAGATTTGGGACTGAGGTAGCTTCGTTGTCAGCCTCCTACCGTTTTCTGCCTGACAGAGTTTATTTAGAGCTAATCTCTGCTCTTTCATCCACTCTAGACTATCGTTCTTTTCTCTCTCTCTCTCACGCTCTCTAACACACTCTTTGGTTTGCTGTTTCTCCGGTGGTGTGGGGTTAGAGGTCGGTGGGAGGGTCGCAACGGTTGTTGGACTCGTTTAACGCGAGCTGCTGATGAGCTTTGTGACAGGAGGCGGTCAAAATAAAGTTGCCAAACTGTGACACAAACATGTGCACCCAACCAGCAGGTTCAAACAGGTCTTGGGTTAAGGCGAGAGAGTGTTTTGCACATTATATATACATTTTCACAGCAGCAGAATACAGTAGTATTCTATGAAATTATATTCCCCATGAGTATTTTTGTCTAATATTCCAGTTTTTAAACAACATAAATGTACTTAAGAAGCAACATTGCATAAGATATAGACCATTTGGGAGAAGATGTCAGTTACCTCACTTGTGGTGGCAGAAAAAACACTTGTGGTTTGCACTGTAAACCCTAACACTCAAAATAATAAACTGGTTTAAGTAGGACAAACTTAAATTAAACAAATTAGTTCAGTCAAATGAACTTTTGTGAGTATTTAGCACTTTCTTTTTCTTTCAAGTTCACAGAACTGATATATTTTAAGTAAACTGAACTGTTTCATTGTTTTGAGTTTTACGAACTTAAATTTAACTGAAAGTGGCCTGGGATTTCTATTTCCCAGAATGCTTTGCCCATGGCACTCGAAAGGGAGAGTAAATGATAAAATTAAGTGTTATATAATGTTTTTTTGTGTGTGATCTAGTAGCGATTAATATTTTGTTATGCTAATTTATAAAGGTTTCTGTTAATGTGGGTTTTTGGATAGTTATCATCATGCATCAGCAAGTGGTGCATGCGGTTTGGTTTAAAAACAGGTATATTAAATGTTTAATATTACTATACTCATTAAGCAAGTGGTATTGCTAACATGCTAGCAAAGGAGCATTTTCTTAATTAGCTTGTTAATGTTAGTTATAACATCGTCTATGTTCATTTTAGTTCACAGTGCATAATGTTAACTTTTGAAAATGAATTAGCAAATGCTGAGATAAACATTAAGATTAGGATTAATAAATGCTGCATTGTTAGTTTGTGTTAACTAATGTAGTTATCTAATGTTTACAAATGAATCCATATTGTAAAGTGTTACCAAAACTCATTATGAAATCTTTTTTTTTTGGTTCATATTGGGATGACATATTTTGGTGCAAATTTTCTGCCACGTAAGAAACTGTATAAGTCAAAAAATTTGATTTAATTCATAGTTTTAGTCACATGACTGCCATGGTGACCTGAAGGGCAGAACATGCATTACAGACCTGTCAATTTTCCATCTCAAAAGAAGAAAAACAAAAACATGTGAACAAAATGCAATGCTTGTGATCCATATACAGCACCTGCTGCAGTATTTCAACCACTAAAAACAGCGGGACGTTCTAGAACGCTTAACATGAAAAACACTTAAAGTGCCTTAATGCACTAAAACAGTGATTTGAAAAGATCCATTATAAACCTTATTGAAGACGCACAAGCGAGTAGATGTGCCCAGAATATGAACGCAACAAACTAAATGGTTAAGGATTTTCTTTATGATGGTTTTCAAAACAGTTAATGAGAAACTGCGCATTGTGTTTATATTAAAGGTTCATCGGCTTGCCTGTATGCATCATCAAAAATGTGTATACTGAATTTGGTCTTTTAATATCACTGTCTTCCTAAATTAGTACTTAGAAAAAAACCTGGTAAAAAAGACTGGCAGGCAATGGAGGAAAGCGTTGTTTTGCCCTCCAGGTGGGCGTTCCTATAAGGGTGCAACGTGAAAATTATGAATATTAGCGAATCAACCTGATGATCTTAGGTTATACCAACAAACGTCAGTTAAAGGAAGCTATACACTAAATGTGCTGTCACATTAGCGAAACGTCAGCAAAATTTCATGGGCACAAATTGTCTGTTGTCAATAGCAGAGCATTGCATGAAGCACAACTCTAGCAGAAGGCTTTTTTAAACCAAGCAGCTTCCTGGGAACTTTTTTGCCCTCACACGAAACTCCAAAGTGTGCAGATTCCTATTGGAATGACTCGACTTCGCCCACAAAATTCAACGGTAAATGTGACCGCACCTTAATACAGGACAATTTGAATGATTACAGCTGTCAAACACTGACTGTGTGAGCATAGCCTACTGTAGGTAACAAACTCTTGATATTATTTCTGAAAAAAGCCAAAAGTGATGGACTCAAACTGAACGATGGGCCGCTGAGACAACCTGCATCATAAAACCAGATATCTCAACCAATCAGATAAAACAAACTCTCAGCTCCTCTTAATATTCGTGTATGTGTGAGTAAGAGGTGAATAAAAGGAGTAGAGAATGGGGTGATGGCAGCTTTGTGAGTAAAGAAACAGAGAACGGGGGAAGAGCCGTGGCTCTTTGTCCACCCCCTCAGTCATTAGTAGTAAGAGAAGAGTCCTCTCTGAGCCTCTTTCAGTCTGTTTCATCTAACTCCCTCTCTCTCTCTGTCTCCCTCTCTCTCGAATGCGGCAGATTGCATGTCACTTTCAAACTCCTGTTCTCTCTCTCTCTCTTTCTCCCTCGCTCCCTGCTCTATCACTATTTCTTTTTGATGTTGGCCTGATCAGTGAGGTTTGAACTGAAAAAATCCAACAGCTAAAAATAGAACTTGAACAAGCTGAAAATTGGCTTTAATCTGCTTACGTTTCGTAAAGGGTGTGTGTGTGCGCGAGTGTCTCTCTCTCTCTGTGTGTGTGTTAGAGTATGTTAAGAATCCTAGTGTGTAAACATGCATAATAATCATAGATTAATTCTGACCGAGAGCAAGGTTATGAGTTTACATAAACCTCAATAATAATTCTCATGTGTCTTGTGGAAGAGCCAAGATTCTCTGTCTCTTTCATAACCATGAAAATGAATCATTCAGCATTAGCAGCATGTGGGATATGTGGTAGCAGTAAAGGCTGGATTTATGGTACAAGAAGCATCAAAAGCAAGGGTATACCGTTGTGTTAGTGGCCATGTATATTCAAGCAGCAGAGTATGAGAATATATAATCAGTGCACCAGAAGTACAAGGATGCATGGAATCTGTTGGGTACACTGTGTATATGGCACACATAGCATATACTGCATACCTGTACATTTCATACATGCATACAGTGCATAAATATACTTCTGTCAATCGATTGGCGGTATAGTTGTGTTCTGGCCAAGAACTCCATAGAGCAAGCCTAGCATGGATAAGAGCAGGGAGAGGGTTAACAGAACAGAGCCAACATAAATTGATATCATTAATATTCAATAATTTAATGCACAACATAATTCGAGAATAATGAGTCTGATTTGAAGAGGAATATCAGAAGGTCAAGTCTTGACTGAATGAAAGGGGGAGCTGGGGATGGTGGAGGGTAATTAACTCCTGTTCAAAGCGATGAAGCTGCTGATAATATTGAATGGACCTTAAATAGGGATGCTGTGATAGGCATAGCATTCCTATAAGTAGATGTGGATCGGCTGAGAGTCAGCGGATACGAGCTGCCAGAACTGATGCTAACTTTGATATTTCACACACATATTTCTCATGCACACTTATTTCTCACTTATGAATTTGTACATGGTTTGTCTTAAAGCATGTTAAAAACACCACAGATTTTCACCTCAGGGGGACTCTAAAACAAAAGAGAGGTATAATCCAGATATATAAACCAGCTAGTGTGGTTTAATCAATCTCAAGACCCACCACAAACTGTTTAGAGTGAAATGTTATTTATTCTCTTTTAGTTCAGTTTGTCATATTATTGTCATAAATATTGAAGTAGACTAATGATTCATTGACATGGAACTTGCAGTTCAGTGAGTCATTTGTTGGATTCAGTAGCTGCTCTGATGGATTAGGTGAGTTTATTCAGTGAAGTATTTGTCAAACTGATTCAAATTGGCAACTTATACATTTGCGAGTCTTTCTGAATGATTAATGAAAAGAACAGAGTCATAAAAATCATTTGTTTTTTAATCTGATTGCACAACACAGGTTAAGACGTAGTATGTAAGTATTTTTATGTTAGTATAGTTAAGTTATAAACTGGCTCAAAGAACTTTAAACATGGTTCATGTTGATTATAATTTCCACTGTGTGACCCAGTTTGAAAACTGCTGTTATAGTTTACACTACCACAGTTGAAGGAGCTATTACAGTTTCAAATATTAAGGTCTTACTTAAAGCAAGAGTGAACAGATGACTCACAAGGACACCCCAAATCAAATCCTTCTCCATCCTAATGCATTTATCATTTATTCACCTTCAAGCGTTTATGCACCTCAAAGACTTCAAGCAGTGCTAATAATGCATGCAAATAGATGTGCTTTTGGCATATTGAATGTTAACATGAAATGATGTTCTGAATATTTGGTGGCTTTATACAAATGTGAAGTTTCAGAATCTTTGGAAATCTTTATTGTAGTTTTTGACTCGTGATGTGAAAACCAAATTTTGAGAAGCTCGAAGGAAAAAAGACTTTTTTTCATAAAAGATCAGATAGAACTGAAATAACTTTAGAGAGCTGTGAAATATTTAAAAGGATGATGTCACCGGCTTATTGGATTGGCTGTTAACTGTGACATGGTTGGCGCTTCTTCAAAGACAAACTCACATAAACAAGGACATAACTCTCTCACCCAGTTATTCAGTGCTTGGTTAAAAACAGAATACTTGTCAGTACAACAACGGTAAACACTGTATGCAGTGGAGATTAGTGCTGTATTTGTATTCTGATGACCATTCATTTTACCATAACTGCAGATTTACTCAATATACCGGACTGTACTGATCACAACTAAACAACTTAAAGTGATAGATCATCCAAAAATGAGAATTATCTTATCATTTACTCATACTCAAGTCATTCCAAAACTGTAGACTTTTATTTTGAAGAACACTTCAGTGAAATAATAATAATAATAATTGAATAATTGGGAAAAAAAACACTTGATCATACTTTTAGTACATATTCTGGGCACTTAATTGCATGTAATTTGCAATTAAATGTAAATGCATTATAGTTTAATTTTATATTAAATGCAGTTAGCTGAACTTTAAAGCGTTTTTGACCCAATTGACCCTTCGCCAGCAGTTTGATTGACAGGTGATCTGACCAATCATAACCCTGAATCCACCATTTTGTCCAACAAAGCAGTCAGGGGAGTTAGTAACGTTGATGAACTTGAACTTGAAAACAACATTCCTTCTGATGTTCATTCATGTTTATTTGATGTTATAAATGAACTAGTGTGAAGAGATGATCGGTTCACGAGCTGCTTGAACTGAGGAGCGACAGCAGTCTGTCACGCGACATTAAAGAGCCACTATACAGTATTTATTGTTTAAACTTCTTTAAAAAATTACAATATTTCAAATATCAAACTGTTTCATATAAAAAATTAAATTATGTATGCATCTTTTTCACATGGGATCCCTCTAAATTTCAGTTTGTTCCTAATAATGAGCTATTCAGAAAATCACACATGAGTCCTATAAATTCATATGCTTTTATGATGTTTCTTTGTCTTTTTTGGAGCCTGATAGCCCTGAACTGTCATATTTGACAAGAGCCATTAATAAATAAGACATTTGCACCAAGTTATTTGATAACAAGCGACTCTGTCTCAAATATTTAGAGTGGCAAATTCAACTTTTATGGTTTTAATCTCTTTCTCTCTGTGTGTGTCTGCTGTGGCAGGTTTTTGTCAGGCTCTTTTAAGGCCGAGCACTGTGTGTACAGTGGGGTCTATAGAGACCGGCCAGTAATCCTGCTCTCTCTTAAGGCTCAGTCTGAATCTCAATAGGAATGTAGGGGGCAGATTTACTCCTAAATCCGTTGGTAAACATTGCACCAACGCTGCTCTCTGAGTACCAACAGGTCTCCTGTAATTGTTCTCTGTGTGTATTTGTGTGGGTCTGTGTGAGTGTGTATACAGCGGAGGGTGTTTCTTTGTTTGTTCTGGTGACTCAGAGTTCTTGGCCCACTTACTTATTAAGTTAGATGCTAGGTTAAGCTAATCTCTGCGACGGGCAAACGAGCACATGGAGAAACGGATTTGTTTTGCTTTTTTTCGCTGTTGTAGTGGAATTATTTGACCCTTACAACTATACGTTCTGTGGCAGTGCCATGGTAAAGTCACGGTATCCATGATCCATATCCAAAAAAACATGGTAATACCATAGTTCTTTTTTGTTAGTGAATGCTAAGCTAGCAGGACAGCGCATGGATTGCCTGCTGGTACACTAATTGGGGAAAGTTACTTTTAAAAGTAATGCATTATAATTTTGCGTTACTCCCAAAAAAAGTAACTAATTGCATTACTTAGTTACTTTTTAGGAAAAGTAATGCGTTATATTACTTTTGCGTTACTTTTTCTCACCTGGGCTGGGCTTGCTTGTTTGATTTTTAAAACCAACAAAAATAAGTTTTATTTTTGGCAAATGTGACCCTGGACCACAAAATCAGTCATAAGTCACATAGTTATATTTGTAGCAATAGCCAACAATACATTGGGTCAAATTTATCGATTTTTCTTTTATGTCAAACATTATTAGGATATTAAGTAAAGATCATGTTCCATGAAGATATTTTGTAAATTTCCCACCATAAATATATGAAAAATGTATTTTTGTGAGTAGATCTGCATTGCTAAGGACTCCATTTTGACAACTTTAAAGATTTTTTGCACCCTCAGATTCCAGATTTTCAAATAGTTGTATCTCGGCCACATATTGTCCTATCCTAACAAACCATACAACAATGGAAAGCTTATTTAATCATATATGACATATAAATCTCAATTTTTTAAAAACTATCCTTGTAATTTGTGTGTCCATGGTTACAAATGTAAAGGCCCTTTCACACCAAAAGTGAAATGAATAAAGTGAGATTAAATACATAAAGTACATTTTTATGTAATTTAATATAGTTAATTATTACAGGACTGCGTTAAATTCAGAGATTGCATTTAGAGCATTTTGAGGAGTACTTAATGTTTCTGTGCAAGTGAAGTGAGTAAATGCATGTTCACATTTAGTCTAGAACTACAATTACCATCATGTTCACTCAGAGACACAACACCTCTGACCTTTATTTCTCTCTACACGGGGACAGAAGAGCTGTCAGTCAAAAAATGTGAAAAAGTAACTTGTGTTACTTATTGGAAAAAGTAACTGTTGTACATTGAAAAAGTAATGCGTTACTTAACTAATTACTTGAAAAAGTAATCTGATTATGTAACTCAAGTTACTTGTAATGCGTTACTCCCAACACTGAGTACACATGTGTGTCATAAGAAAGTATAAGGGCTGGCCAAATTAAACGGCTTGACGTTGCATTATGCATTAAAAAAGATGTGGCGTTTGTCTGCGAAAGCCACAAGCAAGCTGTGCTCTAATGGCATCTCATACGTTGAGCTACAGTGACCATAGACGCAACATATAGCATCTCTGTTCCCCATCAGCGCTGCTGACGTCCGATGCTTCAGAGACATGCATTAAACTCTTATCAGCGGAGAATGTGGCGTTAATTCAGGGTGTCTGAGCGGGAGATTAGGAGGAGATGGAGCGGGGCTTTAGGGTGAGCGGGAGGACGGGAGGGGAGCAGAGAGCTGAAATTCCAGGGATGCCTACTGGATCAGGGATGAGGGCTGCTGTGTTTGGATATGGATCAGCAGCAGTTGCACAGGCCTGGGACCAGTGTCCATCTGCTCTGCTTTAGACGAACAAATCCAGCTACAGCCTTTAATAACAGTGCATCATCGGGCATGATAACGCACGTCTTATGAATCCAGTGGAAACTAAATATTATTAAATCATTTGACTCTTATAAGGCTGGATTTCAGTGACATCATTGTGATCTCCTCCCAGCATTGTGCAGACTGCTTTGCTTGTCGCTGGCAGATTTATAGGGCATCCTTGCACAAAAATGCATCCCCAGAAAGACCCTTGAATACATACATACAAATTGAGGGGTGAGATGAGAGTGGGCACTGTCTTTCAGAAGGATAATGGGAAACAGAGAGGGAGATGGGGAAAAGATGGTAATGGGAGAGTTGATATGTGAAGGATAAACTCATGTATATACCAGACAGTGGTGTCACATGGTCGATTTCTGAAATGGGAAGGCAAAGTCCTCTATTTGCCTTTGGTTTCTTTAGTCTAATGTAAATGAATATATACATACAGGCTTGTAGGAGAACATTTATAATGTTGCAAAAAAAAATTATATTTCACATAAATGCTGTTCTTTTGAACTTTCTATTCATCAAAGAATCCTGAAAAGAATTATCACAGATTCCACCAAAATATCAAGCAGCACAACTGTTTTCAACAGATGAAAATAAGAAATGTTTGATGTCTAATATACAGCAAATCATCATATTAGAATGATTTCTGAAGGATCATGTGACACTGAAGACTGGAGTAATGATGCTGAAAATTCAGCTTTGATCACAGGAATAAATTACATTTTAAAATATATTCAAATAGAAAACATAGAAAAACATTTCACAATATTACTATTTTTACTGTATTTTTGATAAAATAAGAACTTATTTTGTAAAACATCACAAAAATCTTAGCGATCCAAAACTTTTAAATGTTAGTGTACATGTTTTTGAGCACATTTTACATTATTTCAACAATAATAAATACAGTAATACCATAAGGGCTATGTTTGGTTTCATAGTTTGTTTTTTTTAAAGTTCAGTTTCCGCTGTTTCCGTTTACCTGGTTTCTAATTGAGATACACACCTGTTCGCTGTTCAGTTTATCATCTTCCCTTGTGTATTTAAGCCCTCAGTTTTCTTCGGTTCCTTGTTCTGTGTTAACGTTACGTTGAAAGTGTGCAGTTATTCTTTGTTCCTGTGTTTATTAAAAGTCTTATTTTACTCTCATATTAGTTAAGAAAATGATATATTATATTAGACGTTCTTCCTGTGTCAAACTTCTCATTTGATAATTTAATATTTTATTCTATTTCATTTTATCTTTTATTTATTTATGCTAACTGTTTGGATAATATTAATAACAGAATTTTGTATTATTTGTTTTTGACATTATCCCTTGTCTCGTTGGAAAAAAAAACATCCCTTCCAGAAACTCATTTCTACACTAAAACACTTTTTCACATCTCACTGATGCAGTATCTAATTGATTATTCATTACAATACCAGCAGGTAACAGCGCACATATACTGTATGCAGAAATAGAAGTAGTGACACAGATATGCCAGTTTCCTCTCTGTATCGGGCAGAAATGCACAAACTCTTAAGTCCAAACGCCTTTATACTCAGGCACATTTTCCACGAGAGCATTACAAACGGATCCGGGTGTGTACATGTGTGTGTGTGTGTTTGATTTTGTGCATCTGTGTGTGTGTGCGAGCAGGTAATGGTCTATAGAGAAACAATAGACTCTTGCTGAGGGATACGCCTTGCGAACTGTAACTGAATTCACATTGGGAAGGTTGGCACAATGTTCCTTAGTATATTCTGCAGAACTGGTGTGGACTTAATAATTAGGAGATAGGAAATAAAATATGATCATCTTCACTGCTGCTGTCATATCTGACATATGGCTTCGAATATGGCTCGTTTTATATTAAAGATTTTTCTCTAAAATTGACTTATAACCAGTTTGCGCACACACACACACACACACACACAATCAGTCAAATACTTAGTCAATATGGAAAGAAACAAAAGAAAACAAACGTAATGTTATCAGCTCTTTAGGTTATCAGTAAAAGAATGCGCACTGATAAGAGCAGAACTAGCAAAAAGATCTTACAAATGCTCTCTCTCACACACATACACTCTATAGACTGTCTTGCCTCTCTTCTCTTCACGTTTCACACAGTTTAAAAGCCCATGTGGTGTACCGATGCTTTAAATCTCATGCTCAACCTGGGCTGTTTTTGGGATTTAGCCACATCTGTAATCAATGATGGAGTTATTGATTTGTGATTATCTCCTACCGCTCGCGAAATCACAACTCTCTGATGTTGTGAAACATGGCCAGGTGCTCGCAAAAGACCTTATGGATTAGAGGCATCCATGAAAAGTGTTTTTCAGGGGATAAATGCAGCCTAGTTTAATATTCAACCCCTTGTGAAGGGAGGTCCTCGCCCTCACCTCCGCTCCATTGTGTGTTGTAGCCAGAGGCTGGGGTTAGACTGAGGGGTGAAGCTGGGGAGAGAGTTCAGGGGTTCACTCGGCTCTTGGGGTGGGAGGTCACTCATTCGTTCTGTTCTTGGGGTCTCAGAATGTCTGACGCTGCATTCTGTAAGGCCTTGGGCTCTTTACTCCCCCTATACTATTTTTATGTTTTAAAAATATGTGTGCGTGTGTATATAGATATATTATATAATAGTATTTGTTGAAACTGTCATTATTATCAGAGATTAAAAAAAGCTTTGCTGTTTAATATATTTGTGGAATGTGATAAACTTTTGTGGAAACCTTGATTTTTTTTTCAGGATTCTCAATAGAACTAATAAAATAGGAATTAGGAAGGAATGTAAATAACTTTACTAATTTTATATATATATATATATATATATATATATATATATATATATATATATATATATATATACACACACACTGCCGTTCAAAAATTTGCGATTAGTAAAAATTTTTAAAAGAAGTCTCTTATACTCATTAATTTGATGCATAAAAGTGAAATATAATAATTTAAAATAACTGTTGGTTGCACTTTTAAGGTGTCTTTGTTACAGTGTAATTATACATTAAAATACTGAGTAATATTAATTAACTACATGTACTTACTATATGGTTAGAGATAGGATTAAGTTTGGTTTAAAGTTAGTTGCATGTAATTATGCATATTCTTAAGTTATTACTTTAGTAACTACATGTAACATATGTAACAAGGACACTGTAAAATAAAGTGTTACCATTGTTTTATATTCGAATATATTTTAAAACACAATTTATTCCTGTGATACAAAGCTTCATCATTCCTCCAGTCTTCAGTGTCACATGATCCTTCAGATATCATTCTAATATGCTGATTTGCTGCTCAAGAAACATTTCTTTTCATTATCAATATTGAAAACAGTTGTGTACATTTTTTCCCCCCGGATCCTTTGATGAATAACAGCATTTATTTGAAATAGAAATCTTTTGTAACATTATAAATGTTTTTACTGTCACTTCTGATCAATTTAATGCATTCCTGCTGAATAAAAGTATTCATTTCTTTCCAAACAAACAAACAAAAAAAAAATGTACTGACCTCAAACTTTTGAATGGTAGTGTATAATGTTACAAAAGATTTCTATATCAGATAATGCTGTTTTTTTCTTTCTATTCATCAAAGAACCCCGAAAAAAACATGCACAACTGTTTTCAACATTAATAATAATCATAAATGTTTCTCAAGCAGCAAATCATCATATTATAATGATTTCTGAAGGATCATGTGACATGGTCAACTGAAGTTTACACTAAACACAGGGCCAAAAAATGGTGTCCAAACTCATTTTTGTGATCCAATCACTGAAACCACATCTATTAGTGATTGAAAATACATTTTTAGTCATTGACCACATTTCGGCTGCTTCTTTCCGCCTCTATGCTTGTAGCAGTCATTTTCACCACATGCTGCCAACAAGCCACTAAAATTCCCATAAACACCTTTGCTGGGGTCAGAAGTCATCGCTTGGAGCGCTGCATCCAGCTTATCAATCAATAAAATCAATCTTCTTTCTCAAGGCTCGAATAGATATAATGACACTGCATTAGTATTCACAGACGACACCATTTTGAAATAGCCTTATAGGGGTTATTATTGAATGGGTGATGTTTATGTGTCTTTTTACTGAATGTCTTTAACCCTGGTGTCAGAGAACAGAGTGTCGGTGTGACTGAGGATCCTCATGTTTGCATGCTGATTTTACCACTTGCAGGCTAACAACCCTCCTCTTAAAGCAAACACAGATGGACAGCTAAGGACTCTCTGTTTCGCTTCCCTCGCACACACAAGACTCCTCTGGTAATTAAGAAGAGGTTTCTTCTCTTTATGGTCTCATAAAGTTCTCTCTGCAAACATGTTTGTAGCTTTAAAAGTAATTGAGTCTTTGTTTTGGTGCTTATTCTACAGAATTACGGCTCTCGTCGACACTTGGCGCTCGGCTAATCAGCCTTCAGGAGACGCATGACAGCTTTATGAGACGAAAAATCAACACACACACTGACGGAAACACACACACACCTTATACACATTCACACACACACACACACACCTGTACAGATACATGAGCAGAAATACCTGATCGCACAACCTGTATTACACACACTTGCACTTCTAGTTTCTGTTGAAGAAGGTAAAGAATCTCATTTAAAGAATTTCATTTAAAACTAAGTAAATGAGGGAAGAAGCAAAAAGGTCATATAGAGATGTTCAGCTTTGTGCTTTTATACTTTTCAGCATGTGATATGTCAGTAAATTAGTCAATGTCAGTAACATGCAACATATTTGTAGGAAAGTTCATTTTACCGACCTCAAATACTGACTCTGGTGTGATTGACAGGTTGTCCCGCCCAGTTAACAATGGATGTCTGCAGGAGGGAGGGGAAGTTATTAAAGTTATCACATTAATTTAAAAATAATAATAATTTAGGCTATAATAAATACTGCAATATTCCATTAAAAAATAATTAATTCTTATATCATGGTAATTTTAAAACTTACTCAGTATGCAAATTATGTAACGACTGTCGACCTGACGTTCGTCTCTCGCAATACAAATTGTCTTTTATCGCTATATGCTGTTACAAATCGTCTTAAAGTTGTTTTAAACCGCACATTATTTACTGTGATATATTTCTGCTGTGTAAATCTGTAATAACGTGATAATTAACAGCCAACTTTTTTCTTTATCTTAACTTTTATCGATGTATTTGCCCGTTGATCGTTTGAGCGGCAATTGCTATGGTTACTCCTCAAACAACGGTCGTTAGCCCTGACTGACTTGTTCTCTAACTGTCATACCCCTCAAAACTCGCTATAGTTCGCACCCTGAAAATAGTATGAACAGCAAAATCTTTGCTATTTTTAATTGTTTTTCTGCTGACTCTCTCCACGGCCCATAGCGCGGTTTGGGTTCGCTGAGCGCAGCTAATTTGACAGTGAGTAAGTTGATTGAATATTCGGGTTTGGTGTGGGAGGCGCCTGCGGCCTCCCTCTCTCTCTCTCTCTCTCTCTCTCTCTCTCTCTCTCTCTCTCAACTCGCGAGGGGGGCGGCAGGCGGCGAGCACCGCACTCGCAGCAGGGACGCGGTTTGAAATCCGATCCTAGTTAATTTTTTTCCCTCTCTCCAGAGCCCGGTGCTCAAACTGTTAGTGGGAGTCTGTGAGCCAAGCTTTCACACAGCACCAAACGCCCCGCACCTCACAACCGACCCAGCGGCGCAACGGAGCAGTTGTGCCCGGACAGCGCAGCGGAGAAGAGCGGAGCTTCTTCAGCAGGACCCCGATACACTCTTACGACCAAATACGACACAGGCGCTCCTTTAGATGATACAGCCTAGTGTGGTTTTGACACACTTTTGAAGGGTTTAAGGACTGGACAGAGTCGGACAGCTCACGGCTGTGTGGTGAAGACCGCTTCTTCTCAAACACTCCACTGACTGACTTCACGTCTGTTCAGATTTCCTGGATTTGAAAACTTCAGTGCATTTGGATGATTTTCCCCCTGAATGTGATTCACGAAACATCTGGAGGGACCTCGCAGACCAATCTCTCTCGACGTATTTTATTGTGATCTCGAAAAGGATTACTGTCAAGAAGGAATTCGGTGAGAAGTTTATTATTAGTTATTCTTTTACAATTTGCGGTATGAACACATAAACATGGGTTATGACATTAAAATATACAAATATAAAAATAAAAAATATATATGTGTGCATCATTTACACGGACGCAAAGCCGCGTCAGGCTACTATAGGGGCAGAGATGGATCAAATCTGCACATTTTATTAGTTTTTATGCGGCGTTGCGTTTTGACACACAGTTTGAGGAGAAGATCGTTCATTCAGTTTTGTAAAGACGGCTTGGGAAGGATAAGGAAATAGTCCTTATCCCTTCTAGTTGTTTACTTGTTCCGTGTTTTTCAATTAGACTATTGATTCAATCAAAGCCTTCCCAATGGAAACAAAGTTTTAGTGTAGAAGTGAGCTGCGGTGACATGTGGCGTGTGCCCGTATCGCTTACAGTCGGACAGGTGTTGCGGTGTGTGTGTGTGTGTGTGTGTGTGTGAGGGAGAGAGAGAGAGAGAGAGAGAGAGAGAGTAGCGCGTGCTCGAAAGCTGCTCTACCAGTCGTGAGGAGAAGCCGCACCTGTGCTGAAATACAGTACATTTTCAACAAGGCTCAATTAAAAGTGTTTTTGCAGTGTGTATACTTCAGCCTGCTCGATTCGAGCTGTGAAATTGACTACTCGTTTCTTGAAACGCGAATCTAGCCTATATTTGGTCAGCAGCCGGTCTTTGTAGGTGTTTTAATGGCACCGAAACCCATCAGCAGATCTCGCTCGAGCGCTTTTCTGCTGCGCAAAACAAAAAACGTTTAGCTATACAGCTTATATAGTGCTATATGTTTTTACCTGTTGTAAACTCCACTCGTTAACAGTCACAGTTTCTGATGAGAGACTAAGCCCTTTACAAGTTGGCGTATGACGCATTTTAAAACCAAAATTACATCAATTTCTTCTGCGGCCACCTCAGCAGGGCTTCATTCGTGTTGTTTTTAGCTCACACTGAATTGAACCTCACCGGGTTTTTTTTTTTTCATCCGCCGTACCCACGGGCCATCTGAAACCAATTGTAGCTATCGAAGTGAATTAGAGTCTCTGGAGGTGTTAACGCGGGCTACTGGGGGCAATTAGCCACCTCATGTACAGAGTCATTCAAACCCTACTGGAGTCCATGGTGAGAACTGAACTTGCATGTAAACTGTTCAGGATTTTTAGCAGATCTATTGTTTATGTAGGTCTTTTTGGACTTAATGGCAGATGATGGAGTTTCTTGCTGGCTGATGAAGTTTGGAACATTTTAGAACATTTTAACCTACTAAAATCAAAATGTTTATTAGCTGCCTTAAATGGTGGTTGTACTACTGTAACTTAATTGATAAAGAAAATAGTCTGAAAACTCATTAAAACGTTGAGATCACAGCATTCTGTGCAGCACTTGTCATCTCCCACTTCGAGAAGTTTCTACACCAATTTTTTGGGAGATAATCATGACTTTTCTAGTCATGTGTCCCCTGCACTTTTCAATCCAGCTCTGGTGGATCTAGTAAAGGTCTCTCAAAGACATTCACACATCTCAAATGTGAGAGGTCGTGTCGGCAGGGAAAAAAAGAGGCTCTTTTCGGTTGGAATCCTCTACTAATTGTGACCCTAAGCGGACCAGAGCCGGCTTAAAATCAATACACCACTCTGTGGACTGTCAAAAGAGTTTGAAGAAGTCCTGATGAAGTGCCATCTCTCTCTTTCTCTAGGGTTCTTTAGTATTTTTAAGTGTTTTTTATAACATATAAAACAAAAACTTTTACACACAATGCACAATGCAGTGCAAGGGCAGCATGAATGAAAACGAGCAAACAATAAACAATGGACAATGTTACTGTGCTCCGTTTTTAATACCTTTATGGTTTTCTTTTTCTTTGAATGGTTTTGTGGACAGTGCCACAGAGTTTAATGCTAGAAAGCACAGAAAAGCCAAGTTTGGAGAAAGCCATAATTTCACAGTGACAAATATCTGTGGTTTATGAACTGCTCCTCTGCATGTGATTTGTGTGTTTGACATGTTCCTCTCCGGGGATGTTTAAAAAGCTGGGTTAGTGAGTTTAATTCTCACCTTTATGCCGTTGTCTATCTACACTGAAGCATTGCACAAACCCGTATCCGCACACAATCCCACACGCACGCTGACAGAGCTGTGAGAGAGCCACGGGAGGGCGAGTGAAGTCCTCGGAAGAGGATTACAGCCAAACTCTAATAGAGACACCTCAGACTTCAGCTTTTCATCTGCTGTCTCTCTCTTTTACTTTATCTCTTTTTTACTCCGTCTCCCTCCTAATCCCTATTTTCATTGGCAGATTTAGGCTGGGCTGGCCGTTGACATGGCTGCACAATTACTGGAGATTACTGACATTTTTGAGTCCCAGATTTGTTGCAAGGTGTGACTAGCGTGTGATGGGATTCCATTAAAACCCTCTTTCACCCGAAACTATTAGACATTACACGCATAAATGCCTAGGATATGACAGCATATCCTCACATGGCCTTGTTCTGTAGATGTTTGATTGTCATAGAAAGAGCGTTGTGTCTTTTTTTATACTTTAATATCACAGCTGAGTGAGGGGTCTAAAAGTAAGGGAGATACAGACAGACAGACAGACAGTAAAAACATAGTAGCGAATGTTGATTCACTGACTCGACTGATAATCATAATGTTTCAATGGAGTCCAAATCAAATTCTTCAGTAATCCCATAGATAAACACGGACTCTTCTGAGAGAGTTTTACACACCACACGGCAGCACACTCCTGCATATCAGTCATGTCACACAATCCCAGCTGCCTATATGCTAAATCTGCACAGAAGTAGATACAAAAAGTTTGGGATCATTAAGATTTTTTAAAAGAAATTAGTACTTTTATTGAGGCAGGATGCAGAGAAAGTTGCAAGGAAAGTTAAGTTTCAAACTAATCCTGTTGTTTTTAACTTTATATTCATTAAAGAATCCTGACAACAAAAATATTCGACAGACTGTTTTTGACATTGATAATGAGGAGAAATGTCTCTTGAGCTGTTTTCAACATTTATAGAAATGTTTCTTGAGCAGCACATCATCATATTAGAATGATTTCTGAAGGATCATGTGACACTGAAGACTGGAGTAATGATGCTGCAAATCCAGCTTTCCACCACAGAAATATATTACATTTTAAAATATATTAAAATAGAAAACAGTTATTTTAAATTTTAATAACATTTCACAATATTACCGTTTGTACTTTTAGTTTTAATCATCTAAATGCAGCCTGAGTGAGCATAAAAGACTTTTTCAAAAACATAAAAAAATCTTACCGACCCCAAACTTTTGAAAAGTAATGTATATTGTGTTAAAACGCATATCAAAGATACAAGCAGGCACAGTTAGATGCTCAAACTGCACCATGTTGGTGTAAGTAACAGATAATGTACAATCATTAACACAAAATAAACTTTGACAGGGTGATCAGGATAGTCTCGTATCACCCCAAAGAGGTTTATTTTGCGATAATGACTGTATATGTTACATAGCTTCTCGCCGGTTAAATAAATAAATGGACATCAAATGTTGATCTAAGTTGAAATCATAGCATTAGAAAATGTATAGTTTGTCTAAATTGGTTGCATGATCAAAGTGGACCTTATACAAAACTATGTGACCGCAGATTGCTGAGATTGGCCAATCAGAATCAAGTATTCCACAATGATGCATAATAATATAAGGCTATTTCTAAGAATATATCAAAGTTTGTTCTCTCCCACTTAAAGTTGTGTTACTGTAAGATAGTATGGCTCCAGAAACATGCTCTAAAAACACACCTACGGTACACACTCCAGAAATACGCTCCACAAATAAACCCTTCTCTCCTACAACAGCCAGTGCTGATACAGTATCAGCCCACAGCGCAGTGCACACTCCTGCTCCGCCGGCCAGAGAAAACACTGAGTTACTCAACACACCAACCCGGCTTTTCTCTCTCTCTCTCTCTCTCTCTCTCTCTCTTCACTATGTGCTGACCAAGAATTAAGCGTCTGCTCGTCAAGGGAAAGAAAAACAGCGCCACACTAGCCTCAGGAGAGTCCGTTCGAGAAGAATGCCACCGTTTAACGCAAACATTTTGTGCGTCTAAACCAAGGCTGTTCTGAAATAACAGGAGTTCAAGTTTAAAGCAACACAGAGTTCTCTCATATTCTCAACGTCTTTGAGCAAAAATCTCTCAGCGGGGAACCAAACCGTATAGCCTACACTACAGCATGCATGTGTGTGTGTGTGTGTGTGTATTTAAAGCACTTTACATTCCTTTTATTGTGACTAATGTAAACTCTCTATGCGGCAAGAGACAGACACACACACACAAGTCACAGAGTGTGAGGGGAGCATATGTTTTCTTTAGAGAGATAAGTGTGTTTGTGTTAGCTTAGTGAAAGACATGTTTCAGAGTAGCCCGACCAGAGAGAAGGAGAAAAAAAGGGAGAGTAAGAACGCAACAGAGAGTTTACAACAAATCCCAGTCTCGTCTAAACTAGCGCAGGACACATAATATGAAATCACTTCATTTCATGCGCTCGTGGCAGTTGCGTGTGGTCGTCGCACTTTATTTTTCAATTTACAGTATGCGCAGAGAGCCCGCTGTAGACATTTGCACGTCAGCATGGCATTTCAATTGAGTGCTCTGACAAATTTGTCCCATGTCAAAATAGCAGGCATAATGTTTATTGAATAAATGTGACCATTTTTATTCTTCACCTCCTAAAAATATAATAAAGTGTTTGTTCAGTGTTGCTTCTCTGTTCGAGCTCTTATGATTGTTGAATGTGATCTTGCATTTCAGGTTGGGGGACAGGCAGCGTTTCTGACAGGAGTGAGTTTGTGTGTGTGGCAACGCCACATTGACAGCATGTGTGGAAAGGTGGACGATGTCTGAGTCTGGTCTCCGTGGTGAGGACACTCGTCCCCGCGTCGCTCTGCCTGGGATGGTCCTCCTCCTGTACCTCGTGTCCCTCATCTTCCACTCGGTGTTCAGCGCACACCTGCTGTCCCCAGAGCCCACAGGTCAGACATTACACTTCACCTTCTCTGTCTTACTGTCTGTAGGGTTCCCACAATCACAAAAACCCAGTGTTTTTCATGTCTGGAAAAGTTACAGCGTTGTTTAAAGGTTTGGGGTCTGAAGTCTCTTATGCTCACCAAGGCTGCATTCATTTGATCAAAAACACAGTAAAAACTATGGAAGCTTGTTTCTGTCATGAAATAAAAAAATAAAAAAGGTAATTGCGAATTGCGAGATATAAAGTCCGAATTGCGAGATATAAAGTCAGAATTGTGAGATATAAAGTCGGAATTGCGAGATATAAAGTCAGAATCGTTTGATATAAAGTCAGAATTGCGAGATATAAAGTCAGATTTGTGTGATATATTGTCAGAATCTCGCAATTCTGAAAAAAAAGTCAGAATTGTGAGATGCAAACTTGCAATTGTGAGTAAAAATGTCAGAATTATAAATATTATTTTTTAATTATATATTTGTTTATATATAAATATAAACCAAAAAAACAGAAATATTGTTAAATATTTATGCAATTTAGAGTAACCGTTTTTTTATTTTAATATATTTTACATTGTAATTTGTTCCTGGGATGAATTTTCAGCATCATTACTCCAGTCTTCAGTGTCACATGATCCTTCAGAAATCATTCTAATATGCTGATTTGGTGCTCAAGAATCATTTCGAAATAGTTATGCTGCTAAATATTTTTGTATAAAACGGTCATTTTTTTTCACGATTCTTTGATGAATAGAAAATTTCAAAGAACAGCTTTTTTTTTTTTTAAATCATTTGTTACATTGTAAATATCTTTAGTCACTTTTGATCATTTTAATGTGTCCTTGTTGAGTTTAAGTATGCATTTCTTTCAAAACGAATCTCACCGACCCCAAACTTTTGAACAATACTGTATGTTTTGCTCTGAATAATAATAATAATCATTGATTTGTCAGTGTATTATTCTTGTAAACAGATTCTACTCAATGAATCTGTCAAACCACAAATTGGTCTGAATGATTCATTAGTGACTCATCTAAATCTGAATTATTTTCTAAAAACATTTTGAATTGAAATCAAATGACTGGAAAGGTCATGGACATTTCTATGGTGAATATACATTTTTATAGTTATGGATAGCTCTGAAATATTTTGTCGTCTAGATATACAGTAGATCTTGTATAAATGAATGTGTTGATGAATCAGTCAAACTGTGTTCACACACTGGTCTGAATGATTCATTTTAGTTCATCTGAATCTTTGCACCTCCTCCTTTTGAAATCTTCTTTAAATACTTAAAAAACTCCAGAATCAGAGTTCTGTTTGTTACTCTTTATCACATAATGAAAATGAAAGGGTTGTCAGTGAATCTGTTTTTAAGGAGCTCGAGTTACAGCCTCTTCGATTGGGCAGTGTGTAACCGGCTGAGTTTGTACAGTGGCACAAAGTGGGTATTGTTGCAATGAACACTTGTGTAGCTGATATTATGTAAACACACTTTGTCCTTGCCATTGATTTATTATCCCACAGTTGACGGATGAGGCCCTGCAGAATGGATTACATGACAGCTAAGTGAGCGTGTGTGCGTGTGTGTGTGTTTGTGTGTGTGTGTGTGTGTGTGTGGACTGAATAAAAGCTTATCACTCCAGGCAGGTAGTGTCTGAATTTCTTTCTTTTTTTTGCATATGTGGGCAGGTATGAGAGCCCAGGGTGTTGAGAGAGGTGTTGATCATTATCAGTTGTTTGTTAAAGACGGGTTTCTTGGCTCCGTTCACCTGAGTCTCTGTTGTGTTTGGATTGTAGATGGCTCTGGCTCCACTAAACACGTTACAGTCACTTAGAAAATAGAAAAGAAGCTTGATGCTTTCTTGGCCCATTTCTCGGCTTTTGGGAGAAATCATCTGATTGCTGGTGGATCTGATTTCTCATACTGATAGCAGGTAAATATTAGGAGACAGCAAGAGAAGTACAGTTAATGTTCACACATGGTCCAAAGGAGAGAATGCAGAAAGTCTTCAGTGAAACCACAGAATAAACAAAGAGGGATTGTTATGAGACAAGAACCTGCAAACACTTCACCACCCAGCTCTTTTTCACTCTTAATCCTAACCACCAAATCCCCTGTTTTTCTCTCTCTTTCTTTCTATTCCTCTATTTATCCTATTCTGTCTTTTTAGGTTTGTGTATCCAGTGACAGTAAGTTTAAATTGATCATTTCAGACAGACAGATTAAAGCAACAAGCCACAAGAGGCAGTGCATGTGTTGTTAGGCACAGCGGGAAGCATGGTAAAATGGCAAATGGCTTCTGATTATTTGTGGACCCTTTGCACATGCGTGTGAATGTTTTCTGTATGTTATTAGTTGGGGTTTGTTCACCTCATTAATGATCCTTGAAACTCGCTGCACATCAGCAGATGAGTTAATAATGAGATAAGAAACACGTCCTCAGAATGCCGTTTATAACCACCTGTTGACACACACGGAGACTTCCTTGTACCAGTACCTGCACAGTAATGCACACACCTACACACAGACTGAGGTAGAGGCGTGTGAAGCACGTACACACTTGCTGGCCTGTCAACTTGTAGGATGGGTGTCTTCAGTGTAATTATCAGTTCCCCTGAAGGACATTACTTGGATACTTACATAAAAGTCATAAGTGGTGAAACAAACGGCTCAGTGTGTGTGTGTGTGTGTGTGCGTCAGAGAGTAGCAGGACTTGCTTCATATTCTGACAGACATCACAGGTTTGTCTTTGATTTATAGTGTTGGGGAAAGTTACTTTTAAAAGTAATGCATTACAATATTGCATTAGTCTCTAAAAAGTACCTAATTGCGATACTTAGTTACTTTTTATGCAAAGTAATGCGGTTCGTTACTTTTCTCATCTGGGCTGTTTGTTTGTTTTTATAACAACAACAACAAAAAAGATCTATTTTTGACAAATGTAAAGGGCCTTTCTCACCAAAAGTGAAATGATTAAGCCTCATGCTGAAGGAAATGCAAATTCACACCTGTACAGTAGAGGGCGCTGCTCAAACAAACCTTTCAGCTGTGCTGCCATTCTGGATTCTGAGAAGAATAGGAGAAGAATAGGATGTTCTAAGAGAGGATCATTCTAAGAAGAATAGGTTTAAGGAGAAGTAGTATTAGTAGTATTAGTGTAGATTACTACACAATTAGTGTAGATCTAGTGTAGAATAACCTTCACGTGTACACACAGTACCTCTGCACTTACTCCCAATTTCTCTCAACCTGGACAGGAGAACTGTCAGTAAATACATGGGAAAATAAAGTAACTTGCGTTACTTATTTGAAAAAGTAACTCAGATATTTTGTTGTAAATTTAAAAGTAATGCGTTACTTTACTTGAAAAAGTTAGTTACTTGAAAAAATAATCTGATTACATAACTTGCGTTACTTGATTTATATGTTGAAATGTTGTTATTTGTTATTTGTTTATTCATCACAGAATTCTGATAAAAATGCATCAGTTTCCTAAAAAAATAATAATGAGAAATGTTTCTTGAGCTGCAAATCAGCAAATGAGAATAATTTCTGAAGGATCATGTGACTCCAAAGAACAGCTACTGATAATTAAACTTTGCCATCACAGGAATAAATTATATTTTAAAATATATATTAAAATAAAAAAGTTATTTTAAATTGTAATAATATTTCATAATATGGCTGTTTTTGATCAAAAAAATGCAGACTTGGTGAGACATTTTTCAAAAACCTTTGCAAATTGACCCTTCGCAAAGTTACTTTTAGTTATTAAAGTTACCTTTAGTTACTGTTGCTATGTCCGACAAGCCATGCGCTCTCACGCCACACATCATGTTCTCACGAAGTGAAAAATACATCCCGGAGCAAAGAGGACACTGACAACACGTCGACAGACAAGTCAGGTTACTTTTGATATGAAAGAGTTTCATATTTAAAATATTGTAATTTTTTAAAGAATCAATAAATAGCGTATAGTGTCTCTTTAATGTGTCGTGACAGATCGCTGTAGCTCATGATCCAATCATCTCTTCATACTAGTTCATTTATAGCAGCAAATTAACATGAATGAAAAGTTCAAGTTCAAATTCGACATTAATCTACTAACTCCCCTGACTGCTTTGTCGGACAAAATAGTGGATTCGGGTTATGATTGGTCAGGTCGCCTGTCAATCAAACTGCCAGCGAAGGGTCGATTGTACCAACCCCAAACTTTTGAATGGTCATGTACGGTATGTTCTAAAAGGTTTTCCTGTAAGGGATAGAGTTAGCCAATATTAATTACAATTAGGTTTTATATAAAAACAATAGAGATCTACGGTATGCCATCACTTAGCCAAGTCAACGTGTGTTTGTGTGTGTGTGTTGCTGATTTCCCTCAGCTCTCCTATACCACTTTTGGCAGTCATGAACAGATGGCAGAAGTTATGTGCTGTAAGAAGTCCAACAAACACACACACAGAGACATGTACACTTCTCCTTTACCACCCATGGAATGAACCTCTGCCTTGGCAATATTCCTGGTCCAACACATACCATCTCACACACACACACACACACACACACACACATCCACAACAAACCAATACTTGATGTGTCACAAAAACAGCAATCCGGCTATCAATCACCTCTGGATAATGGTTTGATTTAAGCTTTAGGTTAGTATCTTGTATATTAGAGTCCTCAGGAACACGGAGTCCTGTGTGACGGCTGCTTTCTCTCCTGGGATGCTTATGAATAGTTTATAAAGCATTAATAATGCATTTATGACAGTGTAACAAAGCTTATGCCGCACAAATGATCAGTTTGTAACTGAAAGTGATCGAGTGCTGGCTTTGTTTAGCAGTGTGAGAGCATTATAAACTGTTATGTTACACAGGGACAGCGGGCCTTAAGAAATTTTTTGGTTTCAGTTATAAGCTGTTTATACTGTGCGATAGACTAAACAGTCTGTCACATGTTTAGGGGAATCTGTTTTTGTTTATAATTTTGAGTTATAAATGGTATTGCATATTCATGTTAATACACTCAGACTGTGTGTATGTGTGTGTGATTTGGGATCTTTCTGAGCAGCTGTTGCCAGTTGCTTCTGGGTATCATTGGCTGGAAGGAAGCAAGGCAGAGGATTAGTACTTTTCCTGCCCACTAATACCCCATCTCTATCTCTCTCTCGGCTCTCTATGAAAATGCAGTATTTCTATTCATAATAAAAGACAGAGGGGGTAAGGGGAAAAGGGCAGAGGCCATGGAGAGGTGATGTGTTTGTTTGTGTGTGTATTTGTTTGATCTCTTGTGTTTTCCTTGAGGGCAATTTGAGGTCAGAGAGTTGAAAGAGTAACATCTCACTCAGCTGATTTCTTATTCTGTCATCATCACAATGACATTTTTTAACTTTGTTCAGAGAGTTAAGACAGCTTATTTTGGCTTTACAGCAGACATTTGACATACAACAATTTACTACAGTGATCCACCAATATATATTGCCCAGGACATGAATCAGACAATGTTTCGCTGTTTTGAGGTTATCGGCCATGGTAATTCACCTTCTTTGAGTTTCCAAAATCTAGCAACAGCTTAGTCAATGGATAAGAAATATTCCCTATATCATGGTCCTCGATTGGCGGATATTGTTAAACTGCTCCATCGTTAAATAAGACTGTATAGTCTGGATTCTAGTCTATTCTGGTGACTAAATTACACAACAAATAAATATTGGGTTTTTGGTAACACTTTATTTTTACAGTGCCTTTGTTACACATTACATGTAGTTACTATAGGAATTACTATAAATTGTGCTTATCCAATTAACCACAACCACATCCTAATCCTAACCCTATATTAAGCACATGTAGTTAATTATTATTACTCAGTACTTAAATGTATAATTACATCATAACAAGGACACTGAAATGAAGTGTAACCCACTTTAGTAACATTTTATTTTAGTGTCATTGTTACATGCAGTTACTCTCATAATAACGATAAATTATGCATAATTACATGCAACTAACCCTAAACTAAACCCTAATCCTAACCATAACCCTATAGTAAATACATGTTGCTAATTAATGTTATGCAGTACTTAAATGTAAAATGGCAGTGTAACAAAGAGACCTTAAAACAAAGTGTAACCCCCACTTTTTATGCTGTCCTTGTTACAGTGCAATTACACAATTAAGTACTGCATAACATTAATTAGCAAATACTCAAGGATTCAAAGGATGCCCCCAAATATTCAAAATTGTGGTGGGACCAAAAGTAATAAAAAAATTATTGCAAAAGTATAAAAATTTATACTTCTCAATAGATCCCACAACAAGTTTTGTTAGCCCCACTTAAGAGATAAAATTATTGAGAAAAAATAAGTGAAACATCCAAAGATTTGCTGATGTTACTTTAGATTAAGAGCATGCGTTCATTATTTTACAAGCTGCTGCGGTGTGTTTTGAGTGTGTGTTCTGTACAGTGTGTAGGGTTTGAATCTAGGCCAGTTCGTCTATGGAATGACAATTAAGATGGTCCAGTCCCTGATTACAACCTGTGTGTTTGTTTCAGTGTGTGTGTGGCTCTTTGAGACTGTAGACGTGTGTTGAAAAGGATTACTTTTTTTTTTTTTGGGCAAGCAAGGTACATGCATATTTATTTAATATTTACATGTTCTAAAAGAGTTTGGCTCAGACTCTGGATGGGGTCTGGATGTTCAGAACATCCAGCTTCCGTTACTAATTAGAGCACTGATGCGGGAGGGTTTGTGTGTGTGTGTGTAGACAAGGCTTTATTTTTGGATGCAGCCGCTTTCTTAAACTTTCCTCAGGGGCACACTGTCGCACACACGTACGCCTCAACAGGACAGAATAAAAGAGGTAACAAACTGCAAACTCTTCTCCGCCCACCTCCCTTCTTGTCGTAATCCTAATCGCCGATTGCTTCTTTCTCTTTTTTTTCTCCTGCCAGTCTCATTTAGAGGAGGATCTGGCTCAGAAACATGAGGTTTATAAATGCGGCATCTGCATCTCAGGTGTACAGTTGACGCAGACATCAGCTCCAGAAAGATATTCCTTTAACGCAAGCCGATTGTAGAATGTTGAGATTGAGGGAGCGGAAAGGAGATTGCATGCGAGAAATGTGCATGAGACTGTGTGTTGTGTTCAGTCTGAAGGTCAGATGACTGTAGGGGTTGTTGACTGAGTGTGTCACGCCAAACGACTGAAAGCAGCGGGAAACGGCAAAAGAGCAGACTGGCACAGCTCAGGTTGGTGTGTGTGTATGTGTGTGTGTGAGAGAGAGTTTAAAGGTGCAGACTAATTACCTGCTGTATATCAGCTGCATGTATTGATTACACTGTCACAACAGATCACGTAGATGTGCTTTCAGCCATGAGTGTGACTGTGTGTGTGTGTGTGTGTGTGTGTGTGTGTGTGTGTGTGTGCGCTCTCTATCCTCCCCCCTCATTCTCTTGTTTTAACCTGTCGCTTTGTTGCAACACCCAAAACAAGGGGAACCAAAGAATGAAGTAGTACATACATTTATCCCGTGCTGTCAGCTATATGTGTGTGTGTGTGTGAGAGAGAGAGAGAGAGTAAATGTTGAGACCAACAGCATAACGACTCACTATACTCTCTAAAAACAACCAAATAAATCAAGAGGCCACATTAACCTCCTCTCAACACAAGTGTATTTATATAAATATATATATATATTTTTATTCTAAAAACCTATACTTTGTTTTAGGGTTCTTCAAAACATAAATATTAAGCAGCACAACTGTTTTCAACATCGATAATAATAAGAAATTTTTCTTAAGTACCAAATCAGCATATTAGAATGATTTCTGAAGGGTCATGTGACACTGAAGACTGGAGTAATGATGATGAAAACTCAGTTTTGCCATCACAGGAATACATTACATGTTATATATTAAAATAGAATACTGATTTTACTGTATTTTTGATCAAATAAATGCTGCCTTAGTGAGCATAAGAGACAACATTCAAAAACATAAAAAAAAATCTTACAGACCCCAAAGTTTTGAACAGAAGTGTATAAAAACCGCCGCTAAAATTTCACACAAACATAGAAAGTGCTGACCGGTTTCGTTTTTCGGTAACACTTTATTTTACAGTGCCTTAGTTACATGTTAAATTATGCATAATTACTAGTAATTAACCCTAATCCAAACCCTAACCTTAACTGTAACTCTATAGTAAGTACATATAGTTAATTAATAATACTCAGTACTTATTTCAGTAATTACAATGAAACTGCGGCACTGTAAAATAAAGTCAGATATATTCCAGGAACTGCTGTGTTGCCCATGGCAGCAGGTTTTAAATCACATCTCACATATAAAACACACACACACACACAAAAACCTTTCATCTTTTCCACTTGATCAAAGGAAAACTGTCCTCAATACATGCAAGTGTGTGTGTGTGTGCTGAATATAAATTGGTGCTTGAATCTACAGTGATTATGAAAATACATGAAGCTGATTATAGAGCAAAAGTATGATTACAGGCTTTGAAGGAAGGTAGCGCTGTGGTCACGAAGGGCAGGACATTTGTGTGTTTTATGCCAACGGTTGACCACTGCTGAATTCTAGCGATCTAGTCTCAACTTTAGCCAATCAATGTTGTCATGATGTCATATCCTGTGGCTTCAGAGTAATTAGTCACATGGCATTTTTGACTCAAAAACAGCAGATTTCCAATCGCATACTTCCCCTCAGCAACTGCATTAATGGAAATGCTAACAGATACATACTTTGCATTAAGGCTTTCGTAGCCTTACAGAGTCAACCAAGGTTGTAAGTCTTCATAAAAGCCAAAGTCTCGCCTGAACTGTGGCCCTCAAGAGGTTTCTATACCAGCCCTGTAAAACCTCAGCGCTCACACTGCCTCTATTCTCCACATTCCTCCTGGGAAATATGGGAACACACAGTAGCCATTTATGATATTTATTTATAACCCCTTCCCCCACGCACATTAGTGTCTTTCACTGGGCCAAGCATATGTTATACAAACGCACACACTCCTTCTCTTTCACAGGATATAGAATAGACACACACAGTGGCATTTTATTCACTGAAGGAGCCGCCGTCTGATGTCGACGCTGTGGTACCTTTGGATTCGAGTGGTATAGAGGGTAGAGAAATGAGTGAAAGACTAGATGAAAGGTAGAAAAAGGGGACGGAGAAGCAGATGTGACGGCGTCAAGAGTGAAACACACAAGAACTGATATTAGAAGTGATCAAAGAGATATTAACACTTCACGTGGCCTTCAGACAGCCTCAGAAAGAATGGTGTTTTTGGACTTTGCACTTAACAGCATGTGTGTATGCGTTCACATGTAGCTGACGATCTATAATTCATATGCCCGATTTTGTATTCCACTCAAGCTTAGTCTTGTCTGCAAGCCGTCTGCCAATACACTCCTGACCTCATACACACACACACACACACACAACGCAACATCTATCAAATATATCAATCCTTTGTAAGTCTGTCACCGCTCTTCCCAGAGATGAATGTCACTTTGAAAAGAGAGAATAAGAGAGTGATAGAGATGCTAGGTTTTATGGAGGAAAATGAAGGAAACTCTGTCAGGTGGAATATTTATTCCAGCATGTCGCATTTTTGTACCTCAGCGGGGGCTCCATGGCGTTTCCCGGGTGGTTAATAAGCATATTTGTTTGTTTATATTTTCTGGTGTGCTTTTGTGTCCTGTCTTGGAGCAAGAATGTACAGAATTAATTTTTTATATTAATTGTAAATCTGCCTGTCAAACTCAACTACACTCTTAAAAATAAAGGTTCTTTATTGGCATTGATGGATCCACTAAGAATCTTTAATATTCATGGAAATCTTCCATTGGCCAAAAGAGTCTTTATATTGGAAAAAGGTTCTTAAGATGACATGAAGAAAAAATGGTTCTTTAAGAACTGTTCATAGAAAGGTTCTTTGGGGAACCAAAATGCTACTTCTATTGCATCGCTATGAAAACCCGCTTTTGGAACCATTGTTTTTTAGAATGTAGATGTAAACGACAACAGTAACTATGTTAATTAAGGGTTCGAGTGACATACTGATAGAGCATGATGCTAGCAATGGCAAGGTCATGAGTTCGATTCCCAAGGAATTTATAGAAACATGCTTTGCATGACCCAATTATCGAAATGCCTAGTGCCTTCTGAACATCTCAGGAGCGCGAGTGAGTTATCATCTAACACCTGTATATTTCAATTAGCTACTTAAATGTTAGCTAGATATAAACATGTCAACTTTTCCTAACTTACCTAGCAAGATTTCCTTTAAACAGCTGCACCGTTACAATAGTGCAGTAGAAAGAGAAAACTTTTTTTGCATTCTGAATTGCAGTTGGACACATTTAAGAATGTAGTTTATAGAGTTTACATTGTCTTACAATGTAGATCAAACCAATTAAATAAATACCTTTAACACACTATAAAGAGATAGTTCACCCAAAAATGAAAATAATCCCATGATTTACTCACCCTCAAACCATCCTTGGTGTATATGACAATCTTCTTTAAGACAAACACAATCGGAGTTATATGAAAATATATCCTGGCTCTTCCAAGCTTTATAATGGTAGTGAAGGGGGCGTGAGTGCATCCATTCATCCATTATAAAAGTAATCCATATTGCTCCAGGATTATTGCATAAAGGCCTTCTGAAGTGAAGCAATGGGTTTTTGTAAGAAAAATATCCATATTGAAAACCTCATAAACTATAGTAACTAGCTTCCAGCAGACGGCCATACCCTTCAATTTACAGCAAAAGAGTGACCTGTGGTGTGATGTGGGATGAAGGAGTAAGGTAAGCTTAGACGATTCTCACGGTTCAAACAAATAGAGCTGTGCAACAAACTCAAGCTCCTCTTCTCTTATATCGAAATCCTCAGCAGATCAACACAGGTGGAGCTGGGGAAGGTGAAGGGTTTCTGAAAACGCTGCAACTGCTACAGCAAATGCTTTGAAGGTTGAGCAGCGAGTTCATTAGCTACTCATACAGTTCGAACCAATCGGCTGAGCCCTAAATAGAATGATGTGATTGCAATTTGATTGAGTAAAGGACGTACCAGCCTGTGCCATCTAGAGTTTCATGACAGAACTTTGTATAAATGTAAATATAACTTTGATTATCAGTATTTTCGTTAACTGCAGATTGAATTTACTCCATTAACATGTCTCTCTCTTTTTCTCTCTGTTAGACTGGGTGTCGAGTGAGACGGAAGTGTTTCTGGAGGACTACGTGGCAGGAGTCGGGGACACCGTGGATCTGTCCTGCACACCGCATGACTTCCTGCTCCCCATCGTGTGGCAGAAAGATGGCAACGCCGTGTCTCCTAGCAACCGTACGCGGGTGGGGCAAAAAGTGCTTCACATCATCAACGTCTCCTATGAAGACTCGGGGGTATACTCCTGTAAACACGCCCACAGCAGCATGCTGCTAAGCAACTACACCGTCAGAATCACCGGTCAGTCTCTCCTTCTTTCTCCTAATATTACTTAAATGGCAGTCTTGTTGTTCTTTTCCAACAGTAGGCTTTGGTGCACAAGCTCAGGCACGCAAAACATTAATTGGAAACTCACCAGTCAGACTTGTTCCCAACAGGTAAACAGGTCTTGAGACATACTCCCAGCACACACCTACAGGCTGACTTGACGTTTATCACACAAGCGCAATAACACACACTCAAAGGCAGAATGTTGTTCAATATTCCACAGTAACAGGGCTGTTTTAAACTGACTGTGGCTTTACCTGAATAAGAATGAAGGTATTATAAAAAATTGGGCCTCCTTGGGGAAGTATGTAGGAAAGTAGCATATTTAGGTCATCGTTCTAAAAAATGCTGGTTTAAAAACAATCCAAGTTGGGTTGAAAATGGACAAAACTGAGTTGTTTTAACCCCACGGTTGGGTTAAATGTTTACCCAACCTGCTGGGTACTTTTATTTAACTAATTAAAAATCAGACACATAATTACTAGAGGTAACTATAATATTCAAAGGGTGAACATTTATTAATAAGCAATTTAATCCATGTTTATTGTTTAATTATTATTCATTAAACATATTAATACATGTTAATTTCCAACATATTTTCTGTTCTTTTTAAGCAAACAATACAGTTATTTTTAAAACAGCAGTTGAGTTAAATAAAACTACCCAACAGGTTGAGTAAACATTTAACCCAACTGCTGGTTTGAAAACAACCCAATCACTGGGTTTGTCTATTTCCCCCCCAACTTGGGTTGTTTTTAAAGCAGCATTTTTTTTTTTTTTTTTTTAGAGATTTTTAAAATAAGTGTAAGCAATTTTAGTATATATACTAGAGTTTTTGTTTGTCTGCATCACGACACTGAACCGGCCTGTCAGTTATTTTTATCCTTTACTATACAAACATTTAACTTGTCACTGGTTATGTTCAGAATGGAATCTGAACACTATTTACAGCGCAACCTACTGTATAATGACTATTATTTAAAAATAGTATATGATGCTGTTTGCATTATGCAGTGCAACATGATTCATTGCTGATATGCTACATTTCTGACAGAGGATCTGAATTCAGAGCGCTGTTTAGTATAGACCTAGTGTTAGGTAATTCATTTTTACTTAATTAATAAATGAATATAATTAATTAGTTTTAGTTATTTTTTAAAATAAGAACATTTGTTTATTATAATTAAATTAACGATAATTTTAAAACAGTTTAATATTTTTTAATTATGTAAAAATAACAACGTTTGGCAGTCCAATCAAATAATGAGTCAAGAAAAAGTAGTATGATAGTATGCTTTTCTGAACAAGTTCATACTGTAACAAAAAAAAAATATCATTAAACTCTTCAGGCAAACACATTACATGATTGAATGCAATGTTTGTAATGTGTGTGTGTGTGTGTGTTTAAATGGAAGTGAGAGTGATCTTTGGTTCTGTAAACTCAAGGACACAAGCTGAGCTGCTTATTGACAACTAATTAGAATGTAATTATCTAGAATCTCCTCATCATTTAAAGCAGATGGAAAAGTAAGAGCGCAGGCAGAGAGTTTTTTCGTACCAACATGTGTTTGGCGTTAGGCCAGGGCAAATCGGCTCTCCTTCTCGTCAGCGTCTGGAGAAAGACCGGAAAAAAGAGTGAAACGGGCACACAACCTGCACCAATTATGGCATGCCGATAAAATGTCCACAAGACAGCAATATCCTGTTCTGCGCACTTTAACACAAGACACAGCTACCAGACACGCTGACAGACAGCAACATGAAAAACAAAACATAGCTTTAAAAGCGATAGTTCAAATTACAAAACATCATTAATTACCCTTATTTCTCTTCAAACCCATTTGACTGACTTTCGTATGTGGAACATGTTTTACAGAATGTTCCAGCTGCTCTTTTCCATATAATGAAAGTGAATGGGGACGAGGTTTTTCCAGCATAAATAAAAAAAAAAAAATAAAAAAAAAGCGTACAAATTTCACAAAGAAGTCGATGTAACTTGTGTGCAATATTCCAAGTCTTTTTTTTTTTTTCTTCGAAAGCTTATTTCTCTTGCATATATTCAAATTCTGTGGCTAAAGATTCTTCACGCCAGGTTTGACGTCAATGACATGAAACATCATCGGTTAGCATGGGTTTTTTCAACGACGTCTTGACAATTTTTAACTTTGGGGCGTATTAATCCTTTAAAAACATGTAACACCACAGAACAAAACAAACCATCATAACTCAAAACATTTTATAACAAATCCCCAGTAGCCAATGAAGCCAAAAATGTGAAAATATAGCATAAATCTGATGGTTTAGTGCAACTAACACTGTGAAAGCCAGCACACACACACACAGAAAGCTTAAGTGTCCCAGTAACAGCATATCTTTAGCACTAAATAGGCCTAGTGTTGGATTTCACGGTCCGCTGGTATTTTAGGAGTGTGTGCTGTACAGTTTTACCTGTGTAAATGTTCAGATAGGAGGAGCTGAAGACAGAATAATCTCTTTTTCAATGTCATAGAATAGTTTTTTTTCTCCCTCTGAATGAGTTCATTTAGAAGCAGGATACGGGAATGTGTGCGTGTGTGTGTGTATTTCAGGACATGTGTATAAAAATACAGCTGTTGTCAGAAATCTCTGAGACGTTTTACTCACTGAATCTCTGCTAACATCTGCCATCCATTAACCGCTGTGTGTGTGTGAGTGTTCGAGAGTGTGTGTGTGTGTGTGTGTGTGCGCGTGCAGTAATTGGTTTTGATTTGTTATCAGTTTATTTTCCTCATTCTGCAGATCATATGAATAGATTCATTGTTCATACAGAAAGCCCACTGTGCTGTGTGTAGTAATAAGATCGCTCTCTCCATCTCCCTGTCTCTCTTAGATTCGCTGTCCTCTGGTGACGATGAGGATTATGATGAAGATGAGGACGATGCAGGTAATGGAAATGGTGTGTTTCACCCTCTTATTTCTCATTTCATTCTTCTTTTTTGATTGAGATTTCATGTGATTGCTGTCTTTCTTAGCTGGGGATGGGTTGCATTTCATTTCATCAGCTGCTTTCTCCCCCACTTGATGCAAAAACGCAAATTCTCACGAGTGATGGGGAGAGAGAAAAGGAAAAGAAGAGAAATAGTTTAAAGTCTAACTGAAATGTGACTAAAAATCTCAATAGCTTCAGCTATGTGTATAACAGTCCTCATATATTAAGTCCTCATTTCAGTGACTCAACTGATATTTTACATTTATTTTAAACACATTTTGATTAATGTCTATATGGACAAACATGTCAATATACTGTAGCAAGAGAATTTTTATCCAAAAAAAAGTATTTTTATCCAGAATGTTTATCCATATTTCAAATCAGTCATGACCAAAGAACGATTCAGTGATTTGTTAAAAATTTGTGAACCATTTCTACCAGGTTAACCAGGTTAATTGAAAAGAATTATTGGTAACTACAGTGTCCTTGTTACGTGTGTAACATGTAATTACTATAGTAATAGCTATAAATTATGTATAATTACATGCAATTAACCCTAAACCAAATCCTCATCCTTAACCTTTACCCTACAGCAAGTATATGTAGTTAAATATTATTACTCAGTACTTGTAAATGTATAATTACACTGTAAAATGGACACCTTAAAATAAAGTGCATGAAGATCTCAGTTATGTTTTATATAAATATAAATTTAGTCTCAAAAATCCCTTAGTGAAATAGAAACATTTTTTATTTAAAATAAAGGTATAGAGCAAAACAAATAAATAAAATGGATGAATAATATGAATATGAAATCTCTGTCTTTTGATTGCGGACTTTGATATTTTGGAAAAACAGCACATTGAGATTTCTTCAGTGTTGTTATTGTTAACTATTAAAAAACATTCTTGGTAACTTCAAGCTAAAGTGAAATAAAATAAAAATAGATGAAAATAGAAAACTACTTTGAATAGCTAAAACAATAAATTACTGAAATAAACACACATACAATTATTATTAAAATTAAAGCTAATTTAAAAATATTATTAAACACTACAACAGCATATAAATAACAGGATCTCTGAAAATCTAGATGACATACATAAGATTGCCGGGGTCTTTTTCTGACAGAAAAAAATGGATGCAGGAGACATTCTCCATTTCATCTTTATTGAATCTCATTGCTTTGAAGGAGAAACAACTGAGACTTAAAAGAGATCTTATTTGTGATTTTTCACAAAGAAAGAAAGAGAGAGGGAAGGGAAAGCTAACACATCTGTCTGGTGTGGTGGGATCGGGGTTGGGGGAGGGTCTCAGGGTCTCAGGGAGGGCACGAAACGAGGGATTAAGCAAAAACCAAAACCCCTTTAGAGTTTAATGACCAGTAATCCAGCTCTAATTAAGAAAGAGAGAGAGAGAGAGAGAGAGAGAGAGAGAGAGATGAGAGCTGTGAGGTCTGGCTCTCTGGAACATTTGAGAAGAGTTGAGGTCGTGTGACATCTGATGACATCATTCTGTAATATCTTAATGATGCAGTGCTGGTTTCTGCTCTCAGTTTGGCTGACTGAAGCAAGCTGTGCGTAATATCAGCTGTGTGGAGTTGAACTGCACTTTGATGGCTTTTTTTGGCTGTAGAATAAAAGTAAATGGAAAAAAAAAGTTGGGTCACTGTAGATTCGCGGTTCCCACTTCAAAGCTCGAATTGTCTGTATTGAACTCTATAAAATTGCAAACCACACACACACACACAAACACACACACACATAGCAGCTAGGTCCACTGTTGGGTACAGACCCATGTTGTGTTTCCAGTTCCACTGACCATCCGAGAATGCAGTGCAAACTGGGAGAGAGAGAAAGAGAGAAAGAGAGAGAGAGAGAGAGAGAGAGTGTGTGTGTGTGTGTGTGTAGGCATTAGTGTGTTGGTTATGCCAAAGGAAATGCCAGCCTGCCAATCACCCTTCACATTCACAATCTGATAGTGTGAGCAAATAACGGGTGAGATAATTATATTCAGTCTAGTTAATGGGTTTATTGTGTGTGTGTGTGTGTGTGTGCGCACTCACAGATGTGCGTTTGTGAGCTTGCATGTAAGTCTGGAGCAAAATGTGGCGTCTGTGGGTTTAATCGCCAAGTTCGCGGGTTGATCAGATCTGGAGTTAATTGTTTGAGGAGGGATGAAAGCATGTTTACTCAATCTCTTAAAGACACACACTTACATGGTACAAGACGTCTCTGAAAATGAAAATAATGACTATTATTTTAGCTAAAGAATGTTACTGTAAGTATTTATTCTCTGATATTTGGCATTAGCTACTAGGAAGCATAAACACAGACCTGACCACATGACAGTCAACATTATAAACTAAATTTGTGGGAAGATTAAATGAAGGAAAATTGGTCCGTTATTGTAATAGGTTGTTATTATTAAGAATCCGCATTGTGCGGTCAAAGTTCTGTGAAGGATTTAACACTGGGAATCTTTTACAGTTCTGTCTGCAAGAGCATAAACACGCCTCACACTCACGTAAGAGTGTATGTAAGTGTGTTTGCTTTTCCAAACAAATTTTAATTCAGTCTGGGAATTAGGCAGCCAGTCTGACGCTGCCACGGAGCGCACAAGAAAAATCTTTCCATAAACATTCACCCACACGAAGACTCCCGGAGAGGGAACACCCTACCCCCGAAAAACAGCACTGCATGTCAACATACACTTATATAGAGCTCAATTTGCGCCTATGGATTCATGCACTGCACATTTGAAATGTTTCGATAAACTTTCATTCAGCAGCCTGTGATTTTATTCTCATATTTATATTTCTGACCAACAGAAGCTCCATCCTGGACCCGTCCTGACCGGATGGAGAAGAAACTGTTGGCCGTTCCCGCCGCCAATACGGTGAAGTTTCGCTGTCCGGCTGCTGGCAACCCCACACCCACCATCCATTGGCTGAAAAATGGCAAGGAACTCAAAGGAGAGCAGAGAATGGGCGGGATTAAAGTAAGACAATAGGAATATCAATTAAGAACATGTGCGTGTGCAAATATGCGATTGTGTGTTTAGGATTACAGATAAGAGTCTGAAATTAGTAATAATTTACACAGATCCCCAACATCTGCTCCTTCAAGAGCTCTCTCTCCCTCTCGCTCTGGATTTTATGTGCTTGTTGCCTCTAGAGGATACGTCCACCTGTTGCTGTTGCTCTGTGAAACAGCAGAGGAACACAAAGTTCTGTGTGGTCTTGTTATTTATGTGTTGATAAGTTTGTGTGCGGGTGTTGCTTGTGACGTGTATTGGAGGGCGTCCACTGATTCTTTGGATTATTTTTATTTGTTATTACCATTTGTCATCTCTCAGGGCTGTTGCTCCTTCGCACTCAATGATCCCTCTCACAATTAAAGAGATAGTTCACCGCAAAAAAAAAAGAAGAAAATTCTGTCATCATTTATTCATTCTCATGTCATTTTTTTCAGACTTGTGTGACTTTCTTTCTTCTGTGGAACATCAAAGAAAGAAAATATTTTGAGATTTTTTTTTTCCTACGTGAGTGTGGGTTAGTGATGACAGAATTTTCAATTTTTGGTGAACTATCCCTTTAAATACAAAGCATTATTCATCGCAACTTTCCTTAAAAGGATAGTTCACCCAAAAAATTTAAATTATCCCATGATTTACTCGCCCTCAAGCCATCCTAGGTGTATATGACTATCTTAGTGAGTTAAGCCTTTATTTGTCCCGCAGTGGAGAAATTGCATCTTCTTTCAGACAAACACAGTCGGAGATACATTAAAAAAATATCCTGGCTCTTCCAAGCTTCATAATGGGAGTGAATGGTGCCCAAGGATTTGAAGCCCAAAAATGCTTCCATCCATCATAAAAGTAATCCATAATTCTCCAGGGGGAAGGCCTTTAAGCAAAAAATTAAGTGAAGCAATGGGTTTTTGTAAGAAAAATATCCATATTTAAATCTAAAATAACTAGCTTCCGGCAGATGGCTTGAGGGTGAGTAAATTATGGGATAATTTTCATTTTTGGGTGAACTATCTCTTTAAGAGGCACAAATTTTACTCATAGGAAATAAATCCAAAATTAGATTCTCTTCAGTATCTCAATTGTGTCTTTTGGATAGCATGGAGAACGAACTGAGACTTTTACTAAACACATTAACAGAAATTTCACACATCTCCTATAGAGTTTCAGAGATCTCGAACTGTAGTAGTTTTTACTAGATTTGTCAAGATATGAAAGTCTCAATATGAAATCAAGTATTTCTCATCAAGTTCTTCTGACACGATCCACATTCACTTTATAGCTGTTTTTACAACTAACTGCATGACAACAATTTCCTCATTTGTTTCTGAATTAACGAAATTTAAAGAGAAAAACCATGGATCTTCTGAGTGACTTCTTTTTGCATACATTGAGATTCTTTAACACAGCCATGCTTTGCATTGACCTGTTACATAGAATATAACCAGCGTCTCTTAAGAGAGACATTTAGAAACAAAACATTGACCTCTCCACCTCTCCATGGCCATAGAGTGGCCATGCCGCCCTTACAAAAACACACACGTATACACACACCAGGGGTCCGCACTGACCCAGGGTCATCCTTTATACCAGACCTGCCCTCCACATCAGCACAGTCTCTGTTGGCATAGAGATGTCTGACAGCATCATAATAGCTTTATTTAACACACACATACACAGGGGCTTGACAGCTCACACTAAATGTCTTCTGTCTCTATTAAGACCAAGGCTAAAAGTCACGGCTCTTATATGTAAGTGTATGTATGTGTGCTCCTCTCGTGTGTGTGGCTATGACAGGCCTGATGGCTTGATAACGCACTCAACGATGTGTTAAAACGCAGAGCGTCATGCGAAATTAAACACGAGGAGCTCCCTAGGCGATCGGCATATTCCATCTAAAAGCTCTTTTCTGCATGGCAAGGGGAACAATAATGCTACGATTATGTTTCTATTGGCACTGGAGCCGTTTGTAAGTTTTTTTTACCTCTCTGGCGACGTTAATTGCCGACTAAATGCGTTAAGATTGCAGAGTGAGTTTTAAATGCAGGAAAATGAGTCACATGCCGTACTCTCATTGTTTGAAACTATCCATTGCTTTGTTTAGACAGTTGACTTTCCCACAGCTTTCCCCTTCAAACAGCCACACACACATTAACACAAACAGACACACACACCTCAGACACTTTTCTAAGGGTTCTAAGGTCAGAGGTCACCTCTCTATTGAGTCATCAGAAGGGGGAGGTTCCGAGAGGGTGTTGCCGTGGCGATTTAGAGGTCTTGATTGACAGGGGGAGGCGTGGCTTTTGTCATGCTCACATATGGCAGCCGAAGTCGCATTGTTAGAATGCTAATCTGTGGCACTGTGGGTTAGTCACACCTCACGCACACATACACACTGACGTTTTGTGAAAACGCTGCATTTGAGAGTGCGCGCAGCTCGCAACATATTCAACAGCTCAATTGACGAGCGAGTGAAGAAAGACTGTTACGTCCTCCGAGAGATGACTCAATTTCGGTCGCAGTTCTCTGTGGGACCACCGGCGCTTTAAATTCTACATGCTTGGAGCATCAGTAATGAAATGCTGAATCTCTAATCCACCGACAAATGTGCCTTTTGTCTGAAAGCAACAGCAGTATATGTCTTTATTAAGTGCTTGGGTGCAATTAGTAATTCATTTATGTGTAAAAATATGTTTAAAGGTCAAGTGTGTAATTTAGTGATGTTCCTGATCACGTGAATTGCTGTAACTCTGTTTGACTGATAAAAATTGACCAGTTGTTGTCAGTTGACAGTTGATACCACGATAATAGAAGTGTAGAAAAATAAATATAGATTACTCAAATATTTATTATTATTAAAAATACACTTTCACAGATAAATAAGATTAAGAATATACAAATTCTGCTCATGTATGTTTAGCAAACCTGCTTAAAGGGATGGTTTACCCAAAAAGGTGAATGGTGCCCGAGATTTTGAAGCCCAAAAAAGCTCATCCATCATAAAAGTAATCCATATGGCTCCAGGAGGTTAATAAAGGCCTTCTGAAGCAAAGTGATGCATTGTTTTATAAAGAAAAATATCCATATTCATAACTTTTTAAACTAAACTGGCGGAAGAGGGAACTTTGACCGGGTGCATGACGTATTGATGAACGCCGAAGCACAGAGGACGGAGCAAAACAAACACCAGTCATGAATTAGAAGTCTAAAATGAGAATTTTTAGAGAGAAATGTCAGAAGAGCTTGACTTTGTTGCCCAGCCTTATAGGTGTCTACTCTCACCTAAGCTTACGCTTCTCCTGTCATACACCGGAACTCGACTCTCTCATTAAAGTGCGGCCAGACGTTACAGGATAAGGCAGGATATTTTTTAGTACAACTCTGATTATGTTTGGCTAAAAGAAGTAAGTCATAAACACCTAGGATAGCTTGAGGGTGAGTAAGTTGCATGTTGGGGTGAACTATCCCTTTAAATGCCACAAACAAAACTTTGAAAATTTGTTTGGGAAACCTGTTTGGAATTTTTATTTTTCCCAATTCAGTTTGCTACCACTAGTGGCCACTAGATAAACTTCAACTTTAAGTGGTAATAGTAGTTAAGTGACGATAATGTGGAAAAGCCATGTTTATGCCTTTGTGCTTGGGGTCCGTCCTGTAGTTCATTTTAAATGAAGCGATCGTATGATTATGGGCTCCTGCAGTGAATGTGATTTCTCCAAGTACATGTTCCTGTATCAACATTCCAATCAACCAATCAAATTTGTGGGACAAGTTTATGTCAAGTTTAGGCTTACAACCAGGGTTTGGTGTTATTCACCTATAATTTAGTTCTGATTTTAGGGAAAACTTATGGTTAGGTTTAGAGATAGAGTTGGCACTTAATTTTCGGACAGGAAAGTTGTTGATCCAGGAACATGTCTTAGCAAAATCACGACGACCTGGGCCTTCTGTACAATATCGATGGCTTCTTTTAATGGTGAAACATGCTGTTTCCAGTAAGACTACTGTGCCACTTTCCATTGACAGCGAGATAGAGAAACAGTTTTGTCGTTTTAATGACTAGCCCTGGGGTCAATTGTTTTTTTTGCTTCCTGTCTCTGTGGGTCAAATTAAACAGCACCACTGTCGGAACGAGCCCGCACTGTTTTGACACAGCCATAAATTCTGGACATACACATACAAACACAAACACACACACACGTCCTCAAGAGAGACATGAGCTTCTTGGCACCTCCTGAGTCCCTTTACTCCCAATATTCTCTGCAGTTCTGTCGCTATTCAGTTGAACCGAATGTATATCCACCTCACTGGTTTTAACTCCTAACCCCAGTCTGACATCAGAGTTAAAGAGGCTTAATATGTTAACGGCGTAATGCCGGGAGGAATTTAAGCAGCGCTTTTCGACTGATTATCGGACCTTGGCTTGGGCCTTTCTCGTGCTGTTTTTTTCTGTATCTGAATCAGCAGGGTACAGCATGACACTTTTCAGCTCTTATCTTTTGATGAAGGATGGGATAAATGTACTAACCCTCTCCTCCCGTTCCCTCTGGATACAGAGCTCGGGTAGATTGAGGAACAGCTGAGAATTCTTCACAGAATTTCTTTTCAGCAGACACATTGAGATAAATGTCTTACACACATACACACAAAATGTCAATGTCAAGTAAGATAAGGTCCTAAATGAAACTCTCGCTCTCTCATACTCCCATTGCACATAGGTAGCTGATATTAAATACTTTTGGGAAGTTAACAAGGCCAGTGTAGGATTTCAGTCCATGGGGACTCGGCTTGAGCTGATGCACCTCAGAGGAATATTTCTTGCCTTTAGTCCAAAGTTTTGAGTGGGCCACTGAGTGTGCAGTCAAAGAAACGACAGCAAACATAATTCTATGTTTTATTTTGATGATGCAATCCTTATATTTTGAAAGACGTGCGTGAAAGCTGTTGACTCTTCTGTCAGACGCAGTTGACCGAGAAAAAATGCGTTGCCTGATTCAGTCTCTGCCATCAGATGAAATATCTGACAATATGTCAGTGTCATTATTCTAACGTTATTTTTGTAATTTTTGCAAAATAAAAAGTCTCTCAGACTTAGAAAAACAAACTTTCCAGTCCTGTCAGCCGTTATACTGTCCTCGAAGCCACACTCTTCAATTGTACAAAGAGTGCTGTATATTATCAATAAGCAGAAAATAAATTACGAGCATTCAACATCATAGCAATTTTGTCAATTTGTAAGTCATGAAATTATCAAAAAGTAACAATAAATTACAAAACTGGTACTTCATGTGTTAGCTGGGAGGGATTTGCATGCAGGTATGTTCATTCTATTCGCCAGAAGCAGTTTATGTTTCATCATTTTAGTATTGTGAATTTACTACGGTAATTGTTGTTTCCGTAACCCCAAAAATTACTCTTTATTTTCACTTTGTGTTATTTTGTTTATTTTTAAATGACTGTGGCTGCTCATTCCAACTTAATAACTTTATTGCACTAGCAAAAACTAGTTTGGCACTGCTACATAATAGCCTTACCTTTGTTATTTAGTCATCAGTATTAGTCTTATTCACAATTTATGTGTATAGTATATACACATAATTACTTATGTTAAGTAAAGTGTGTACTTGTGTGTGTGTGAGTGTCAACCATTTTTTTTTAATTAAATTTGCTTGGTTTTTAAACAGAAATGTATTAGAATTTATTAAAATTTGTATATGCTACTTATATATAACAAATTCCTAATAAAGTCAAATTCCTAAAAAATTGGGTCACAGCTTAATGACCATGGAATATAATATAATTTAATATAATCACTGATTTTATGGGTTAATTTAGAGTTAATTTCAGATTAATTTAGGTGGACTGAAGGCTTTCTAAATACCATTTAGCAACAATTATGGAAGTTTATTTCATTTAAAACTATTTGAACAACATTTTGCTAGTTCTTTTATTAGTAGTAGTAGTAGTAGGTAGTCTTTATGACCTATTGAGATTTTTAAAAAATTAATTTGTCTCAATGCAGGATCATTTAAATGAACTAAGTAACAGAAAGGTGAGTACTAGTTACAGGACATACAATATACTGTACTTTCCCATATACATTTACATTCATTTGTACCTAAAATCTCGTCAATGGACATGTACGTCAACTACTGCCATACAGACAGACACTAATACAGAGCAGCATGTCAATCAACAAACACCAAAGCCTCACTGAGTGAGAGCGAGCCGAAAAGAGGTGAGGATCCAGAAGACAAGAGGAGGAGGAGTGCAGGGGGCACAGGCACCGCTGCCAACTTTCTCAGGCATGTGTGTTTGCCTATGTGCTTGTTGCCCTCTCAGGCAGTGTTACCATGCAACTGTTCAAAAACACAGCCCATAATATTTACACAGTTACATTTTTTTCCACTCAGACTTTCGAAGTGTGTAGAGAAGGAATGAGAAAGAGACAGAGCACAAGAGAAACAGAAAGAGGCAGAGAGAGAGAGAGAGAGAGAGAGAGAGAGAGAGAAAGCTATATGCAATTAAGAATGTGCTCTATGAATGAATGGATGTATATGTGTGTATATGCGTGTGTGTGAGGTGAAGGAAACTTTGTGACCCATCTCCACATTTTCCACATCTGATGATGTTAGAGGAATTCCAAAAATAAATAAATAAAAAAGTCTATGATTATTTAATCATCATCATGATGTTCTCAATCCGTGAATGCTTTTTTCCTGCGAAACACAAAAGTAGACCTATCTATCTATCTATCTATCTATCTATCTATCTATCTATCTATCTATCTATCTGAGAGACTTAATATGTTTCTAGTTAAAAATTCTGATTTAACAATTTCCATTCATTTAAATTCTACTTCAATTCTGCCTTCTGTTTGGTTCCTTAATTCTAATTCAATTCAGATTCATCAGCACAGTGGATCTTACTCATTACATTACACAGACACAGAGAATTTAGCACCTGCTTTTCTTCAGCAAACAGAAAAACCTGAGGAAGGATTCAAGTGGACCTCTAATGAAATGACCTACTTTATGAATAAAACTCTCTCTGTCTCTCTCGTCCTTCCTCTCTAGTTGAGGCATCAGCAGTGGAGTTTGGTCATGGAGAGCGCCGTTCCATCTGACCGAGGGAACTACACGTGTGTGGTGCAGAACAAATACGGGACAATCAGACATACTTACCAACTCGACGTGCTGGGTATGAACACGCAACACACATACATTCAACATTTAACTTAAACGTACCTTCATATCTGACTGCCCCCATCTCTTGTCCAATCAGAACGCTCTCCTCACCGGCCCATCCTTCAGGCGGGACTCCCGGCCAATCAGACAGTGGTGGTTGGCAGTGACGTCGAGTTCCAGTGTAAGGTGTACAGTGATGCTCAGCCACACATCCAGTGGCTCAAACACATTGAGGTGAATGGAAGCCAGTACGGGCCCAATGGCGCCCCCTACGTCAACATCCTTAAGGTACAGTCATCTATACGGGCACATCAGAAGAATTCATGAATGAACACTTTGTTTTCTATTTTGCATGTCAAATACTTTTATTATGAACATTTTGTTTTTCAAAAACTTGTGTGTCTTTTTATTAATACCATGATAATTCTGATTTCTGTTTCAATGGTTATGATTTAAAATTTCGGATTGTACACTCAAAAAAATTAATTGTTGAATTTACTTAAAAAAGCAGCGTCAACTGGTTCCATGCAGCTATATTGAGTAATTTGAGCAAATAACAGGTTAGTTGTATGAAAAATTCAAGTAAAGCTGACAAAATTTCTCTAAGTAAATACAAATCATTCGAATTTGTCACTGGTACATAATATTTATATGTGCAGTTTACTTAATAATGTTATGTTGGATGAACACATTTATTGACTTAATTTACCTTATTAAATGAACTATTTGTTCAATAAAATCCACTCTAACTTATTGACCAAACTTAATTTAAGTAAAGCTGACAATACTCATTTTTAGTAAATACAACTCAGTTAAATTTAGTTCATGTAGTTACATGAGTTAAGTAATATGAACAAGCACGGTTTGAGTGAAACTAACAACAGTAAAATTTAAATTTTTTTGATTTATTTATTATGAAAACATTGTTAGCTTTTGCTTGTTAGAATAGTCCTACATTGCTGAAGGCATTTTTTTCAAAATCCAAGTGCAGCTTAAATTAAACCACATATTAAGTCTCATGTGAGCTTTGAGTGACTCCTAGAGCACCTCCCTCAAACTCCTAATCCCACCCATGTTAGCATCTCACTATAGGCTCTGCAACTGGAGAATTAGGGGTCTCTCGCTCTCTTTTTTCTCTCAGAGGAGTGAGAGAGGAGGCAGACATCTGTTTTGGGCTAAGCTAACCGCCGCGGTGGCGTCGCGCAGGGAGACAGCCATTAGCTGTGCTGCCCCACTCTCTCTTCAGAGAAGGAGGGAGGGAAAGAGGGAAGAGGCTCCCGAAAAAGCCATGGAAAAAATGAGTGCGGGAAGCGAGGGAAGGGCCGAGTCAGCAGGCAGAGGAGGGGAGTGCGTCGGCTGGCCAGACCGCCACGCTATTTTAGACTCCCACATAATTGAAACAGTATTTTACTGGGAGCCGCGCGCCGGCTTTTCCCTTCCCCGCAGTCTCATCTGCGCACCCTCTAAAGCCTTCCCCAGCCCTCCCAGACCGAGAGTGCTGAGCGACAGATCATGTGTGGCGCAACGCCTGCGATCAAGGGAAAGATCGGAAACAGAGAATAAAGCAAATGAAGCGTCTGGAAGAAATACAGAAACGGATATGTGTGGACTAAGGGGCTAAAGACAATATTTAAGCGTTTAATTATAACATACAGTGACATCAGAGGCCAACAGTTAGCGTGTTGAGCTGTGGCGCCAATGCAGGGGAAACGAGTTTCAATCCAGCTTGCAACATTTACTGAGCTTGTTCCTCCTCTCTCATGCAGTCTTTTTAAGGTTTAATAAAGAGTTCTGCTCCTGATTACAAGGGATTACACAAATCTGTCAACAGTAAAGTCTTGTTGCTTTCCTTCAGTCTTAATAGTGTAAAGTTCATTTTGTTTAAGTTTTGAAAATAAGCCACAATCTATAGTAAGCCTAATTTATATGAAAGAGGATGTGTTTGTGCTGAAAAGAATGACAATGAGTTAATATAAACACTATATATTAGTATAATGAGTCATGGCACATAGCGACATGCACCATTCCCAAATAAATTCTTCAGAATTTAAGTCCAGTTCAATTCCTGTGTTTGAACTGAGGTCGCAAACAGGAAGTGTAATTGAAATTTGAATTTGACTTCAAGACAAAGAAATTATTTTTTGATTTTTAGCAAAAAAAAAAAAACAAAACAATTTCCAAGACAAACTTTGAATGTTTTTTGAAAATTAAAAAATTAAATAAAAATGTTTATTCAGTAAATCTGATTTCCTGCAGTTCATGTTCAAATTATATTTCAACTTCATTTGATTTAAACTATAAAAAGGTACTTTTAAGAACCTTTAACATCCGGAAGCTTTCTGTTACACAAAACATAAGAGAAATGTTCATTAGATTATTAAAATGTTCTTCACGCAAAGAAAAAAAATGGATCTTTTAAGATCTGAAAGGTACTTTGGGCAACCAAAAATGGTTCTTCTAAACCATCACCATCCCTTTTGGAACCATAATTTTTTCGCCAGTTTAAACTGGATTGTGGGTGGATAGTGAATACGATTTTTGTACTGAAATAACAGAGCGGCGTAACTGTTTTGTGAATATGAAATTGCATGAGTATCTTAAAAACAGTGGTAGATCAAGCTGCTGGGGTATTTTAAATCATTAAGTGTGTGTTCGTGTGTGAGCGTGCTCGCCTCTGACAAAGTGTGTGTGTGTGTGTCTCTGCAGAGTTTTGTCAGTAATGTAAAAGAGGCCCACGATACGCTGACTCTGTATAATGTGTCAGAAAAAGATGCAGGCCAGTACTGGTGCCGAGCCCACAACTTTTTAGGCATTTCAGAGAATACGTTCTGGCTCACAGTGTCCCAGTCAGGTAAATCTCTCTCCAAACAGCCGCTGTCAATCAAGACTTTGGTGGCGTAGAGTCAAACTCCTCTAAACTCTCTCTATTTCTCACTGCTCTTCTCGTTCATGTCTCACACAATAAAGAAGGTGACCTGATTCAAGGACTTGTTATGTAAGGCGAGTGTATGTCTGCTTCATTTAAATGCTCGCTTCTTCTTCTTCCCCAATCAATGCAACAAGGGCATATTTAATAGGAGCCGAGACTGTGCCACATGACATTCTTATTGATTTTCTCATATACCCTACTGCTCTCGAGTATTGGGACACACACTTCTACATAAATATGTGTCAGTTTTATCTAGTGAGAGGTTAAATTATGCTTAAAGCTGGTAATATTCTTCCCAGCTCTTTTTATGTTTTCTTTGCACGTCAAACAGACGTTATGGATGAGAACTATTGTGACCCGCTGCTGCTGCTGATGGGGCGTTAACTTTTCCGCCAGGGTTTGGGGTTTTACTTTGCTTCTAGGTCATCTCCTCATAAGCAGGACTGTGGGATCTCTGGGTTATTGGTGATGGGTTAACTGATCTTCTCTTGTTCAGATCTTCCTCCCGGTGCTGGGTACTGTTCCTTTCTCAAGGGTTGTGCTTTACACATCTGTCTTTCTCTCTCCCCATCTCTCTCTACCTTTCCAGACTGCGGGAATAAATACCACGGATAAAGAGCTGGAGATTCTTTACCTGACCAATGTGTCTTTTGAGGATGCGGGGCAATACACTTGTCTGGCAGGGAACTCGATCGGCTATAACCATCACTCTGCTTGGCTTACAGTGTTACCAGGTATACTAGTTTCACTCTCTGGGGTTTCTTTTCACTCCTTTCTTCCCAAATCTCTATACTTCTTGTTTTGTCTATTGTCCTTGCATGTTTTATTCATACATTCTAAAAAAAATGCTGGGTTAAAATGACCCACGTTGCATTGAAAAAGGACAAACCCAGCGATTGGGTTTGATTTAACCCTTTTGATTTAACGATTGTTTAAAAATTACTATATGGCTGGCTTAAAATGAACCCAAAATTAATTAAAAATCAGACATACTTACAATTCTAATCAAAAGGTGAACATTTATTAATAAGCAATTTAATAGGTGTTTATTATTTAGTTATTATTAATTAATTCATTAAACATGAATATATACTAATTTCCAACATATTTAGGGTTCATTTTAAGCAAGCAATGCACACATTTTTTAAAAAGTAGTTGAGTTAAATAAAACTACCCAGCAGGTTGGGCAAACATTTAACCCATTCGCTGGGTTAAAAACAACATAATCGCTGGGTTTGTCCACTTTCAACCCAGCCTCTTTTAGAGTGTAGTTTTGCAGAAAAAAATGTTGTTGAAATGTTTTCAGTGACAATCTCCATGGAGCTTAATCATGGCAGCATAGATTTTATTCATGTCAAATTAAATATGCCACCAGGACTAAAGTGCTCTGGGGAACAACCTAGTTCGTAATTGTTTTTAGATTTCAACATGACAGTCTTTGGGTTTTTCTCATAGACTGTTTCCACTCGATAACACACACGCTCATGTGCTTGTCGTGTTTACTGGAGTATTTACTGATGGCACACAGTCCCAGTATCTGGGAGGCCCGATTCATTAATTCTTACATCCTCCGCGCTCATCCTGTTATCCAGCTCTCCGTTCTGCTGCTGTAATTAAAATCGCTCGCCTCGTGTAGAGCCACTGAACTCTATCGCGGGGCTCATCACACAAGTGCCAAATAAGCCTCCCGGAGAGAGCGACATTATGGGATGTTTTTACCTGCATGGGGGCGCAATAGCATGTTAATTAGTTTGTAAGGTTGCTGTAAATTAACTGCAGGCTTTCTGCTTTATAACTTCGAACAAACAAATGATTGACTTAAGATGATCTCTAATCTAACCATTAGTGGGGCTTGTTTCTAAAGTTACTCTGAAAGTCTTGAGGCTGTAGTTAGTGGCCAATTTATGTTGGGTTTAGTGTTTTACTCAAGTTGATAAACTGATGTTATATGTATTAGAAATAAACAGGGTCCAAAATGTTCACAGGTGGATGAAATGAGAAAGTTTATTGGCCATAAAGATTTCTAATTAGCCTTCAGCTGTTCACATTATAATTTTGTTCGCGGCAGTGATTTTATATTCCACGTATGTGTCACCACATGTAGCTGTTGAAACAGCATCCCAGATAAACATCTGTTGGGAAATTTTCCACGGAGGAAAAGTTATGTACGTCTTTGACTCGTTTCCATTGCTTACATCAATGAGGGTCAGACTATCATAATTCAATGTAAGCTACAAATTATGTTGCATCCCTAATAAAACTTCAATTATTTGCTTATCAAAGCAAAACTCGACAAATTGTGCTTGCATTTGTGCTCATTTTGGACCCAGAAAACACTAATAGAAAAGTGGGCCATTTTAAACCGTTTCAATCAATGGCTGTAGGTACTTCTTTTGAATAAGTACAACCATTTAAAAGTATAAATGCGTGTCCGTATGTTCTACAATAATCATGATGTCATTGTCATGTGACCTACAGCGTCGGTGGCTTCACTACCATTCACAACAGTCGTAGTTTCACCTATAGTGCAACACATTGGTACATTTTTCTCATAATGTCATCGCACACGTCTAAACTGTGCTCATGTGTTCTGTGCCAGCGGTGGAGATGGACAGAGAGGATGACTACGCGGACATTCTCATCTACGTGACGGGCTGCGTGCTCTTCATCCTCACCATGGTCATCATTATCCTCTGCCGTATGCGGATGAACACGCAGAAGACTCTCCCCGCGCCGCCCGTTCAAAAACTGTCCAAGTTCCCCCTCAAGAGACAGGTAACAGAAAGTAGATACAAGATTTGATCAGCCCATTTCTCTTTCTTTCTCTTTATGTCCCCTCTGAACTGCCATGAATGCATAATTGTCACACTTTTATAGTGTTTACGCTATTTGTGTGTATGAAGACGTATTGTGGATGCGATGTGGCAGAGGGATATTCATGCTCTCCTGGTGACTGCCAGTGTTTAGATCACGTTTCTCTCCTGGTGAAACTCGCTCTCTCTCAGTTGTTTTAAACATTTTAAATTGCAGCAGCTGCAGCTGAAACGCTGTCTCTCTAATCTCTGTCGCTCTCTCCATCTCTTCTTCTTTTTCCCTCAAGTTATTTCCAGCAATCAAAGTCTGACAATGTCACGCTGGAATCAACTCAAGCTACATAATCATGTTGCAGTGTTTTTTTCTTTTCTTCAAGTGTCTGTGTAGGTGTGTATTTTGAGCTAGTTCTGGTTTTAGAAAATATTGAGATATCATTGTCAGACAGTTTGATCTTCCTGCTGCTGACATGCTTTCTCAGTGTCTCATGAAAGTCTACATAGATTTGCATTTCCTAAAGGAAATAGACATGCTTGCAAGGAACTAAAAGTACAGTCTTCCAGTTATAAGCAAACTTACGCACTTGTCGTTCTCATGACATTCATCACACTTTGTTAATTCTTATGCAAAGACAGTTATAGATGGCTAAAGAGATGCAAATTGAATAAAGAAAGAAAACCAATCACAATTTGATATGCAAATTTATATTATGGTGATGCATGGGTAGCTCATTTTTCCAATTGTTTTTGCCACGTTTTTAAAATGCCAGGAGGAGAATGAGGCGTTGAACGTCTATTTCACGCTGAAGTCCTCAGTGTCCAACTTTGGGTAAAACATTTTCACTTTTTACCCAGCCGTCCAATCACAGTGGAGGAGGGGCGGGACAAATACCACACGACCAACCCCCATATTCTGCTTGTACAACGTCAACAGATGACAACAACAATAATAACGGAACAAAAATAATTTCAAACAAGACCCAGAGCCAGTGTTGCCATGTCCGCAGGTTGAGTCGACCCCGAATAACATGATATTTAGGCCCTGCAAATTTTATTTGGGGAACCCCGCCAAAAAGCACATTTTACCCATTGAAAGGCGATTTTTACTGGGGGACATACCACCAAAACACGATTGGGCTAGTGTAGTAGCAATTGGATGGGTTTTGCTGTGAAAACCTGGCAACCCTTGGCCAGAGCAAATACTTTACACTGTATAGGCATTTATATATAGAAGCAATACAGAAACAAACTATATGTGAAATGAGATACTTGTAACAATTTCTCGGATATTTCGCATCATAGCAAACAAAGCATCTCAACTGAAAAAAACCCCCAAAAAACTCTGCCGAACAGTGTTGCCAAGTCCGCGGTTTTGCCGTGGAACTGTGCTACTTTAACAGTTGTCCACGGGTTGTAAGGAACCCCAATAACATGATATTTAGCCCCTGGAATGCTAATTTTACCAGGGGAACCCAGCCAAAAAAACACGGATTTACCCGTCAGAACGCGAGTTTTACCGGAAGACCGATTGGGCTAGTTTTGAGTTGCAATTGGGCAGTGCTGTTGTAAAAACCTGGCAACCCTGCTGCCGAAGCACTCAAATTCCCACAGCTAGGTATTTTCAGCAGACCGCCTAGCATTTTCAGCTGGCTAAAAACGCTTTGGTGGACACACGACCTAACCTTATCTCTGTGCATCAAATGTAAGAAAGAGGGTAGATGAGCTAGTGGCTCCCAAGCACCCGTTCAGATACAAAACAACAGTAAAAACTCGCTTCACAGCAGAAATCTTCTTAAAAAAAGATTGTAGCTGTATGTGTGCTTGGCAGCAGGGAAATATTGCTTCACACACTCTTCTGTGGTCCATTACATGGAGATCTTACAGCTACAAACCTTTCTCTCTCTCAGGAGCACTCCTCACAGGAACAGACACCATGTTTCTGTGTGCAACAACACTTGAGTAGATGATCTTCTTAAAATAGACATCTTGATTCTTCCCCTCTCTCTCTTTCTTGTTCTTACTCTCACTATCTTTTTCTCTTTCAGGGACAATAACATGCTGTTTTTATTCTTTACCCAAGCAGGTGTCCTTGGAATCGAACTCTTCCATGAATTCAAACACCCCATTGGTCCGGATTGCCCGCCTGTCATCCAGCGATGGGCCGATGCTGCCCAACGTTTCTGAGCTTGAACTGCCCTCTGACCCCAAGTGGGAATTTCCACGAACAAAGTGAGTTACAAGCTGAAGCAAACATCAAATGACCAGAGAGTTTTAGTAAAAGCAAATTGTTTGTTCCTTGTTCACTGTAAATGATGATTTGGTTACAGACTGACGCTGGGAAAACCGTTGGGAGAGGGCTGCTTTGGGCAGGTGGTAATGGCTGAAGCCATTGGGATTGACAAAGAGAAACCCAACAAACCTCTCACTGTTGCTGTCAAGATGCTCAAAGGTGAGTGTGTTCAGATGCTGTAAAGCATTGCATTATATGTATGTTTTATGTATAACATCAGGGCTTGACATTAACACCCGCCAAATGCTCCTACTAGCCACTTTGGCGGATTGAATTGTATAATATATACATTTTTCAATGTAGTTTGTCTGAAATACCGATTTTTTCAATACATCGAGACTGAATTTTCTGAAACGCTTTCAATACTCATTTCTGCAGAAAAGATACATGATACCAGCTGCGCAAAATCTGACTAATTCCCGCAGATTTTATGCTTACACCAAAAGTGAGCGCACATAAAGTTGCCTCTCATTATTAAACTGAGTTATTTTTCGCTGCTTATTGCACTTAACAGTCAAATACACACAAAATAATGTCAAAATGTCTTGGCGAGTATTCACGTAAACACAGTCAGTTATGTTTTAAGTGAACGTAAACAGTTGAGAAAGAAAACGCTTGTGTAACAGTATATTGGATCTGTGCATCAGGTCTTAAAGTGACAGCAGCCTAATAAACCTGCTGCCAAATTATGAGATAATATTAAAAATATCTACATGGCAGTTTTCCACCAAGGAACTGATGTCAAAATTGTTGCTAGTGAAAATGCTGAGTTGTGAGCAAAAAAGTTAATGTCAAGCACTGCATAATGTATGTTTTTACTGTATAAGAAATCGATCAGCTGACTTGAATTATGGTTGAATGCCTCAAAACATCATTGCCAGGTCACATTTCCTTTACGAATCTTAAGTTTATTTTTTCTTTCTTTTTTTGTAAAAGAAATGAATACTTTTGTTCAGCAAGGATGCATTAAATTGATCAAAAGTGACAGTAAAGATGTTTATAATGTTACAAAATATTTCTATTTATAATTTTATGTCTATAAATCTATTATAATTGCTGTTCTTTAGAACTTTGTTCATCATCAAAGAATCCTGAAAAAAAAATGTATCACAGATTCTAAAAAATATGAAGCAGCACAAGTGTTTTCAACATTGATAATAATCAGAAATGTTTCTTGAGCAGCAAATCAGAATATTAGAATGATTTCTGAAGGATCATGTGACACTAAACACTGGAGTAATGATGCTGAAAATTCAGCTTTGATCACAGGAATAAATTAATAAAATTAAAATAGAAATATTGTAATAATGTGTCACAATATTACTATTTGCTACCGTTTTCTTAGATGATGGCACAGATAAGGACCTGTCAGACCTTGTGTCTGAAATGGAGATGATGAAGATGATTGGAAAACACAAGAACATCATCAACTTGCTAGGAGCGTGTACGCAAGACGGTCAGTGCACGCACACACATAAGATCACAGCTTTGATGTTTGGCTTTGATTTTCCGACTGAATTGTTTCTGACTGTGTTCATACAGGTCCTCTGTATGTGCTGGTGGAATACGCCTCTAAAGGGAATCTTAGGGAATACTTGCGGGCAAGAAGGCCTCCTGGGATGGACTACTCATTTGACACCTGTAAGATCCCAAATGAAACGCTGACATTTAAAGACCTGGTGTCCTGCGCCTATCAGGTCGCCAGGGGAATGGAGTACCTGGCCTCAAAGAAGGTAACACATCTACTTATCTTGGTTTGTAAACTCATTTGAATAGAAATAATTTAAGCAGCTTGGAATGTTTATAAAGCGTATAAATGCTGCCAGTTATTATTTTCCAAGTGTGTAAGTCATAGTGTGTATTTATCAGACTTGTGCATAAAGGATGGGCCTCTTTCTGTTTGTGTTGCCAGTGTATCCATAGGGACCTCGCGGCCCGGAATGTTCTGGTTACCGAGGACAACGTGATGAAGATTGCAGACTTCGGCCTGGCTAGAGACGTGCACAACATTGACTACTACAAGAAGACCACCAACGTAAGTCGACACTGATTATCAATCTCCGAATGCTTGAAGGATAGCGCTCTTGGGTGGCATTGGATTGAAGCACAGAGATGTGGTTACGCACCGTATTTCAGACCTTAAGCCTGTAGGTGTCGAATGAGTGTGTGCATGTTCAGGAACTTTTGATGGTGCGTTTATGAGCAGCTTGTCATAAACGGATTAACTTTTTATTGAGGTCTAGAGCTGGTATTAAGAATTTGTGGGTATTGGAGAGGACTGGACGGTATTGAACACATCACGGTTTACCTGGCCCACTATGCACTATTGGGGTACTATTAACTAACTAAAACTAGCATTGTTGCTAAATTCACTACATTTCCAGTAGCATGGCATTAGTTTAACTATGGTAAAAACACTTAAACTGTGTCCAAAATTGCATACTATATAGTAGGCACTACATCTGGTTTGACACCAACAAACATTAAAAAACAGTACATTCTATATTATTAATGTGTAGCACGAATGAAATTCAGATGTACTACATGTGCTATGTTGTCATTGTCATGTGACATATGTGTCAGTTGTGTCACTTCACTGCCATTCACAAATCAATCCGGGCAGTTATGGCCTCATGGTTAGACTTCGGACTTGTAACCCGAAGGTTGCTGGTTCGAGTCTCAGTACCAGCTCGAAATGTAGGTGGGGGGAGTGAATGAATGGGTGCTCTCTTCCCCTCTCATTAACCATAACTGAGGTGCCCTTGAGCAAGACACCTAACCCCCCAATCACTCCCCGGGCGCCACAGCAACAATGAATTCGGACATGCTACTGTTTTCCACCTACTATATAGAATGGAAGTAGTTTAACTACCTTAAATTAGTTCATAGTAGCTTGTAGCAAGATCAAACAAGCTTTCTAACACTGGTAAAATAGATGGCATGAGTTGAATGGAACGGTTCGGTGTTGTGATGGTGAGATTTAGATGTGGGGTGGGGTTGGTGAAGTATTTGAATATTCGACGGGACAGTTGGAGATTAGAGCACATTGGGGAATGGTACGATATTAATGTGAACTGCTGAAGTGTATTTATATTAGATAGGACAGTAGGAGATTAAGCTGCAGGCCTGTTGATGTTCGTTGGGCGTCTGTGTGTCTTGCTGGGTCAGCACCGCTGTTGTTCTGACTGATCTGTGTCCTTTCAGGGTCGTCTCCCCGTCAAATGGATGGCACCAGAAGCACTGTTCGACCGTGTCTACACGCACCAGAGTGATGTGTGAGTTTACATTGCCATGCATGCCTTTTCTTTTTCCCTTCATCACTTTATGCCATCTGTTCATAAAGTTCATCAAGCGGTAAAGGAATGCATGTGAACATCATAACACTGCAACAATAGCATCAAAGCCATCCGAAAGTGTGATATCATTTCCTGCACCGAAATTTGAAACATGAAAAGAAAAGAAAAGAAAAAAAAAATTGATTCAAATGTAATGCGTAAAAAGGGCTAAGAACTGATAAATTAAAGTCAGCTGTTGTGGTGCCTTTGGTGGCTGTATTCAACTATAAACAATACATATTCAACAATAAACATACATACAATTCTAAAGGAGTTCTTTTAATGAATTTGTCAAAAAGACTCACTAATCCGCAAGTAATCAGTTTGAAGCAGCTAATGACTGTAATGATGCATTTAATCACTTAATTCATCAGAGCGGCAGTAACTTACTGACTGAGGGTTCATTTATACATCACTGTTTTCAACTGCGTTTTGGCCTTTCATTTACATGACAACGACGTTTTGGGGAAATGAAAAATGCAAAATTTTGAAAACGTTTTGAAAACATTTTGAAAATGATACCATTATCGTCTCTGTAAACTATAAAAACACGAATTTGTGAAAGTAGTGATGTCATGAATCAGAATTACATGATATAAAGTCAGAACTGCGAATTATAAAGTCAAAATTCCAAGTTATAAAGTCAGAATTGCATGACAAACTGGCAATTGTGAGAAAAAAGTCAGAAATGAGAGTGTATATCAAGCAATTCTGACTTAACTCGCAATTGCGAGTTTCAATTTCACTATTCTGACTTTATTTCTTAGAATTATGAGATATAAACTCAATTGCGTGTTATAATGTCCAATTGTGAAGGAAAAAAGACTGCATGTTATAAAGCCAGAATTGCAAACTCGCAATTCTGAGGAAAAATTATGCAATTGTGAGTTTGCAGATTACAATTCTGAGAAAAAGTCAGAATTGCATGTTATAAAGTCAGAATTGTGAGATATAAAGTCGCAATTATTTCAATTACTTTTTGTTTTTTTTTAATTTGGTGGCGGAAACAAGCTTCCATAGTTATATGCTGACTTGCTGCTCAAGAAACATTTCTCATTATCAATGTTGTCATAATATTTTTGAGGAAACTGTGGTACTTGCCCCCCCCCCCATCAATGATCAATATAAATACATTAAAAGTATTGCAAAAGTTTTCGATTTCAAATATACAAATCGATTTTGATCAATTTAATGCAGCCTTATTGAATAAAAGTATTAATTTCTTACAAAAAAAAACAGACTCCAAACTTGAATGCTATTTCATGCGTGTATACGTTAGCACACCAGTGTTTGTACTTGCACAGCAGGTTTTGATTAGTATGTTAGTATACCGCACACTGTCTCTCAGTAGACCGAACACACATTCATCACACTCAGACCGGTACACAGAGCTGCAATTTCCAATATGTCTGAATACTCTTTAATCACAGCTGGCCTGAGACAGCAGTAATAAAATAATATCGTCTCCCTCTGCCTATAGGCTCTACTTATCCTATGATATATGAGCAGTGAGCCTTTCATTCACTGTGTGTGTGTGTGTGTGTGAGCACCACGCTGATGGGCGTAAATGAGATTTGACTCCGACATAAAGCTAATGAACGGATAGTGATATAATGACGAGCCAATTATTCAGCCCCCATAAGGCTTCTAACTGACTGTGTATGTGTATGTGTGTATTTGGCCGGGTAGCATTAGCTGGCTCATAGCTCCTGTTGTCTCTTAGCGTGGCTAATTTGATTAGCACTGCTCAGTGGTGGCGTGGGAGGAATGGGGCCAAAACAAAAGAGTCCTGAGTTAACAGAGCAGCTTGTGATAACACACCCCCACATACACATATGTGCGCGCACACACTCGCTGTAGTTTAATAGACTCACGTCTCATATCACAGACATACATTATAAGCCTCAGTGAGAACCAACAAAACTCCTCTCTCACATCTGCCAAGTATCAACACCCCAGAGAGAGAGACAGACAGAGATAGTGAGAGTATTGTTACGCCACTATTTCAAGCACAATCAGGCCTAACAAGTATTTAGACACTTCTGTCATTCAATTAGACTTATATTTTGAACTATACTGTAAATGTGTGATTGATGTCCCATATTTGCACTGAACTGTGACCTTCTTGCATCTCAGGTGGTCTTACGGGGTGTTGCTGTGGGAGATTTTCACACTGGGCGGCTCACCGTACCCAGGTATCCCAGTGGAGGAGCTCTTTAAACTGCTGAAGGAGGGCCATCGAATGGACAAACCCGCCAACTGCACTCACGAACTGTACGTTTATTTTGTATTTCAAGCTAGACAAACTCTTAAAAGCTGCTCATTCATCTCTTAAAATAATGTTGCCGAGTCTATTATAGCATATGACAACCATGGACCGTAGAACGCATACAGCCGTAAAATCTAAAGCCACGATATAGTTTTAAAATCATAATAATCCACATCACATCTATAACAATAACTGCAGAGAGGAATGATATTGTTGGAATTCTTTTCCAACGGATGAACAATAAAAACATTAACAGCCAATCAAAATCAATCCTGCTTTAAAGAGCTCGTCTCGCATATCATACGTTGTTGACGACAATATAGTCGGCGTTAGTTATCTTTATAGCCATCGTTCTTGGTGTGAACGGGCCGTTATTGTGGATTATTTGCGATTCTAGCAGAATGTTGAATGTTATATCTTGTGAATTAGTGACAGATACTCTTGAATTAATAGTAGTACCAGTCGCAATTGTTCAGGTTCAGTTCAATTGAAGTTTTTGACTTACATAGAATATTTGCAGCGTTCAGGCCATGTCGTAATTACTATATAACAAACCAGACATTTTACTCAAACTCAAAATTGTTTCTATGACAACAGTATGCAACATTGTGTAGTTTCACAAATGCACAACAATGCAACAAACAGTAATAACGACATTTGTTATGCAAATGCCTTATTAATTAACTTTTATTTTATTTAGTAGGATCTTGGTTAGTTTCAGCTACATTTACTTTCAAATTATTATTGCATTATTAACACATTAACAGTCACATTATAGGAATTATTAAATAGAAATATTACAAGATAAACGTTTAACTTCATTTTACTGCTGAAGCTGCAGGCATTTTGGGTGTTTCCGCATGACTTTGCAGAAGTCAGGTGGTGCAAATCTGAGCTCTCAGAAAATGACGTTTTATTTAGTAGTTCTATGAGATTCATAGTGCTTTTTGCAAGTCAGAATCTCGTAATTATATCTTGTATATAATAAGTTTTGTATTTAATACATTACTTGCGTCTCAGAGTGCGCAATAAATATGTTATCTTAAATAAGTTAGCAGGCAGATGCCTGCTGTTTGGGAACACAGTCGTGTAAGACAGCTCTGAGAGGGAATTATACCAAACCACTTTGAAGACAAATTTTGCTCAGGCATCTCGGAACAACTAAAACAGTATTTCAGATGTTATGCAACGAGATGAGTCCCCTAGTTAGTCCAGTTATGCCGTCCCATCGCGCAAAATCACGTGATTTTTTTTTTTTGTGTGCATCGAGGAATTTATTCGGTTTTTATCATTTTTTATACACATTTTTAGCAATATCCCATAAAAATAGGTGGATGGAAACTGGTAGCTCATGACACATGCGCTGTAGAGTAAATGCATACATTGATTTGGATCATGTGATTTGTGCAGGTACATGATTATGCGGGAGTGTTGGCACGCCGTTCCTTCACAAAGACCCACGTTCAGACAGCTTGTGGAGGATCACGACAGGGTTCTTTCCATGACCTCCACTGATGTAAGAGCTCTTGTCCATCAAACCAAACACCGTAAAGGATTAGTTCACTTTAAAATGAAAATTACCCCCTGATTTACTCACCCTCAAGCCATCCTAGATGTGTAAGACTTTCTTCTTTCAAACGAACACAATCAGAGAAATATTAATAATCACACTGATGCTCCCAAGCTTTATGAAGGCAGTGCACGGAAACCACCTGTTTGAAGATCAAATAAGTGCATCCATCCATGATAAATGTTCTCCACACGGCTCCAGGGGTTAATAAAGGCCTTCTGAAGTGAAACGATGCGTTTGTGTAAGAAAGATATCCACATTTAACACGTTATAAAGAAAAATAACTCGCTTCCGGCCAAACGGATTTTACTGTCTAAAGCGTAACTTAAGCAACGTACTACTGGTATTACTCTACACTATGACGTACTACACTATTATGTGCTACATATACGTTGCTTAAGTTACGCTTTAGACGCAAGTAGAACCCTTTTGGCCGGAAGCTAGTTATTTTACTTTATAACATGTTAAATATGGATATTTTTCTTACACAAACGCATCGTTCCACTTCAGAAGGCCTTTATTAACCCCCCGGAGGCGTGTGGAGAACATTTATCATGGATGGATGCACTTATTTGAGCTTCAAACAGGTAGTTTCCGTGCACTGCCTTCATAAAGCTTGGGAGCATGAGGGTGATTTTTAATATAACTCTGTGTTCGTCAGAAAGAAAAAAGTCATTTACAGGATGGCTTGAGGGTGAGTAAATCATGGAGTAATTTTCATTTTAAAGAACTAATCCCTCAACTCTGATAAATCTAAACCAATTCTGTGTGTTTGTGTGCATTTGATTGTTTAGGAGTATCTGGACCTGTCGGTGCCGTTCGAGCAGTACTCGCCTACGTGTCCGGACTCCAACAGCACCTGTTCCTCCGGCGACGACTCCGTGTTTGCTCACGACTCCCTACCCGACGAGCCCTGCCTCCCTAAACATCACCACCACAGCAATGGGGTCATAAGAACATAAGGACCCTCGACAGGAATGGTGGTTTGTGGGGACCTTTCGCTTTGCTGCACGGGACCGGCATGTAGCGGCAGTGCAGACGGGGCTCCTGCCACAGTGTGGATCTCATGAAACGCTCAACGAGAAGCTTCAGACTTCACGGGCCTGAAGGATAGATTACGCCCCTGTCCTTCAGCTCCTCTTTTTCTTCCAAATCATTATTCAGCTTTTTGTCTTCGAAAAAGAGAATTCCTATTTTTGTATTCGGCCAGTTTTGTTTTTCCTTTGCGCGACGCAGTCAGAAGGGACAAACCATTCCGTGCCTACCAAAAAAAAAACAAAAAAAAAACAGACAGACAAATTGCTGGACAGGAAACAAAAAGAACGGATCGACACAGTTCTGAAGCGTTCTGTCACGCATGGACAGGAAGTGTTTTTACAGCAATATCTGACTGGAGTGAGAATCAAACCCATGGCCAGTCTCTCCTCTCCACTCCTCACGAAGAACGTTTTTCATCCTTTTTTAATAAGAAAAGAGAGAAAGGTCTCCTAGATGTGAGATTTAATTAGAAGATATATAACTGTGTGCTTTGTATGTATCTTAAAAGTTTTTATTGTAAATATATAGATATAAATATGTATCATATTGCAGTCTGTAGCAGTGTACTTTAAAAAAAAAAAAAAACAAGAAATAATGACATTTTAAGAGCAAGTGAGCATACACTGTTGAGATCATGTAAACATTTAATCTCAAAAAAGCAAAACAAAAGTTTTATTTGAATTAACATGTATATTTGTAAAGCTATTTATAGACATAAGGTTTTTAAGGGGTCTAAAATTATAGTCGGGTTTTGGTACTGTAAACAAAGGGTTTTTCTTCTTTTAAATTTTGTAAGTTATTTACCACAGAAGTGCAAGATTTATTTTTGCTTTTTTTTTCTTCCATTTCTTAGTTTACATTGACAAGAATGTATGAGAAACTAATTGGCGATATCAGCAGAGTAAAACGATGAAATTATGAATACTAAAACATGAAATAAGTGTACCAGAAGTTGCTTTGCCCATATCTCAGTATTGAAATTCATGATAAAAGGACCACAAGTGCTTCTGCTCTTCATGAGGAAACTGCACTGATTTTTGACTCCTGTCAGACTCACACTTAAAGCACTTTTCATCGATTTTGTATATTTAAAAAAAAAAAAAAAAAAATCATATTTGGGCTTCCATCCATGAGACATAAGCAGACACACACAAAAAAAAATTAAAATAAAAAACAGTGTTAGTTTTCCCTGAAGATGGGCGCTGTGATCCTTTCATCCCTCTCTATGACATGAAGGAGTGCTATGTTGGTAAAACCTAACATGGCATATAGATATAGATATGGTGAAACCATATTTCGAGTTTGTCGCTCTTATTTGCTCTTTCGCTAATGAATATGTATAATAACATTTTGAGGTAATCCTCCGGGTCGGTATGTTTGCAAAGTGCCAAAATCTTTCTCTCTGCTCTGAGTTTTATGTTAATGAGTACAGAACCGTTATTGCTATTCAACTCTGGCGTGCATGGTTGTCAGATGAGTGTCTCTGGCCCTGCGAATCGAAGCGAAGCATTATGGGATAGCTTGGTCGTGTCTCAGGGCGTCCTCAGACAATTGCATTCAAGCAGAACGCCGGCAATAATATATAATGGGGAGAAAAAGAGGATGATTCGCTTGCTGCTAAACTACGAAAACTGTAGATTTGATACGAGATGACTGTACAGGTGCCGAGCGAAGCAGTCGCTCCCTCCTCCTGCAAAAAACGTTGAATTTTTGTACTTGTTAAGTGCCTGGGAGGGAGCCGAGTGGCTGAATATTGCGACGTACGGTTTGAATGTACAGCCGCATCGCTAAAAGATATAAGCAGGGTGTTTCTTAAAACGATAAAGTAAATATTTGTACGGCACTTTGTTACCTTAATTCTCAGATTGGGTTCTCAAAGATACGGATGGCGTCGTTCTGTAATTTCTTCTTCCAGCTGAGGGACATCACGTTCTGTTGGATACGGTGTTTTGTCCATTACGATGTGAGTTCTTCATTTACTGTTTGGTTTGGGATGGCAGGGCAAGCGATCGCTCTCAGCTTCCTTTTTTGTGCAACCTGTAACCTCCGGCTCACCTCCACATCCTCCGCTCTACTACTGACAGCCCTCTTGCATTGTTTCAAACATATCAAACAATGTCGCTGGTCCTTTTCCCTCCTCGTCACAAATCGACATTATTTATTTCCTTGTATTTATGATTTATTGTTTGTTTTTTTTTCTTCATCCGTTTCCTTTTATGACCTTGTCTTATTCAAAAGGCCAGCATTCCTTCATGCTTTCGTGTTTTAGGGATGGAGGTAGAGCCGAGACGCATTTAGGGGTTGAAGAAAGTTTTCAATGTTTACAATGAACATCCAGACGGTCTCAAAGAACGATGCGTTTCCCCGGCACTTTTAAAGTGGCCGGATGATGAGCAATACTGGTCTGATGTCAACACTCTTTCATTTTACGCATTTGTTCTTTTCCTCTTAAGCTCTATCTGATAGTGCCATTCAGCTCTTATTAGAATTAAGATATTAAATTAAGTTATAGATTTAAATTTGCAAATGGTTGTTATATGTCGAGTAGATTTTATATAGGTGTGTTTTTGTTTCGTTTTGTTTTAATAGGGATGAAAGCTTCTTTACAGTATTTTCTTACAGAAGAATCGCATTGCATTCCAGGTAGATTTCTTTCTTTACGCGGCGAGGTGACATGTTTGCAGAATTAAAGTCATTCAGCGTCTGCATCCCTCTCTGTTTAACAAAAGAATGGAATAGTCGACTAACAGTGTTTTGTTATTTTTCCATATCTCTGTATATGTGGAACATTCCGTTCTGTTTCAGTTGTGCCCCTTACAAGCTGTTAAACTCTTTACACTCTATCAGTCTGTGCCTGACGGAATTATGCTGTCAATCAAAACCTTTTCAATAAACACAACAAAATGAGTGTTTGCTTGTCATGTGCGTTTTAAATTATACTTGCCACATTCACCATTTCAGTTTTATTTAGCCAACAAGAGTGGGAGAGAAATTGATAAGCATGTTATGACATGATCTGCAGTCATAACTCTTGAGGAACACTAGTGATGCGCCGAAATTTTGGCAAAAACAATTTGTTTTTTTATAGCCAAAATGCTTTTAGAGGGTGGAAATTCTTGACTGAAACAGTATCTGGGTTTCCATAAAAAACTTGAAGCAAATCTTTTCAAAGTTTAAAAAAAAAAAAGAATTACAACGTGTCCTAACCAGACGCGACGCGATAAAAGCATGCTAATCTGAGTTTTCTTCTTTAGAAACAGTTCGTTTCTATTTTTCTGCGACGTCACTGGAACAAAGTATGACAATGATAATCTCAGGTGCTGTTTATGTGCTTTATTTAATGTTAAAAGCATCTAATGTGAGTTTGAAGATCAATTTGTGTCTCTTATAGCCGTACTGAAAACAACAACGGATAATTCACCTCAGATCTTCAAATAAATGAAAGGAAACAAGAATGATGAAACAGTCAACTCATTCTGAACAGACAACTGTATTCTATGGCAAATATTATTTCCGTAATTCAGTATGTATTTTTAATAATATTAAAATGGAGTAAGCGAGAGCCGTTGTGAGTGCCGTCTAAAGTGAGTGTAAGAACTTTTTTGAAAATTTTAAAGGATAATTTCCTGATGCGATACTTCAAAATGCCCATAAAAACAAAGTAATGGAAACATTAAAAAAAAAGTGTTACCTGGTTGCTTTAATTTTGAGTTCATTGAAATTGAAATTTTGAGTTAATATAATGAAAGCGATTGATTTACTCAACAGAAATTCAAAATATATGTTATCTGAACCACATTATTTAAGTTGATTTGACAAAAGAAAAAAAATGTAATTTTTTTTTTACACTTTAGTGACTTTAATACGCTCTTCTCATTTGGACTGTTTCAGTGTCTATTTCAACATGTCAGCAGTGTGAATGCACTTAACCAAAAATTATGCTAGAGTAACAATATATCAAATTTGCTGGCTGAAATATCATGATTGACAGGCGATCTGACCAATCATAACCCCGAATCTGCCATTTTGTCCGACAAAGCGGTCAGAGGAGTTAGTAGATTAACATTGGTGAACTTGAAAAATTGTGTGTCCTCACGTCTTTCCGCGCTTGAAACAACATTCCTTCTGATGTTCATTCATGTTTATTTGATGCTATAAATGAACTAGTATGAAGAGATGATCGGTTCACGAGGAGCTACAGCGATCTGTCACCACACATTAAAGACACACTATACGCTATTTATTGTTTAAACTTCTTTAAAAAAATTACAATATTTAAATATGAAACTGTTTCATAAGTCTGTCGACGTGTTGTCAGTGTCCTCTTTGCTCAGTGATGTATTTTTCACCTCGTGAGAACATGATGTGTGGCGTGAGAGCGCATGGCTTGTCGGACATAGCAACAGTAACTAAAGGGGGCGGGTCTTTCCGAAAGGTCAGCTGACTATTTTAACTTGCACTCTCTCTTTTTATACCAATGCAAGTTAGTATATCTAAGTGGTGTCATTAGAAACTCTACTGGCAGCAGTACGGGTTTTACCGAACAAACAATGCTGTCAACAGAGAGTAAGCTGCTAATGGAATAGAGTTCAGAATAAAACAAAAAGTTTTAGAATTGGATAAACTGTCACACAAATTGCGTTTGTGACTGTGAGTGTTTGTTTGCTGGAGTCCTGCCGGCTCTCTAGAGCTGAAAGACTCAAATATGTCCTGAAGGGGAACATCCTGCTTCCCCAGAGCTCTGAAGAGACTCATTCAGCCCGTTTAGATATGTGTGTGTGTGTGTGTGTGTGCGGACTTTACTCTGCAGCTGAAGAGCTCCTTTCACAAATGTGTTTGAGAGAGCCAGGTCTAAATTGGTGTGTCAGATTCAGAGCTGTGTTTGCTCAGGGGGAGGCTTTGCATCCCTCATTCCTTACATCTTTTTTTTTTATTCTTGCAGGGTTCTCCGACTCCCACAAGCCTCGATTTCTCTCGTTTTCCCTCCCCACATGTCATCTTTCGCTGCTCTCACCATATTACCAGGTCGCCCCACTGTGCAGTAGTTTGGATGTAATTGCTTAAGGTTCACTGAAAATCAGTCACCTACAAGTCAGACTCTTCAAAAACAGATGCTCTATGGGATTTGACAGATTTGTAATCTTTCCATAGCCATTTGTATGTTACAAAGCGCTTTACAAACTTTTGGTTATATTTCTGCATAATTAGTTTTGCTGAAGGCAACTTCAATGAGGACATCTGTTTATGTAGAGATGCGTAATATGTTTGGTCACGCAGTGGCACGGGCGATGCTGAAGTCATCCTAAAGAGCGCTGAAGGAATGAGCTGTGCATTGCTGCTGACAGCATCGGTGGCTCTCAATGAGCACAGAAAATCAATACACTCGGAAAATACACGTACAAAGGAACCCACTCAGAAATGTAAAGCTTATATTGTGACAGAAATAGTCGCATATACTGTATACATTCCATTTACATTTTTATCCAAAGCGACTTACAAGTGAGGAAAACAAACAAGCGATTCATCATGAAGAGGCAAATAGACACAGGAAGTGCTCACAACACAAGTTCTCAGACATTGCATCGAGTAGTATAAGCTAGAATATGGAGGGATAAAAAGGATAGGTTTTTTTATTATTATTTTTTTTTTTATGATGGGACTAAGTGCTCGCAAAAGAGATGAGTTTTTTTGAATATTGCCAGGGATTCTGCACTCCTGATGAAGGTAGGGAGATCATTCCACCAGCAAGGAACAGTGAACGAGAATGTTCACTGTATACATAACTTATAAATTTCTTACTAATATATACACACACATACACTCACCTAAAGGATTGTTAGGAACATCATACTAATACTGTGTTTGACCCCCTTTCGCCTTCATAACTGCCTTAATTCTATGTGCCATTGATTCAACAAGGTGCTGAAAGCATTCTTTAGAAATGTTGGTCCATATTGATAGGATAGCATCTTGCAGTTGATGGAGATTTGTGGGATGCACATCCAGGGCACGAAGCTCCCGTTCCACCACATCCCAAAGATGCTCTATTGGGTTGAGATCTGGTGACTGTGGGGGTCATTTTAGTACAGTGAACTCATTGTCATGTTCAAGAAACCAATTTGAAATGATTCAAGCTTTGTGACATGGTGCATTATCCTGCTGGAAGTAGCCATCAGAGGATGGGTACATGGTGGTCATGAAGGGATGGACATGGTCAGAAACAATGCTCAGGTAGGCCGTGGCATTTAAACGATGCCCAATTGGCACTAAGGGGCCTAAAGTGTGCCAAGAAAACACCCCCACACCATTACACCACCACCACCAGCCTGCACAGTGGTAACAAGGCATGATGGATCCACGTTCTCATTCTGTTTACGCCAAATTCTGACTCTACCATCTGAATGTCTCAACAGAAATCGAGACCCATCAGACCAGGCAACATTTTTCCAGTCTTCAACTGTCCAATTTTGGTGAGCTTGTGCAAATTGTAGCCTCTTTTTCCTATTTGTAGTGGAGATGAGTGGTACCCGGTGGGGTCTTCTGCTGTTGTAGCCCATCCGCCTCAAGGTTGTGCGTGTTGTGGCTTCACAAATGCTTTGCTGCAGACCTCGGTTGTAACGAGTGGCTATTTCAGTCAAAGTTGCTCTTCTATCAGCTTGAATCAGTCGGCCCATTCTCCTCTGACCTCTAGCATCAACAAGGCATTTTGGCCCACAGGACTGCCGCATACTGGATGTTTTTCCCTTTTCACACCATTCTTTGTAAACCCTAGAAATGGTTGTGCATGAAAATCCCAGTAACTGAGCAGATTGTGAAATACTCAGACCGGCCCGTCTGGCACCAACAACCATTCCACGCTCAAAATTGCTTAAATCACCTTTCTTTCCCATTCTGACATTCAGTTTGGAGTTCAGGAGATTGTCTTGACCAGGACCACACCCCTAAATGCATTGAAGCGACTGCCATGTGATTGGTTGATTAGATAATTGCATTAATGAGAAATTGAACAGGTGTTCCTAATAATCCTTTAGGTGAGTGTATATATATTAGTACAACAGTTATGCGTCACACTGCATCTGGCTGCTTTTTGTCTCCCTTCAATCGATCAATCACAAAAAGTTTGCAACCATCAACTACACTTCAGAGACTGTACAATGTATTTTTGAGTATTAAACGGTAATGAACTGAGAAATCAATTGTTCTTTGAGCTTTTTTATATACTATAAGAATTTCGAATAAGTTTCACAACTGACTACTTCCTTGCAAGTCCAACAGCTTTCACTGTAACCTGGGGGAAAGACCGCCAATGCAGAAGAGATCAACACCTACTTCATCATTCCAACATTAGCCCCGCCCACTTACAGTTTAGTGTGACGACGAGGCAAGAAAAGCGATACAGGACTAAAAATAACATCAGCTTTCAAAAGGATCCTAATGCTAAAAATATGGTTATTTATTTTCAACAATGTGAATGTCTCAGTTGAGCATTATTTATTTGTATTCGGTACATTTCACTGTGGATTCTTTGGTAAATCAGTAAGTTTGGCGCAAGCTTTACAAACAGACCTTTACGATATGGACTCAACAGTAATGCAACAACATATAAGTAACTGTGTTAATTCTAATGCCTGATCTAATACGTAATGATTCATGTACAGTCAGATGTTCTTTGTATGTTTCAGTAAATCAAACCGTCAACTTCACAATGTTTGTCTTTGTAGGATGTAAATAATCTGCTATTTTATGGTGAACGCATTCACATATCGCGTCTAAAAAAACATGTGGAAAGTGTGGCCGTGACGCTCTCTCCTTTCCAAAGCACTCGCGCTCTCTTGGCGTCTGTCGTTGCTGTGCAACCATGAACTGCGCTCTTCAGCAAAGGATAAATTGATTTATTGCCCTTGAATTAGCTTTACTACTAGATATATTTATGGAGATGAGTTATAGCAACCATCCTGTACATGATCAGCTGTTCGGCTGATGTTTTGTTACGGAAAGTCTGAAGCTGATAGGTAAGTTCTTGTCACATGACCTTGCAGCATTCTGAAAAGTTGAGAATTTTTCATCTCGCGGCGCTTCCATTATGAACCCTACATTTGCAATAACGAATTTGAGCACGCAAAAGACGCGATATGTGAACGACTCCTTAGTGTGCAGAAATTGATATGCAAATTACACGATCACTGCATTCATGCGCTAAGCAACATATGATTAGCTATAATGTTCATCACTGCAACCTTTCAAAATATAATGCCATAGATCTAAATGTAATGCTATAATCAAAACTTTTCACGATTAGTCAACCGAGAGTGGTAATAGTAAAAATGAGCTAAAAGTTTGAGAGAGAATAATACTTAGCTCTTTCATCTGTTAGCCAATCACAGCAGACACGCCCCTTAAAACAGAGCGTTCAAACAAGAGGGCTAAAATCAGAGTAGGAAAAATGCTTTTTGTTTCTAAACAACCTCACACAATGATGGTGTTCAAAACCCAAGATGGTGGACGGCTCACAGGGCTTCAGAATTCTACTAATGCAAAAGCTATGTGTTTGTTAGTGCTGATGATAGGCCACAAGATATCTGTGGGCACCGCGTACTCCACACTGCAGCTCTTGCTGTGACTGGATCCCTTTATATGTGGTATACAAGTTATAAACATACAAAAAATACCAGATGACTCATATGTATTTCAGGGTATACGAGACGAGTACACCTCAGGGTCCTTGTAATCAGCAGAACATAATATAAGTAGTTTTCAGAATTAAAGGGGTCATATCATGAGAATATACTGTAACATACTGCAACTTTCAGAGCTCAAAACTTTCAAAAGACTATCTTTAGATGCAATAAAGGATTTGTTATGAAATCCTTGGGTTTCTGACTTCACAAAGAGAATGATGGAGGGATGCAGAATATATTCAAGTCAATAGCAATTGCAATCAGACAAATCGCTATTAGATTTGTTTCCCCAAATGGTTCAGCCCGAAGTAGCAGTAACTGTTTCACCATGAAACCATCAATTCATCATAGTTCTTAATGGAATATTGCAATATTTATGACAAGTAATTCATCTCTTCTCCTCTTTGATGACCTTTGATTCACAGCAAACCACAACGATCCAACCATCCAATCAAATCCCAACGGACAAAACCAAGATTCTACATTTTTTTCTTGTTTGCGAAGCCATTTCATTAGGATATACATCACAATGGGGAAGAAAAGATCATTTCACAGCAACTTTAAATGAAATAATGCAAATACATTTTCACGGCTGGTAAACCAGTGGCACGGGAAAATGCCTTTATTCATTTCACATGCAAAGAGGGAGTCTTAAAGGAAAAGCAGCCACAAACACGCCATTTAAAGGGCCAGAGAGGGAGTGGAAAATGGTTATAAACTAAATTATGACTTTTTGCACTAAAGAAAAACTGACTAAAATTATATGAACCACAGAGAATGTTATAATATATATATAAGTTTAAATAATACCTCTAATAAGTTTTAAAAAATAAAAAAAGACCTTAAAAGTCATAACATCCCTGTAACTATGACTTGTGTAGGGATGATTATTGCTCTTTGCTCACTGTAAAATTGCCAGTCTGTATCCTCAGTTAACACTGAATATTTGTCTGACCAAAGAAAGACTCCAAAAAAGACTTAAAAAGAGAGGGTGCAGGAAATCTCGTCCCGACTGCACTTAATTGATTTGATTTGTGTATATGCGTGTTTGCTGGACTCGTGTTATGCCAGACCTTTCTGTAATTGTTGCTGGTTGACTGTGTGTAGTGCACACACACACACACACACACACACACACACACACACACTCATCGGTGGTCTGAGGTATGCAATAACAGGCAGAGTTTGGGAGGCCTGAGCATAATTAATACCTTCGATGTGGTTACAGAAAGGGCAGAGTCACTGACTATTTTTTGCTAAATTTAATAAAGTAAAAACATGTTTTCATGTGCATGTGTGTGCCCGGCTGGCACTGCGCTCTGACCAGACAAGATGTTTACCGTTAGTCTGTGGCGTTGGACGGCGGAGCGGCAACATTTTTCAGCCCCTATTAAAAAGCCACTGCAGACACCAACGCTTATGACGCACAGAGCAAAAACGGGAGAAGGGGGAGAGCAGCAAAGCGGAAGGTAAAAATGACAAGAGAATGAGAAGTTGAGAGAGGAGAGACGTGTCAAGCGTAGCTTCAATATGGAGACTCCTCTGACAAGTGGCTGAAGTCCAGACTGAAGCTGGCTGGGGCGAGGGACTCTCCGCCATACTGACGGAAGTTTACAGAGTCTTAACGCCAGCACAGCAGGATGTGAACTCTGTGTTCTGAACGGTAAAAGATGAGTATGAAAACGGTTCCGCGTGCTTATGACCTGTGGCTGATGTAAATGCAACGGCCAACAAATAATGTAAAATGTAAAAACTGCTCTTTACGATGAAAATTGTACGACTCGACGTATGACGTAGATGTAGCATAAGCTTAGCAGAGAGTAGACGCCTCTCGCAGTTCAAACAAACAGGACTGGGCAAGCTTCTTTTTTCTTTTATCAAAATCCTACATTTCTCGTTTTAGACTTCTAATTCCGGTGTTTTATTTAGCTCTACCCTCTGCGCTTCCGTGTTCGCCAATACATCGTGCGTCGGGTTAGAGGTCGCTCTTCCGCCGGAACTACACAACCAATGCTGGGTTAAAAACTACCCGAGTTAGGTTGAAATGGACAAACCCAATGATTGGGTTGTTTTAACCCCACGTTTGGGTTAAATTTTTGCCCAACCTGCTGCGTAGTTTTATTGAACTCAACTATTATTTAAAAACGACTATTGCTTACTTAAAATGAACTCAAAATATGTTGGAAATGAACATTTATTAATAAGTTTAATGAATAATAATTAAACAATAAACATTTATGGAATTGATTATTAATAAATGTTCACCTTTTGATTATTATTGTTGCGTCTAGTAAGTGTGTATGATTTTTAATTTCCAATTTATTTTTAACATTTTAAGCCAGCCATATAGTCATTTTTAAACACTACTTGGGTTAAATAAAATGTTTGCCCAGCGTGTTGGGCAAACATTTAACCCAATGGCTGGGTTTGCCCATTTTCAACCCAACTTGGGTTATTTTTAACCCAGCGTTTTTTGGCGTGTAGACTTGTGAACGGCCATTACTGGAAGCCAGTGATTTTAATTCATAAAGTTATAAATATGGATATTTCTTTACAAAAATGCATCGCTTCGCTTCAGAAGGCCTTTGTTAACCTCCTGGATTACTTTTATGATGGATGGATGTGCTTTTTTGGGCTTCAAAATCACAAGTGAATTACTATTCACTCCCATTATAAAGTTTGGAAGAGCCAGAATATTTTTTTTAATGGAACTCCGATTTGTGTTTGACTGAAAGAAGAAAGTCATATACACCTAGGATGGCTTGAGGGTGAATAAATCATGGGATAATTTTCATTTTGGGTGAACTATCTCTTTAAAGACCATTCATTTTCATTGGACCAAAAACAACAACAACAAAAAAAAAACACGAAGACATTTCTTAAAATACCTTCTTGTGTCATGTGAGTTTGAAACAACATATGATGAGAGAACTTTCATTTTTAGAGGAGCTTAAATAATTATAATAGTAGTTCCATTGAGTTTTATCTCACCTAAGCACCAAGTGAACATGGATTCCCATTGGTGGCCCTCAAATTAACAGCTACATAATGATTCTGATAGATGGTATAAGGTTATGAACACAGGAGGAAAAGAGTTTTTAAAAAGTCAGATTCATAATTATAATTCTTATTTCTGCCCTCTGGCTATGGAGGTTTTGTGGCAGCATATTTGGCATCCTTAATTCCTTCAAATTCCAGATGTTTCCACAGAGAGACGCATTCTGTGCGAAAGCTTTTGGCTCTGGAACACAACGCCAGAATGTTTCAGGAAAGCAGGCACTGCGGACACACTCAAAGAGCTGCTCAAATGTACCTTTTTATGCTTGTCGTCAGAAGAATGTTCTGGCTTAAATACAGCTCAAGCTGTAACGCCAGCATCTGTGGCATGCTGCTGATTACTCCAGAAAATTATTCTGACTAGTCCCTCAGTCTTTTAAAAACCCATGTACAGTAATCCACTTACAATGGAAATCTAAGGGTTTAAAACGCATTTCTCTTAAATCACTTACACAAATTATTTGGTCAAAAAAAAAAGTTTATTTAATCTAGATACGTGGGATATATCCAGATATAATTTCAAGGAGTAAAGTTTGGCTTCTTTAAAAATGCTTTATGGATAGTTTATGGATATTTACATGAGACTGGATTAAAGCTTTGCACATATAATCATATCGTTCACAAGCTAACAATGGACAGTAAGGGTTGCATATTTTTAATGCTTATTTGTGACATATTTTTCCCATATTTTTCCACTTTAAGCACAGTAAGAACACACACTTTGTTTTTAAAAACTGACGGACGAGTCAAAATTATTTTCTGGGGCAATAAAGTTTTTAGACCAGCAAACTCATTTTAATTAGTATGTTTATATCAAATGCTCTTTTTAGGGTTAAAAACTTTTTTGCGCACTTGCAAACACTTCTCAAAGTTCACTACAAATAAAGTGTATTACAATATTCTCATATTGTGAAACATGATAAATAAAAGTCCAAGAAATCAATTATGGACTATTGCATTATCAGTATCTTGGCTTTCATTTGTCAGATCCCCCTGTAAGATATGAGAACTTTTCCCAATATATTAGCACTTTTTTTTTACAAGTATTACGTATAAACATCATTTCACAAGTGAGTTCACAGCTGTAACGCAACGATAAAAGTTCAAATCAGAGACCACGTTAAGAAAAAGGGACATAAAACCCCCGTAATGACTGTGTTTGACGTGTGAGTGTACGTCCGTGTGTAATTGTGTAAGCTGGTGTGTGAGAGCTCTTCTCCTGAAACTGGACCTTGGAATGTTGTCAGAGTAACGCTGCCAAATCAGCGATTACTGAGGATGTGTGAGAGACAGCCGTAGAGAGGAGTGAGCTTTGGGGACAGGTGTTCTCAAACACACACACACACACACACACACACACACATCTCTGGCTCTTTATCTGTTGCATATTGTGGGACAGTGCGCTTTGCCTTTTGGTGGGTATTTCAGTTATGTGCAGTAGCAGAGAGTCCTGTCACATGCTGGTCTAACACACTAAAGCTATTATTGCACCATGATTTTAATGTCGGTCTCCAACAGTGTCAGAAATTAACTTTTTCATTAAGAGGAAATATTTGCCTCCTGTAACGGATTTTCAGGGGCATTTTTTACCTTTATGTGGGCATATTTGTTTCTAACCACATAAAAACACAGCATGCCATCTATAGATTCTCAATCATGGCTGTTACTAGAACCACTAAATTGGAAAAAACGTGCCTGTAGAGACAATTCTGCAAACTTATATTATGATGTTTCTTTCGTAACGCTTACAAAGTGCGATGTCCAGTGTGTGCACGTTCAGTTTTATTCGAATCTGAATCTAGCAATATTGGTCGTTATACATTTCGTATTTCATTTTTGTTCGATTTCGTTCATATCAAGTGCAGTGCTGTATACCAGGTGAGGTACTGAGCAGGTTTACTATGCCAGAAAAGACATATATGTGGAGCTGAATACATCCTTCTGTCAAAATGCCTTCCTTGACCAGCCACAGCACTTTACATTCTGCATGGCAGTGGTCATTCTGTGGACACTGTGACCATTCACAACCAGCACAACCAATTGACCCTTCGCTGGGAGTTTGATTGACAGGCGATCCAACCAATCATAACCCCGAATCCGCCATTTTGTCTGACAAAGCAGTCAGGGGAGTTAGTAGATTAACATTGGTGAACTTGAACTTGAAAAATTTTGTGTACTTTCCACGCTTGAAACAACTTTCCTTCTGATGTTCATTCATGTTTATTTGATGCTATAAATGAACTAGTATGAAGAGATGATCGGTTCGCGAGGAGCTACAGCGATCTGTCACGACACATTAAAGAGACACTATATTGTTTAAACTTTTTAAAAATTACAATATTTTAAATATGAAAGTGTTTCATATCAAAAGTAGCCTGCTCTGTCTTGTCTGTCGACGTGTTGTCAGTGTCCTCTTTGCTCCGGGATGTGTGAGAACATGATGTGTGGCGTGAGAGCGCATGGCTTGTCGGACATAGCAACAGTAACTAAAGGGGGTGTGTGACGGGCAAGCGGGCGAGAGCCATGAGGGAACGGCGCGAGGCCGGTGCTGTGATTGCTAATGAGCGCCAGCTGCGCGCTACACCGGTCTCGTATCTCTCACGGAGGAGCTCCGGAAGCATAAAAGAGGAGCAACGACAGTGAAGGACGAGAGAGGACCAGGCCTGGATTTTATTTTGAGTTTTATTATGTTTGTGTGTAATAATTTTAATTTTAATAATAAAATAAAAAAACAATAACACGAAAGTAAAAGGGCGGCAGTTCCTCACAGCGACTGCCACCCTTTTACTTTCGTGTTATTGTTTTTTTTTTTATTTTATTATTAAAGTTACGTTGAATGTTCGCCGGTTCCTGCCTCCTTCTTCCCGTAATTAAGAACTGTGTTACAGGGTGGGTCTTTGCGAAGGGTCAATTTGCAAATGTTTTTGAAAAATGTCTCACCAAGTCTGCAATTTTTTTTTGATCAAAAACAGCCATATTGTGAAATATTATTATAATTTAAAATAACTTTTTTATTTTAATAGATACTTTAAAATATAATTTATTCCTGTGATGGCAAAGTTTAATTATCAGAGGATCACATGATCCTTCAGAAATTATTCTCATTTGCTGATTTGCTGCTCAAGAAACATTTCTCATTATTATCAATGTTGTGCAACTTGATATTTTTTTAGGGAACTGATGCATTTTTTCAAAATTCTGTGATGAACAGACAGTTCAAATAACAGTTTTTCAACATATAAATCAACAGTGTTGAGTGTAACATCTTTACGAACGGTCAATTGACCAGATTTGCCATTCTAAAGGGATAGTTCACCAAAAAAATTGAAAATGATCCATTGATTTACTCATTCTCAAGCCATCCTATAGGCGTTTATGGCTATCTTCTTTCAGACGAACACAATCAAAGGTATATTAAAATATATCCTGGCTCTTCAAAGCTTTATAATAGTAGTGAAGTGGGAGTGAGATTTTAAAGCCCAAAAAATGCTTCCATCCATTATAAAAGTAATCCATACGTCTCTAGGGGGTTAAATATGGCCTTCTGAAGTGAAGCGATGGGTTTTTGTAAGAAAAATATCCATGTTTAAAACTTTTGACCCGACGAATGACGTATTGACGAATGCAGAAGATGCAGAACACAAACACTGGTCATGAATTAGAAGACTAAAACAAAGAGAAATGTTGGATAATTTTGTTTAAAGAGAAGAAGAGTTTGAGTTTGTTTAAACCGTGAGAGGCGTCTAAGCTTGCGATACTTCTACATCCTGCATCATAGTTTATAAAGTCTTAAATATGGATATTTTTCTATGGCCAAAAACCCATCACTAAAAATATCTTACTTGGTTGCAGAGGACAGCTCCTTCCATCTGGACATTTTCTCTAAAACCCACAAAATAACATCTAATAATATAGCCAACACTTGCCATATAGTGATTTTTTTTTTTTTAATTATAAGCTGGGGATAATGAGTGCAAGCTTGGAAAAACCATTTGGCCTAGTTTTACACTCAAGGCACAATTTCACAACGTGAATGCAAAATATTGAATAAATGTTTCTAAAAAGAGCAAAGAAGCCATTTTTCCAAGGACGGACATCACTTTTAGCAACAGGCCACTGCAGTGTCTGCAGAGCCACTAAACCCATTAGACCTAGAATAGAATATAAGGGAAAAAACCAAATGTTAGAAAACAGGGGAATGAGATATGAGATAAGAAAAGGAGAAAGACAGAGGGAGAAAAAGAGCTTCAACCTTTGTTATCTCTTTTATCCAGAATCATGTCCCCACCGTCTGGGCATATCCATGAACTCAAAGCATAAAAAATGCAGGATAAATGTCAGTATGCAGGGGGTCCCGTCCCAATCAGCCATTTCAAGTGTTTCATCACGGCTTCTAAAATTCAGTGCTATATTCCAACACGTGCTCCAAGATCATGCTGATATAGCGACTATGTTCTTTATTCAACGGCCAAACGCATGCGAGCGTGAAGGAATGATCTGTTTAGGCCTGCGACTATCTAATGGGGAATGTGTGCAGCAGTGTGTCTGTGATCCATTTCACTTCCAGACGAGAGCAAGTGATAAACTGTACCACATCCACAGAGCCCCATACAGAGGTCAGAGATGAAAGGGAGGAAATGTACGAGTGTGATAGGTGAGAAGAGATCTCCACTACCATAGATTTATTATTTATATCTGTAATTTGAATCAAACGGGCTCATTTTAAGGAAACGGTGACATTTACTTCTCTTTTTTACCGCCATGATTTACCACTAATACAATTAATGGGGCACAAAACTAAAACTAACTCTGTAAGTTTGATTTGCGATGCAAAAGAAGTGTTAAAACCATTCATTTATTTTTAAATGCTTTTGATTCTATAATAAAAAAAAATCTAATTAACACTGTAATACTGAGTTTAAATGTCTTTATGTCTTACTTTTTGTTAAATCGTTAATATGTGACATTTCTCCCATTTAAAAATAATGGTTTGAGCTTTCTGACATCATATCTGAGGGAATGACATCACAAAATACTTAATATCTATTTATGTTTAGAGCATTAAAGCACAATCTATTTTTTTCTGCTTTGTAAAAAAACAAAAAAACAAGGAGCAGCTTTCTACAGAAATGCTTTACAGGGTTAAAATAGCAATTGTTGTTATTTTACAAAGCTGTAATCATATATTTTGGATTGGTTTAATAGCTTAATATTTGTATTGACCACTAGTATGAATACTGCAGTAATTTAAAGGGGTCCTTGATTATGATTTCACTTTTTTAACTTTAGTTAGTGAGTAATGTTGCTGTTTGATCATAAACAACATCTGCAAAGTTACGACGCTCAAAGTTCAGTGCAAAGAGAGATATTTCCTTTTACAGGAAACGCTTTTCAAGGACTACAACAAATGGCTGGTAGGGACTACAACAAGCTTCTTCCTGGGTTGGTGACATCACAAACCCCAAAATTTACATAAACCCCGACCCCGAAAACATGCAACAAATGGGGTGAGGCCATGTTGTTGTAGTAGAGTATTGTTGATGCTGTCATTTTACACCGGATTGCTTCACAAAAGAGTCAATTCAATGCTGGATTTGCACAGAAGATTAACATGACGACACATGCTAGTCTATGAGTTGAATCAACTCCACAGCAACTACATAAATTTATCCAGTAACCATTCAGAATTGTCCAGAGTCTGTCCATCAGTGTCAACTCCGGTTTGAACAACATAAAGATGAACACCGTTACTGACAATCTCATTTTGTCTGCGTGAGATTCTCCAGCTTTGTTGTTGTTGAGCAACTGTAGCACGAGCTGTTAAAGCTCCGCCCTCTTCTGGAATGGGGGCCGGGAGCAGCAGCTCATTTGCATTTAAAGGGACACACACAAAAGCAGTGTGTTTTTGCTCACACCCAAATAGAGGCACATTTGACCAGTTATAATAAATGATCTGTGGGGTATTTTGAGCTGAAAATTCACAGACACATTCAGCGGACTCCAGACACTTATATTACATCTTGTAAAAGAGGAATTATAGGTCCCCTTTAAAATCTTCAGTAAATGTAAAAACAGCAGATGTGCATGCTGTGATGTCTATTTTATATCGGAGAAAGGTCGGATAAAAGTTTAGATCTGCTGTTATTCTAGGTGTAGGAGTGTTTGTGTGCACTCAGAGCGGACCGGTAAGTCTCATTAGTTGAGAAGAAAGTTACATGTGTGTGAGATATAGAAACACACTGTTCAGTTTAGAGGTAAAGACTTTGACTCTACAGTTCAGTGGCAGTTCAATAGATAAGAGGACAGTTCCAGCTTTAGCTCCACTCAGAGGAATGCCGTCCGTTCGTGGCTGCTTGTAAATGATGTGTGATTCAAAGGAATCTCTGTTGACTTATTTGCTGTGAAATTAGAAGTCATTATGCCGTGCAGAACGCTTCCACATGCAAAACCTGCCTCTCCGTCCTGTGGAAGTAAACACTGCCAAAGAAGTGTGAGTTTACAGAGAGAGCGAGAGAGTCGTGTGCATCAATGAGAAAAGATGCCTGTGTATGTAGAGTTATGTGTATGGATAGTGAACGATAGTAAAACCTTCCGGCTAAAACTACACTTCATGAAAATCTGATAACGTTTGTGTGAGGGTTAGTTTGGGGTTATGGAATAACATTAGCCCATTAAAAAAAACAAAAAAAACAATAGAAGTCATACGGAAAGTCCCCAAAACAATAGAAAAACACATCAGAGGAAAACTTGCTGATGTGCAAACAGGATGAACTCTGAAGATGGAATTCATCCTAACTTACACACGTAACATATAAATACTTCATACAGAGGACATGCATTATTATTGATGTTGAAAATAATCAGTAATATCATCGAGAATAAGTTTTCAAACCACAAGGGCTTCAAAAGAGTCAAAATGTCAAAATGTTGACAAAATGTACTTTTAGGGATGTCAAAGTTAAAGGTTAGTTCACCCAAAAATAAAAATTTTACTCACTCTCAAGCCATCCTAGGTGTACATTACTTTACTCTTTCAGTCAAACACGAACAGTTAAATAAAAAATATTCTGGCTCTTTATAATGGGATCGAATAGTAACCATGAATACAAATGACTCTAGGCGGTTAATAAAGCCTTTCTGAAGCCTTTCTTATGTAAGAAAAATATCCATATTTTTAACTTTATAAATATGTATATAGTCAAGTTCCGACGTATGACAGGAGTGGCGTAAGCCTAGGTGAGAGTAGACGCCTCTCGCGGTTCAAACGAAAAAAGGGCTGGGAAACAAACTCAAGCTCTTCCGTCATTTCTCTTCAAAAGTTCTCGTTTTAGACTTCTAATTCGAGACCGGTGTTTTGTTTTACTCCATTCTCTGCGCTTCACTCTTCCACTGGAATCAACTCGCACACGGACGTCAGTGATTATAGTTTATAAAGTTATAAATATAAAGATTTTTTCTGACAAAAATTGCACCGCTTCACTTCAGAAGGCCTTTATTGACCCCCTGGAGCCGTATGGATTACTTTTATGATGGATGGATGTGATTTTTTGAGCTTTAAAAGCTCACACCCCCTTCACTCCCATTATAAAGCTTGAAAGAGCCAGAATATTTTTTTTTCATACAACTCCAATTGTGTTTTATTGAAAGAAGAAAGTCTACTACATACATAGTCATTGTTCCCCCAGATAATTTACTTGCTTCCACTTCAATAATGTAACAATATATAGTAAAAGCCAACTTTTTAATTCACTAAAAATATGATGTCTTTAAATTATCATACCTTTACTCTCATAGTATAAACTAATTTTTCTACATAAAAAAATGCATTTATATTTTACGATGTATGGGGATCATCATATCCGTGGGTCCTTGGCATCAAAACGTCGCAAACATAGACTCGGCTGGGCTCATTTGACTTGGGTCAGCAAACACCCTCCTAGCAACCACCCAGAACACCCAAGCACCCACATCACAATGCGCAGGCAACGCCCTACAACACTTTGAGTTCTGCAAAGGTAAGCACCACTCACTGTAAAAATATAGGTATTATTTTTCTGTATAATTTCTGTATTTTTGTCAAAATATACTATAACTTGATATAACTCAATATACCTTTTGTTATGTCGAGATCAAGTGCAAAAAAAAAAAATCATGGAAAACAAGAAAAAAAAATATTATACTTCAGAACCTGCTGCACATCAAATTACACACATCTTCATTTAAAAGAAGTATATCCAATACAGTCGCAATCCTTTCAGTGTCACTCAAATCTTATGATTGCATATAATCTTCGGCACTCATGAAGTGTGAGTAGACATCAGCTTCAAAAACAAACACATGACAGCATGTAAACTCGTGCAGCTGGCCCGTTTGAATGCGCACCCATTCGTCCCCACTGCACAGCTCTGGTCTGGGTTTATTTTGGAGTCGTTTTCCGTTTACACATGATTTGTTCTGGATTGCGTTTAATACACTTTGGGTCTCAGCAGGGTTGTCCTAGAGCCCCTCACCCTGACAACTGTTGCCGAGGCAGTGGAGACCAGACCAGTGGCAGTCAATGGATTTCATTCAGTCCTTACTTCCTGAACAACAGAACGCGGGAGGGAGAGAAAAGAGGGAAAGAAAGAATGAGAGAGGAAACAGTAAAGTTTTGCGCTGGCATCTTCTTCCTGCGCTGTCGTTGCCAGCTGTCCTTAAAAATCCACTGCACCACACAATGCACTGGCCTCTCTCTTTTTACCCATTTCCCTTCTGCCAAGCGGGCCCAACCGTGATCAATCGGCACATCTGGAACACACACACCACCTGCAGACAAAGAAATCTGGACACCCAACATGCTCATTGTGAATGCATGTAATTTGCACTACTGAGCCTTCCTGTCTGTTTCTGCAGCTCAAGCCAAGTGTTCATACCCAGCCGAGGAGACAAGGGCAGGATAGAGCAAAAAGGATGCAGAAAAAAAAAAAAAAACATGTCCTACGGTATAAGCCCATTCCCTCGCTCCAAACTATCAATTTAGATCCAAGCAGGTGTGTGAGAGCGCGTGCAAGCATCTGAGGCTGCAGCACAGCCAATATCACACAATGCTGGCCAGAGCGGATGTTCTCCGCAGCTTCAAAACGGCTTTCTCGCAGTTTTAAATACCTCACATGCATCCCACACTCACTGGGAGGTAATAACGAAGAGAATATGGGGAAGATTTACAATATCAAAACTAATCTCTCTCATCTGAAATTTCATTTCAGGATGTTTTCAACAGACATTTCTCTGAGGCGCTCTCTAAGAACAATATCTACTTGAAGTCATTTGAAGACGAGTAAGAGAATATGTGTGTGGACTAGGGCTAGACGATATACTGAATATTAAAAATATAGATCTAATGATTTTGCTAATGGTGTAATTTCAAAGATTTCATGATTTTTAAATGTTTTCGTAAAAATAAATGTCGGTAAATAGTGTAACTAGGCGCTTTGGGGCACCATTGAGTTCCATAGTAGGAAAAAAATACTATAGAATTCAATGGAGCACCCAGAAGTTTTTTTCCACAGAAGATATATGTACACGTTTTAATATTTGAACCACTTCTATTATTGATTGCTATAAGTGAAGGGAGTTTCAACCAGTATAACAACAAAAAAAAAAAGTGCATCCTGCCACCCTTTAAACTGGCCATCAATCATCTTGTCACAGTTAAAATATCCACATTCTACTTAATTTAATTTCCTACCATATCGAAGAGTCGGGGGTCTTTCATGCAGAGAATTCAGCTCGTGTGTTTGCATGATGCTATTAAAAGCTATTGACCAAGCGTTATAAAAGTTATCAATGCTGCTACAGATTAAATATGATGTGGATAATATTGAATAAATATCTTTTCGTCAGGTTAGATGATGATTATTAATCACTCAAACCCCTTTATCTAAACCTATCTACCTCAAACATCTACATGTTTGAAGCTTTTTAACACTTCTTATTCGTGTTTGTAGCTGTATCTGAATCCTCATCCACTGTTCAATGGTTTTCTGGGCAATATTAGATTCGGGTTCTAACCGGAAACACCATCTAGGTAAAAACATACTACAGCTTTGGGCACACTCATTCTAATTTCAAATACTATTTAGGACGGATACTACACAAACTGGGATGCAGTAAGTCACATGCTTAATTTCTGAATGAATCAGCCTTTTGAATGAATGATTCAATGACTCATTGAGACTGACTTGTTTAGTTTCATATTTAAACTATCATTTCATCTTTTAAATCATTTTAAATTTCAAAAATCATTAATGAAATTTAAATTATTTATGCAATTTTAATAAGTCTAAATTAGGGCTGTCTGCATTAACGTGTAAACACATGCAAAAACACATCAAAATCACTGAAGCATTTACGTAACACAGTTAGACAATCTTAGAATTTATCACACAGGTCACAATGGCGTCATCACCTGTAACACCAGTAAGCAGAAATTTCTATTCTAACCCTTTAACCTGATTTTGCTTCTCTGTTTGAGATCAGATCATTTTAAGCCGCTAAACTCCAGGAAAGCTTTCAGACCAATGATCAATCAATTAGAACAAAACAGTGCTATAAAGAAAAGTGACTAGAGGCCAGTTTTCAGTGAATTACTCATTTTCGTGTCTGTTTAGCTTTAAACACAAGCTCTGTAATGGTTTCCGAAGAGTGCGAGCCCTCATGCATCGCGCTGTGTGAACTACTGAAGGGAGCGTCAAAACAAAAAATACAAAAAAATCTTGAAAGCTGTACGGTCAGATGATACGCAAACTATGTTTCTCGGCTGGATAAAGCAAACCAGAGTCTCGCTAGTCACGTTTTGATGGATTAGGATTGCAATGAAGGAAAACCAAAATTGTGGAAACGTACAGGAGTCGTACAGTAAGCATGCGTGAATCCGTTATATTGATGCACAAACAAACCGTGTATATGCGCTGTTGACGCACTGATCGCACACTGTATTTATATTCCAGTACATTCACGTTGTTTCCACACATATTCAGGATAATGTTTTGATGTGCCATGTGTATATTGCGGTGTTTAGTAATTGTGAATGGATCAGTGTACTGTAGTAGTAGGTATTTGCAGTCAGGTCAAGGTGTTTTAGGAGTTTTTTGGCATCTGTACGTGGTCCTGTTCAGTGTCGCAACAACGCTCTTAGCTGTTGCTTCATTTCTGTAATGTTTTTTTTTAATGGGTGCTTTGGTGTGCATAAATTTATGAATTTCCTCCTTGGTTTCTTTTGTCCAAGTGTCCGTTTTTTGGAAAGACACCAAAATTAACCTTGAAAAAAGCTTGCAGAAAATACAGTTTTGTGAGAATCAACTGGTTTACTTTGCTGCATATATAGCAAATGATGACAAAAAAAAAATTCAACAAAAAGTGTGCGATTAATCGCAATTAATCATTTTAATCTACTGACAGCTCTAATATAAATGCATTCATGCCACCTATAAGCTTCATTTGAGTGGTAACAGCCCTATAGTGTCTTATTGTTCAAATTGACATTATTTATTAAATATAAAAACTGCTGCATAGCGCATGACGCATACATTTAGGTATAAGCAAAAAAAAAACTCACGGCAAAATATTGTATAACTAACATTAAATGACAAAATCCCCAAAAATATCAAAACATTATATTGCACACCCCTAATATTGAGATATAGCCTATATCGAATAATACCAGAAAGCTTAAATATATCAAGATATATTGTTTCTAGTTTCTAGATGTATTGTTTCCAGTTCTAGTACTGGTTTGTTACACTAAAGCGGTGCTGCTGTGCCTTATTTAAAGCAGCGTAACTCATCCTCTACTGCACCGGCTCTGAAATTACCTTTGAATAATTTCAGGCCTGATCTGCGACGGCTGTTAGTTTTATCCTCACGGACTAAACCTGGACCACAACCACCCTGCTAACACAGCATGTCTATGATAACTCATCCATCCCATCAGGTCTGAACACCACAAACACACGAGTGGTGATGCACACATACTTTACACAAACACACACTTGGAAGCTAAAAGCCTGCGCTAAGCATTATCACTAGGTTTGCAGTGGAAAGCGTGTAGAGCGTCATCAGAGGGATAATAAGAGAGAGAAAAAGAGCTGTTGCCAGGCAACCAGATTTGCTTGGCAGGTTCTCGGATGGATGTTTTTGGGTCTAAACTGAAAGCCTCTAGTTAGCTTTTTGCCCTTGTATATTAACATCACATCAAAAATAGTTATGAGAGTACTGCACTCCTATTGGTCTGAAAATATAATCAAATTAGCCAAAATATACAAAAAAGGGTGTGAGATGTTAAGTCACTCATGATTGATGTTTTTTCCAGTTGTTTACACAACAAACTTTTTATGCGTTTTTGAGGCCTAAAAATGCAAACTTTTGAAATCGGGTTTCAAAGTGCAATTTTTTTCAAAATGATACTGTTAACATTTTGTTAAACTACAAAAACAGGAATTTATGAAAACGGTGACATTATGCGCATGCGTATTACGTGTTATTACGTGTTTTACATGGGCCGGCATCCATAATACAGCGTCATTTCGCGGATCCTTGTAAACGGAGATAGCCTTGATAATGTTGTCATCTGTACACAAAAATGCTAAGGAAAACTTTTGTTTTTAGTACATCGTACTAAACGTACATAAACGTACCCGAACCACTGATTCGAAACAAAAGATTCGTAAAGCTTCGAAGCAGTGTTTTGAAATCAGCCATCATTATAAGATATTGTTGAAAAGTCTTTATTTTGTTTCATTGGCACACAAAAAGTATTCTCATCACTTTATATTATTAAAGTAGAACCTAGTCACATGAACTGTTTTAAATATGTCTTTAGTACCTTTCTGGATCTTAAGAGGGTAGTTGTGGCCTAATGATGAAGGAGTTGGGCTTGTAACCTGAAGGTTGCTGGTTCGATTCCCAGCCGGCAGGAATTGAAGGTGAATAAACAGCACTCTCTCCACCTTCGATACCATGACTAAGGTGCCCTTACCCCTAACCCCTAATTGCTCCCCTTGTAAGTCGCTTTGGATAAAAGTGTCTGCCAAATGAATAAATGTAAATGTAAAATGTAAGAGGTTCAGTGACATTAATGGTAATAGTACGGTGGCCGAGAGAGCTCAAAGCGCTGCAAATAAAAAAAAACACATGCAAATAAAAAAAAAAAAAACATGATCATCAGTTTGACAACACATGTGCTGCAAATCCTCACAACACATGCAAACTCAAAAACGCGCTGCAAATACAAAAAACGCTGCAAATAGCACAAACCACAACGGAAATGTTTCAAGGGGAACCCCAAAAAGTGACGGACCCTACTAGGAACTGCTTAATAGCTGAGTCCAAAACCAGTTCAACTCACCCTTCACTTATTCACTAATCCCTATATAGTGTACGGCATTTGAGTGCACAATGTGTTCACAATCATTAAATACTATAAAAACTGCAAACAAAAATAAACAACTGTACATTATTTCATGTATTTATTATTTTTAATAAAGTGTTTTTCAGTTTGCTAGAAACTCACGCTCACGGATGACGCGGTCGAGCGCCTCAGACGGCCGTTATGATGACGTCACATTAGTACGCTACAGATGATTAACCAATATTTTTAAATCATCCACTAAATTATCATCTCTTAAAGTTTAATGAGTTAACAACAATGCCACATATTAAAACACTTTTCTGTTAGTGAAACACATTACATGGAGTTAATGCCTACATAATATATTTTAATATTTTTTAGTTCGTGCTGTTGTCAAGTAGGATCTGTCACTTTTTGGGGTCCCCTTGAAACATTTCCGTTGTGTTTTGCGCTTTTTGTAGCGCGTTTTTGTATATGCAGCGTGTTTTTGTGTTTGCATGTGTTGTGAGGATTTGCAGCACATGTGTTGTCAAACTGATGATCACGGTTTTTTTTATTTGCATGTGCTTTTTTTATTTGCATGTGCTTTTTTTTATTTGCATGTGTTTTCTTATTTGCATGTGCTTTTTTATTTGCATGTGTTTTCTTATTTGCATGTGCTTTTTTATTTGCATGTGTTTTCTTATTTGCATGTGCTTTTTTTATTTGCATGTGCTTTTTTTTATTTGCATGTGTTTTCTTATTTGCAGCGCGTTGAGCTCTCTCGGCCACCGTACAATAGAGGACTCACTGAGCCATCTGATTTCATCACAAATATCTTAATTTGTGTTCAGAAGGTGAATGAAGGTCTTACGGGTGTAGAACGACATGACAACTTTCATTTTTGGGTTAACTAACCCTTTAAAACATTATTATTTTTCTTTAGCTGGCTTGCAAGAACTGACATTTCCAAAAACTCCACAGCACACTTTTCAAAGACAAAAAAACAATTAACACACAAAAAAAAAAACCATCAGTTTAAACTACACACAATATTAAGTTGATGTAATGATCATCATTATGTCATTTAAGTTTTGGTAATAGGTCCTCTGAATCTTCTACCCATTCTCAACAAAAGTAACCACTTTGATCCATTCGATTTTGATTAAGTAGTGACAGAATGAACAAGGCAGGCCACTGAAAATCTTGGAGTTGTCCACCACACCATTAATCTGATAACAGTAATACGTTACATTCAACACTATCTGGATGATTGTTTTCCCATCACACTTGTGTGTGTTGCAAAATTAGGCCTGATAACTACAAGCAACTACAAACAAATCTTTCTACACTCAAATACTGAGATCACTGCACACCATAAAATTTCCATACAGAGGATCGTGATTTCAAGAGCACTGCTTGTGTATCTGCTCGCAGCGTGTAAGTGTCACATGACGGGATTGTCAGTGTGAAATCGTGATGAGTCTCAGCGGTGGAGACAGGTGAGAGGAGTGTTATTGCATCTGCCCACTCAGCCCATACCATCCTCAGCCTAAAAGACCTCTGGGAGCGTCTGCACTAAAAATACAGGCCTAATAGGGGGGTGCAATTACTGTGTGTACGAGTGCATAAGACTTTAAAGGATTGGCGCTATCATCAGTGAAACGAAGTTCAATGACCTTGGCTGGAAGTAACCAGACGTAAGACGAGGTGATAATTTCATAATAACGAGGTATAAGCGTTGGGTTTTCAGGTAAACGCGCTGAGGACCCTGCGGAAGAAGAAAAACACAACAAAGAATCCTCGAGGGATGAGTGCCTGCTATAGACTCACCCTTTCATCTAGCGCTCACCTCAGGCCCTCGGTTCGGTGTGTGTGAGGGGGGTTACATTATGAGCATTGAACCCTTTCACAGCTCTTGCCCTGAAACAATAACCTGCTCAGAGAAGAGAAAGAATGTAAAAAGATCAGAAGACCGTGGAGAAATCAAAGAGAATCAGAGAGAACAGAGTCTGACAACCCACAAACACACACACACACACACTCACACACACACACACGACCATAGAAGACAAACAAAGCATTCGTTCAAAATCATGACGTTCTTTAAAAAAAGAGTGTCTGCGCCCTCTCTTATATGAAAACATTTCAGGCCCATGTTTTTTCTTAAAACCATTTCCTGTTAGCCGCTGTGCTCCGCTCTGGGTTTGTGTAAGTGACTGATGTGTTTTGTGGGTCTCTGTGGTGCTGGCCGACCCACTGATCTGATCTCATTATACCAGCCAACCCAGAATACTTCCAAACGCAGTAACACAAGCCAAACACACAGAGTGCCGCTATACAAAACAACACTAGCTAAACACACAAGCTCCGCTCCAAAACCTGGTGAGACGCCTTATCGGGGCATACGCAAATTCAAAAGCAAAATTGCATGTATCCTTCATGGACAAAGCAATGCCAGAATGCACTGAGCTCTGTGGGAAATGTTTCTTCAAATCAGCATATTAGAATGATTTCTGAAGGATCATGTGACTGTGCAGCCAAAATTATTTGCCCATTATTGCTGTAAAGCTGCTTTGACACAATTTGCATTGTAAAAAGCGCCAAATAAGTAAAGATGTCTTGACTTGACTTGACTTGACTTGACTTGACACTGAAGACTGGAGTAATGACTGATGAAAATTCAGCTTGAAAATCCAGCCCTGGCCCACTGGATCTGTACAACGATGAATACAGCATTGTAGCCTAACCACCAAATATCTCTTCCGTGAACACTTAATCCCTTCATTAAAAAAAAAAAAAAAAAATCTATCCTTTCCTTTTTCCCTTCCTACTCTAGCTTATGTTACTGAGCAATGTCTGAAACTTGTATTGTGAGCACTTCCTGTGTCTATTTGCCAATTCATGAAGAATCGCTTGTTTTGTATTCCTCACTTGTAAGTCACTTGCAAAAAAACTCAGTATTTTGTTACTTTGGATAACAAACAAATTGTCATCTTTCAAATTCTGTCCATCATGAAATTCAAGATCGCTGTATATCATTTCAAACAGCAGTGAAGCGCGCGAGTGAGCGCGATCATCTCTTCCTCTTTAATACTAGTTAATGAATAAACACAAATGAACATCTGAAGGTATGTTGAAAGATACAGTACAACTAACTGAAACGTATCATATCTCGTGTAATCGCTCAAACTGTGTTTCAACTGCGCAAAGATGTCAATAAAACAGCTTGTAAACACTCGGGCAACAGGTTTTCACAACAAAGCCCGCCCTATTGCAACTCAAAACTAGCCCAGCGGGGTACCACGGTAAAAATCGCTTTGCGGGGGGTAAAATCCATGTTTTTGGCAGAGTTCCCCTGGTAAAATGTGCATTTCAGGGGCTTAATATCATGTTATTTGGGGTCGCTTCAACCCACGGACAGAAAAACAACCCGTGGCAATGGCGTAAAAGTAGCCCAAATACGCGGACTTCGCAACACTGGGCAAGAGCGTGATTTTTTTTTCCCACCAGTTCAGTGGAAATCCCGCTCTGGAGCCGATTCAAAACAATTCATTGGTCATGTCAATCACAGTTAACGATTGTCTACACCAGTAATTCTTAAAGTGTGGTCCGCCATCACCCCCTAGTGGTCCGCGAAAAGATGACCTAAACTAGGCAACCCGCACCGGATCGCGGGGGCGGGGGGATTGACGTCAGTGTGTTTTAATAACGAAATGGATCATATCATTGCATTTGTGCTTGAATAATTAGTTTTTGACTTGAAACAGTTGCATATTAAACTTAAATTTAGTTTATCCTTCCTATTTTGTTGTTTTTGGGGGGCGTGTTAGAGTGGGATTCTGTTAGGTGGTCCTCAGAAAAAAAATTGGAAGATAAAGTGGTCCTTGGGCTGAAGAAGTTTGAGAAACACTGGTACACCCAACCCGGATCCCTGAACCTACCAGTCACTGTAACCTCAGCCAATGAAATTGGTTGCAGTGCGGGGATTATTGTTTAATTTAAAAAAAGCAGTTTTCTTTCGTTTTCTCCCCCTGCTGTACCGAACCGAACCGTGACTTCAAAATCGAGTCGTCAGTTTTGGGTATCGTTACACCCCTAATGGTAAGGTATATTACATAAACAATAGTAATAATTTAACTTGACTTACAAATCCTTCATGAAAAGATACTAAAATATTCATATGAACATGAAAGATGATCATATACGGATACAGAGGGGAAAAAAAAGGTGTTTATGAAGGACAGATGAGATAAGGAAATGTGAGGAAATAAAAACAAGAGAAAAGAAAAGAGAGATTTTGCCAGTGAAGGGTGTCCATTACGTAACACTATATGAGCACATTAAACCTATCCAGGAGGACAGCAGAAGTTCTGGGCAGCTGTCGTTCAGATCACGCATGCAGAGCAATCGTCGAATCTGACACGGCACTGTTCCAGAAAGACTTCATCCAAAAAAAGACTTGTACAGATGCACTAAAACACTCACATGCACAGATCTGAACAAACAGAGAGTGCTGAATGAGGCTCTGAAGCTGGTCAACAGGACAGCCCTGTCAAAACTGTTGCAGAGACAAATATTTACACTTCCTGTGAGTTTATCGGCAGAGGTTCAGAGAGCCGTTTCAGACCTCCATCACCTCAGACCATCCCTGGTCTCTCTTCTTAATGAAAGAAGCTTTCACACAAACACACTTAGCTGCAGATTCCCTACACAGACAGCTTCCTATCTAAGACAGCATCCTAACCACCATGAAACTGATTTGAAACGCTCTCCTTTGGAAGCAACTCAACTTTATAAGACTGGACTCACAATTGCTACACTCTTAAAAACAAAGCTTCTTTAGTGGCATATGGTTCCATGACGAACCTTTAACATCCATGGAATCTTTCCTTTCCATTTTCAAAGTGAAAAAAGGATCCTTAGATTGTTTAAATATTTTTCACTCTAATGGTTCTTATGAAGTCTTCACTTAAAAAAGTTCTTTGGGGGAACCAAAAAGGGAGCTTTTATTGCACTGCTACGAAAACCCTCTTTTGGAACCTTTATTTTTAAGACAACACAATCTTCTAATAACCGTAAAAATACACAGCTAGTAAAGTCAGGCTAATACCGTTTTGAATTAAATAGGTTTCATCACGTTCATCATATTTGGCTTTTTTTTTTTTTGCTTGTCTCAGTGCATTATGGGATTGTTGTCTTTGCTAGGATATTTGCAACACTTTCTTAGAATTTACTAAAATTATGTTTATTATGCTTCTCACCTTTTAAACCAGACTCCGTCGGAAACGCAATTATGATGTCTTAAAATCCTGCCTCAGTAGGCAGCTCACTATGTTCGGGAACAGAGTTACCGCCTACAATTCACTTCTCTATTGAAGATTAATAGATCGTCATGAAAAATATCATGGATTTCAATGCATTTACAAGACAGGAATAAATACTGCTGCTGAAATAAAATACACTATGTGGACAAAAGTATTGGGACACATCTCTTAATTGTTGAATTCAGGTATTTCTATTAAACCCATTGCCACAGGCGTATAAAAGTTTTGCAAACTTCATCCCTGCTAGATACTCCATGGTCAACTGTATATGGTATTATTGAAAAGTTGAAGCGCTTAGGAACTGCAGCATCTCAGCCATGAAGCGGAAGAGCACAAGGTCATGAGTGCGGAGGTGCATTGTGCGTAAAGGTCGGTGACGCTGTGCTGAAGAGTTCCAAACTTCCACTGGGATTAATATCAGCACAATAACCTCAGGAGCTTCATGGCAAGGGTTTCCATGACCGGGCAGCTGCATGCAAACCTCACATCACAAGTTCGATGGAAAGCGTCAGATGAAATGGTATAAAACATGCAGCAAATGGACTTTGGAGAAGTAGAAACTGTGGAGTCACGAATCATGCTTCTCTGTCCGGCAGTCTGATGGGCGAGTCTGGGTTTGGCAGATGTTTTAAGAACGTTACCTGCCTGCCTTGGTGTAGGAGGGATAATGGTATGGGGTTGTCTCTCAGAGGTTGGGCTAGGCCCCTTACTTTCATTGCAGGGAAATTGTAATGCTTCAGCATACCAAGACATCATGGACAATGCTATGCTTCCAACTATTTGGGGATAAAGAAAATTAGATCCATAAAGACATGTTTGGTCTGAAAGAACCTGACCGGCTCATAAAGCCCTAATCTTAAACCCATCAAACACCTTTAGGATGAACTGGAATGGAGATTGTGATCCAGGTCTTCTCGTCCAAAATCAATGCCTGACCTTACAGATGCTCTAATGGATGAATGGGCAAAATTCCCACAGGAACACTCCAAAATCTTGTGGAAAGTCTTCACAGAAGAGTGGAAGCTGTTGTAGCTGTTGGACCAACTCTATATTAAAGGGTTATTTCACCCAAAAATGAAATTTCTGTCATTAATTCCTCACCCTCATGTCGTTCTACACCCGTAAGACCTTCGTTCATCTTCTGAACACAAATTAAGATATTTTTGATGAAATCCAATGGTTCAGTGAGAATGAACACTTCAGATGTCCAGAAAGATACTAAAACATATTTAAAACAGTTCATGTGAGTACAGTGGTTCAACCCTAATATTATAAAGTGATGAGAATACTTTTTGTGCTCCAAAAAAACTAAATAACGACTTTATTCAACAATATCTAGTGATGGCCGATTTCAAAACACTGCATCGAAGCTTTACGAATCTTTTGTTTCGAAACTAGGCTTCGTTACTTCATATGTGATTCGCAATTCCAATAGTTCACGTGACTTTGGTACATGAACCGAACCACTGATCTGAAATAAAAGATTCGTAAAGCTTCGAAGCAGTGTTTTGAAATCGTCCATCACTAGATATTGTTGAAAAGTCGTTATTTTGTTTTTTTTGTGCACAAAAAGTATTCTCGTCGCTTTATAATATTAAGGTTGAACCACTGTACTCACATGAACTGTTTTAAATATGTTTTAGTATCTTTCTGGACATCTGAAAGTGTTCATTATCTTGCTGTCAATATGTTCTGAAGATGAACGAAGGTCTTACGGGTGTGGAATGACATGAAGGTGAGTAATTAATGACAATTTTAATTTTTGGGTGAACTAACCCTTTATTATATATATTCAGAATGCAATGTCATTACAATCCCGGTTGGTGTAACGGTCAGACTCAGGTGTCCCAATGGATAGCCACTGAAAGTGGCTTTGTGCAACAGGCCTCTAGTGTGTTTGTGAGAGACGGTAAGAGTGAGACCATTTCCAGCCAGCTTATCACAACAGTCCAGCGATGTGCACATATGACCAGGGCATCCCCTTACCATATCACTGACACTGTCATGCCAACAATTAGACAAGCCCCAGAACAGCTGGATGTGAGAGTCACCATTACAAACTCACAGGGCACAATATGTGGAGTATATGGAAAGGGCACGGAGGATATGAGATGAGTCTGAAACCGTAGAACATGATGAAAGGGTTGAACGGTTTGGCCTTTGTTTACATTTCATATAAGGCATATCTGAATATGGTAGGAGGTAGATGGAAATGGGGCACTGCTCCAAGTATTTCCCATGAGAAACGCAGAGTAGAAAGACAAATAGTAGGGAAAGGAGTGAGAAAGAGAAGAGAGAGCCTCTGTACTCAGCTGTTAGCCTAATGATAAAACTAATGAGACAGCTGACCAGTATCAGCTGTCGCTGCTCTAAATACACATACACACTCACAAACACACGATCGTTCCCATAACCTGTGGATCAACATGGTTCAGTTTGGGACTGTTAGTACTAATTGCATTTAACACAGCATTTGTGTGAGATGGGGTGCAGAGCTCTGTTGTGATGTATCAGTGACAGCATACAGTGGTATTTCCTGGAGTTTTATGGGACCGCAGAGAATGAAGACCCTCCGAAGTCCCTTCACACACCGGACCAACACAAATAAATCAGCCCAACCGCACTGCACTCGACTCAAAACACATCTCTCATTCACATGGTAAAGACTGCTATACATGAGAACACTGAAAATATCCAACAAACAACTGTTGTGCTGTTCTGGAATTAGTTAGATACTCATGCAGATTAAGCCATTTATTTAGACAAAAAACTTTCATATTGAAGATTTTTTTAACTGTTTGTGAGTTTCTGATAGGCTTGCTGCGATGGTCGGTGTTCAGCTGCATCACCGGTTACATCACTTGCCCACCGGCCATCGCCGTCATTTAGATTTTTTATAGTAATAAAAATCATTTAGATTTGGTAAGAAAACAGATACTGAAATTAAAAACTGAACTTGTTAAACTCAGAGTCGCAGCACAGATCAGCCGCCAGAGATAGATTTCATTTATCACGAGAGAGAGGATCTGACTGACTGATTTCGTTTCAAAGTAAAATGTAAAAGCACCTATTTGGCAATATTTTGGTTTACACCCAATGCCCGCAAAGGATTAGTTGTGTTTTTCTAGTTGTTGTGTTTTTCATTAAGAATAATATTGAACCCTCCATTCAAGCAATTAACTCTTCGCATACAGTTTGATTGACAGGTGATCTGACCAATCATAACCCAGAATCCGCCATTTTGTCCGACAAAGCAGTCAGGGGAGTGAGTAGATTAACGTTGGTGAACTTGAACTTGAACTTGTCTTTCTGCGCTTGAAACAACATTCCTTCTGATGTTCATTCATGTTTATTTGATGCTATAAATGAACTAGTATGAAGAGATGATCGGTTCACGAGGAGCTACAGCGATCTGTCACGACACATTACACTTTTTATTGTTTAAACTTCTTTTAAAAAATTACAATATTTTAAATATGAAACTGTTTCATACGTTGTCAGTGTCCTCTTTGCTCTGTGATGTATTTTTCACTGCATGAGAACTTGATGTGTGGCGTGAAAGCATAGCAACAGTAACTAAAGGGGGCGGGTCAGTTGCCTCCCCCAAATTGAAACTAATTCAAAAGTAAAATGCGCACAGCTCTTCATAACGGTGCGTTCACTGGTGCAGAGGGTTTTCAGTTCAATTTCCACAAGAATGAACTGCATTAGTGTGTTGAGAAATCGAAAGACTTCATCCAAAAAAGCAACGTTGCCTTCATTGTTTTTTTCTAAACTCTTTTTTAGTCCAAAGCTAAATCACTGCAAGAACCATTTTTAGAGAACATATCTTTAATTATTTTTATTAGATTACTTACTCTACTATTCAAAAGATTTTGAAAAGAAGTGTCTCATGCTCACTGAGACAATACAATGCAATGATTTGAATAAAAATACAGTAAAAATGACAGTTAAATATTGTTACAATTAAGGTTACACTTTATTTTAAGGTGTCTTTGTTACACTGTAATTATACATTTAAGTACTGAGTAATATTAACTAACTACATGTACTTACTTTAGGTTTAGGATTAATTGCATGTAATTATGCATAATTCATATATGCAACATATATAACAATGACACCGTAAAAAATAAAGTGTTACCCAATTTACTCTACTTTTTAAATGAGTAATTTATTCCTGCCGAAGTTTCAGCAGCCAGTCTTCAGTGTCACATGATCCTTCAGAAATCTGATTTGTTGCTAAAGAAACATTTCTTATTATTGTCAATGTAATAATATTTTTTTGTGGAAACCGTGATGCATTTTTTTCTGGATTCTTTGATGAATAAAGTTCCAAAGAACAGCATTTATTTAACATAAAACATCTTTTGTAAAATCATAAATGTCTTGATTGTCACTTTTGATCACTTTAATGAATCCTTGATTAATTAATTTCTCTCAAAAACTTTAACAATAATGATTGAGAGTTGAGCAAAGTAATAAATCACAATCACATTTTCATGATGATTTTTAGTATTGCTGAATAACTGTTTTCCATTTTAATGGTTTTTAAATATAATTCATTCCTGTGCTCAAAGATGATTTTTAGTAGTGCTGAATTTGTGGTACAGAAAACAGATGCCTAAATATCAAAACGTTAAATTGTCATTCAACGGACAATCTGATACAATTAATTACTAGAATTGACGGATGCTGTACGTTTCTCTATTGTAGCTCCTGTTTAATCCAATGATCGTGATGAAACTGCTGAGGCATCAGTGGGACGCGGGAGCTATGGAACTGGACGCAGATGCCGGACCCTAACGATGAGCAGGAAGTAGCCCCGTGTCGTCCCGTCTCACTGCAGCCAGCAGCTCTTAAACTCCCCCAGGAGTCTCCGCTTCAGATCTCCAGCTCCATCTATTCCCCCCCTCCACGCCTCTCTCCCTCTCTATAAAGCTGTCAGTCGCTCTAAGATGGTTTAGAGGATCCCCTGCGATAATTCCACATTCACAAAAGCGGCCTGCGGACAATAGGCCTCTTTATACCAGTGTGTGTGTGGGTAGATTTTATTTAGCTCGCAGTCAAGCGTTTGATGATATGCGGGTACGGCCCGTGAGGAGGGGCATAACGGTGCTCTTCACGCGTTTAACACTGACGGCTAAAAACACATGCAACACAATAGAGATACTTATGAAAGCCATGTGAAGAATGGAAGGATGGACATAAGGGGGGTTGAGGGACAGGGGAAGAGGGTCGTTTGTACGGCCGGACTGAAGTACATGGCACACGGCGACCTGTCATTCACAGCTCTGACAGCTGGGACACGCCCCTTCAGGAAGGCGATGGAGACGTCGACAAGAGCCGTCACTCCAAATGACACATTCTCATACGCATAAACACAAGAGAGCACGCACATATCTGCCGCAGACCCCCTGCAAGTGAACCCAAGTAAAAGAAGCTGTTGGCCTTAATATTCATTTAATGTCAGGATGCGTTTTCTGCTCTGTGAAGGGAGACAGGCGTGGAGGCAGAGGCTGTGTTAGTCTATCTCTCTCACGCACACGTCTTGACACCTCAAAAGCTTAAAATCACAGCTTGAGAGAGACACTGTGACCTCTAAACACATGGGAACACAAACTCATAAGTCTTTAGCGCACTCTCAATATTCGTCAGAGGGGTTTGGTTACCTCCTGCAAACTCACCTTCACACTTAAAGGGATAGTTTAGCCAAAAATGAACATTCTGTCATCATTTATTAACATTCACGTCATTCCATACCTTTATGACTTTCTTTCTTCTGTGGAACACAACGGGAGATGTTTAGCAGAACGTGCAAGCTTCTCTTTTCCTTTCATTTAAAATGACTTTAAATAGGGTTTTAAAGCTACAACTCCAATAAAGCATCAGAAAACGGTACATATGACTTTACAGCTTTAGAAAACTGAATATAGCACACATGACAGCCTCAAATGAGGCACACTGAGGAATATTTAGTCAATATTCACTGAAAATTTTCAGCTTGAGAGACATGGTCACCATTGCACTTAAATGAATCATGGCGTAGTTTATTAACACATTTTTCTATGTTCTTGATTTGAATCATATCTTCAAAATGCATTTATTGAAATTGCTTAGAATCTGCATAAATCTGTTAACTGTGAAAACAATTAAATCAGTTAAAAACTAAAATAAGGCTAGCTGTGGCACAATGACAATTAAAATAGTTGATTAACTTATAATTAATGTATAAATGTAAATATATAAACTATTCACTGTATATTATAAATATACTGTATAAACCTAGTTATTGCGCATTTCAACAAATTGCGTTAATTGGTACTATTACAGAAATCTCATACTTGCATATTTTTAGTCATATATATAAATGAAACATCATATTATGTTTTTTAATTTATGATAAACGTTAAAATGGATGTCAATTTTACACACAATTAAAACACATTAGGTTACACTTTATTTTACATTGTAATTACTCAAATAAGTACTCAGTACTGTTCATTAACTATATGTAGTTTAGAGTTACAGTTAGGTTTGGTTACTTATAATTAAGCACAATTTACTGTTATTACTACAGTAAGTACATGTAGTAACTATGGCACTGTAAAATAAAGTATTAATCTTAGATTTAGACCAAGATTTGTTTTGAGTATGTATGAAAAAGAACAGCTTGTACATGAAGGGGAGTAAATGATTAATTTTGGGGTAAACTATCCCTTTAATAAAAATCTGTGTGTCTTTGTACACCTGAAGTCAACCATGCCCTATAGGCTCTTTCCAAATAAATGAATGGCTAGACTGCACTGGGTTTCTTTTTTCAGACTCATGACTAATGAGAATAAATGGACACGCAGTCTGGTCTCTATACTCCAGCATGCCCATCTGTTCCAATCAGAGAGCGATTGGGCCGGGGACTGGCTAGGAGCAGTGACGGCAGCTGGTAAACTACACCAGGTACACGGGGACCGTGGCGGGGCCCACAGATTTAAAGGGCAGCTATTGATTTTTGAGCTCATCTGGTCTGCGATGGACATCTGCACATTAGAGTGGCACTCTGGGCCATCATGAACTGATGTAGCTACTGCTCTCCTCAGGTCTGCACTGCCAAAAAAACATGAGACAGGACAAAAGGATTACAGATCCTGTCGGCACTCTGACACAGTGTCACAATCACTCAGGATGTTTAAAAATTCATTTTGAAATGCCACAAATAGAACAGAAAAAATACCTGACATTTTGTTTGCAGAGGCCTTGAATTTATTGATGCAAGTACACCAAATATATACATATATATATACATATATAGTCAGGGCTGGTAGGTTACTTTAAAAATGTATTTCACTACAAAATACATGCTTTAAAAAGTAATTTGTAACGTATTTTGTTACATTACTCAAGTTTAGTAACTTAATCTAAATACTTTAGAATACTTCAGAACACTAATAAGTGTGGAAGAAACACAAATAAGGTAATTGTGAGTTTTTACCTCTCAATTCTGACTTTTTTCTCAGAATTGCGTGATATAAAGTTGCAATTGTTATAAAGTTATAAAGTCAGAATTATGAGATATAAACACGCAATATTGAGAAAAGTCAGAATTATGAGATATATAGGAAAAGTCAGAATTGCAAGCAAAGAAGTTGAGATATAAACTCGCAATTGCAAGAAAAAAAGTCAGTATTGCAAGTTATCATGTAATTCTGACTTTATAACTTGCAATTATGAATTTATATCTCCCAATTCTGATTTTATAAAACGCAGTTGTGAGTTTAAATCTTGGATTTTTGAAAACAAAATTCAGAATTGTGAGATTCAAACTCGCAATTGCCAGGAAAAAAGTTGAATTGTGAGATAAAAAGTTGTGATTACCTTTTTTTTTTTAACAATCACAAGGGACTCAAACAACTGTCGCAAAACATGAAAACAGTCGTGGATCATCCAGTAATGTTTACATTAATGTTTAAATGACATCAAAATTCAAAGTAATCACTTTGGTAATCTAAAATACTCTTCAGATGTAACTGTAATCTGATTACCACCCATTTAAAATGTAACTGTAATGAAATACAGTTACTCAAATTTTGTATTTTAAATAAATAACTAAGTTACTTGTATTTCGTTACTCCCCAACCCTGTATATATATATATATATATATATATATATATATATATATATATATATATATATATATATATATATATATGCCGTTCAATAGTTTTTGAATGTCTCTTACGCTCATCAAGCTAAGAACCGTAGAATTTTTGAAATATTATTACAATTTAAAATAACTTTTATACTTTAATCGTTTTTAAATATAATTTATTCCTGTAATCAAAGCTGAATTTTCAGCATCTTTACTCCAGTCTTCAGTGTCACATGATCCTTCAGAAATCATTCCGCTGATTTGCTGCTCAAGAAACATTTCTATCATGTTCAAGATTTAATGAATAGAAATTTTGAAATAACAGCATTTACTTGAAATAGAATCTTTTGTAACATTATAAATGCCAGTCACTTTTGATCAATTTAATGCACTGTTGCTTAAAGGTGCAATATGTAAAAATTTGGCCACTAGAGGGCGTACAATCAAAACAACAACAACAACAACAACGGCGTAGCTTGAATTATGGGAACTGTCGTCTTCAACTGAAATGGAACCAGAAATTGAGAAAAAAAAAAAAAAAAAAAAACGTTGTGAAAAACCGCAAGAATGTACATTGGGAGAATGTATGGATGTAGTTTTAAAAAATTGCTATTTAATTACTATGAATGTTTTGTTACTTAAATTATTATTATATTTTCCATCAAAATATCAAAAAATGCCTTCAATTTTATTCACATAAAATGTACATATGCCTGGCGTATGGGTCCGTGGTGCTGGAGGCCCCCTCAAAGGGTTATGAGCCACTTAAATTCTGGTTAGATTTACCACTGTACACTGCAAAGTAAGCCACATCTGAAGCAGCATGTAAATCAAGACAAAATCAAGTTAAAGCAGAAGAGCGCAAAAAGGCAAAAATAAAGGAAAACTACAGAAGAGTTCACATATGATGTCACTGCTGGTGGGCGGAGCCCAATCTCATGATTCCCAGGTGCACAGATCTGTGGTTCATCATGGCACAATCCTGGATAGGACTAAACCCACATCATTCCCAAACTGTAACCAGTGGAAAATTCCTTGTATGTTAGGCATACCTGGCCAATAAAGCTGATTTGATTAAAAAAAAAAACCTAAATACAGTTATTCAGAACGCTGAAAGAGGGAGGCTTGAACATCACTGCTGGCTTTTCTATGATTTATTCCTCCAACAAGGTTCTGTCTCGCACAAAGAAATTACTGCATACAAAAAAAGCATGCAATACATCATTGTATCAAAGCTCTAAAAATATCCTGTCCCTACGCTCACAACCAAACTATAGGTACAAAGCAGCCTCATTCTCACATAACATGCGAGACAGCACGTGTATGAGCGTGCCTTTGAGCCGCTGACATCAGAAATGGATGAGATGTCTCGGGTGGGCTCTGAATTTATATCGCTTATTACAATGTGATCTCTGAAGAGGGCAAAATCTTCTCAAACTGATAACGTCAGTCTATCACAATTCCCTAAATAACTACTGTGAGAGTGAGCCGTGAGGCATATGGAGATCTGTGCTCAGTAGCCTCTGTATAATCATTTTTAACTGTATCATCACCATTTACAGTATCGGTGTCACATCTGGTCATTAAAGTGTCAAAATTCAGCATGAAATAAAAGTATTTTTTTTCCTTGTTGTGATGTATATGTGTGACGTTATGCGTATTTGTAGTCGTGGCCTAATGGGGGGTCGTCGGGCTTTTAACCTGAAGGTTGCTGGTTCGATTCCCACGCTGACAGGAATTGAAAGTGGGGATTGTGAATAAAAAGCACTCTCTCCATCTTTGATACCATGACTAAAGTGCCCTTGAGCAAGACACCTAACCCCTAATTGCCTCACTTGTAAGGCGCTTTGGATAAAAGCGTCTACTAAATGACTAAATGTAAACGTAAATTGTGACGTATGAGTGAAACAGCTTCTCAAATGTATTGCGGGACTAGATTTTGTCCATTGGGAATTGATTGGATCGTTGAAACGTTGTTTGCTGTTGCTGTGATCTCATGTGAGCGACAGTTTGTCCCGCCCTCACACCAAGAAGAACTGTTTTTGTTAATACAATGAAAGTCAATGGGGTCCAACACAACACTGACTTTCATTACAAGATCAAAAATGTGTCTTTTTGTCTTCCGCAGAAGAAAGAAAGTCATACAGGCGTGAGGCTCAGTAAATGATGACAGCATTTTAATTTGGGGATGAGTTATCCGTTTAAACAGAAAAACGGAGGGATGTAGAAGGGAAGGGAGCTGTTGGTCAGAAATTTTATTAGCATGACTTTACATTCATGGCAAACAGAGACCTAGTTTTGCATGTACATGTGGCTGTGTGCGTAACACTGGATTGTCAGAGCTGTAATGAGTCCCATGGGAATGACCAGCTGTCTTCCAGCCAGGAAATCCACTTTACACCAGTTACTTTCCTCTTCCTTAACTGCTCGCTTCCCTCTTTTTAATTTTCTCTCTCTTTTTCACATCCCTCTGAGCTGTGCCAATGGTTCGGCCTTCTTAAAGAGCTTCTTTGCGAACACCTGCTCAACAGTGTCCTGACACACACACACACACACACACACACAATCACAACCGCACCACAACTGAAGGACAACACACTCACTATGAACTGACCCAGTCACTCCAGAACCACCAAATACAGTCCATTCACGGGTAAAGTTAATTGGACTTTATTACCACAGTATTCTTTAAAGTATGCTATATGACCAAATGTATGTGGACACCCAAACACTGACTGTACCCATAAGTGTTTGTTCGGTTTGTTTGGTCTGGACCAGAAAACAAAAACAAAACATATAGTCCTGGTCCGCTTAGCGTTCACACTGGCATTTGTAACAGCAAACCTAAAGTTACCGAACCAAAGGCATAGGGATACGGTCACAACCTGATTGGTCGGCTTTTATGACGTATATTTCGTTGTTAACCGAACGTTCAAAACAATGCTGTGCGCTGGATTAAACGCCATCATTTTATGCGTGTGCATATGGTTTTATTTTTACCAGCTGAGAGCTCACTATGAGCTCATAAAATGTTCAAAACAGCACCAGGATTTCCTCCGTCAAATGCAGAAATGAAGATCTGCTGCAAACAGACAGCAGTTCCGTCGTCTGTACCGACTAATGGGAAACACAGGTCCTTTGATGAGAAGAACCAGGTATGCTTACATTATGTCCTTTCAAATCAAAGAATAAAGTGCATTACTTACACGATCAGAATTGCATTTCTTTGATAACTGTTAAATCAAGTTATTTTTTGTGATTCTCGTTGCTCCACGTTTGCCCTCTACTTAATTTGGATACACCGATCTTTCCGCGTCGTTCAAATCAGCTGACTTGTAGCGTCGCATCTTGTGACATCACGTCCTGTTTTTGGTTCGTTTACATGTCTTTGGTCCGTGTTGCGTTCATATATCAATCGAACTGCACCAGAGTTCGTTTGGAAGCGGACCGAGACCCATCTTTTTAGCGGTTCAGGGTTCGGATGGCAGCGTTCACATATGTTCAAACGAACCGCACTAACTGAGCAATCGCACCAGGGTTCATTTTAATCAAACCAAACATGACAAGTGTGAACACACCCTTAATTTACCCTTAATAACGAATTGTATTAATGTGAATCAAAATTTCACACCATCTATTTTTTAAATACATGTCATAGATCTTTTCTTAACACAACTGTCTCTTGTCGCTGATGTCAGTTCTAGCCAAAACACATTTCACATTTCAGGACTTGTATCGCAGACAGGTCTAGATAGATATTTAACCTGCTATATCTCTTGGGCATTAGCTTTTTTGTCAGATAAAATCATGTGGCATGTGTTATTTGGGTGGGGTGTATTGTGCAGACCTGGCAACCCTGTTCCTGACCGTTCACACACGAAGCGGTTTGAGTTCCCATGCCTCGTCTCGCGCATGACAAGTTTTAAATATGTGGAGCTCGAATTTTTTTAAAAAACGTTTCTCTTAGACCTGCTATTTTATATCACAGCTCAGGGTCTGGCATTCTCTGTGAATGGACGCTTATTGTAGATTATACACGCCCTTAACCCCTTTGGCGTTACTGTGGTATTCCTACCTGTCGAGCAGATGCAAAGCAAGCTCTCCGCTCATTCCACCGATGTTCACTGTCGTCTTCTTATTTGGTTCTGTGGCTTTTTGTCTCTTCGTGTTCCTCCGTCTTCCTGTATTGACATGCGAATTCGCAAACATTTCGCCCCTTCCAAAACTCACGTTCACTTAACCTACGTCGCTCTCCGCTTCCGGCTTGCCATATATGGAGTGAACGTGCAAAATGATTGACAGGCAGAAAGCGCCTCAAATTATTATATTATATTATATTATATTATATTATATTATATTATATTATATTATATTATATTATATTAGTAGAGTGCAAGCTGCAGACACAAAATAAAAGCCACAATGAAATCAAAATGAACAATTTGTGTTTTTTATGGAATATTGCAGTATTTTCTATTTATGATTTCTCTTTGCACATCATATATATAGTCATGTACCCGGTCATCAAAATAATATATAACTTTCTCTTCCTATTGCGACATTTCGGCTGTGTCTGAAAACTGGAAAATGCTGCCTTCTTAGGAAACATTTCAAGGTAGGAAGTCATCAAGGCAAGTCCGAAATCCGATTTACTTCCTGTTTCCTGAGATGCCTTCATCTGACCGATTTTTGAAGGCAGCATAGATGAATCCTTCACTGCCTTTGATATCCCACAATCCTGTGCGTTCCATTCTGTAACAGTAGAGGTAGAAAAATAAAGATGGCGTCCGAAAGTTGCGTTTGCTGGTCAGTTTGTCTGAAAATGTACATTTTTGACCAATATTTTCTACTTTTGATGTCAATTCTACTGAGAAATTACTACTGTAGTAATTGACCCTTTGCCGGAAGTTTGATTGACAGGTGATCTGACCAATCATAATGCTGAATCCGCCATTTTGTCAGACAAAGCAGTCAGGGGAGTTAGTAGATTAACGTTGGTGAACTTGAACTTGAAAAATTGTGTGTCCTCACGTCTTTCCGCGCTTGAAACAACATTCCTTCTGATGTTCAGTCATGTTTATTTGATGCTATAAATGAACTAGTATGAAGAGATGATCGGTTCACGAGGAGCTACAGCGATCTGTCACCACACATTAAAGACACACTAGACGCTATTTATTGTTTAAAATTCTTTAAAAAAATTACAATATTTGAAATCTGAAAATTTGTTTCATATCAAAAGTAGCCTGCTCTGTCCTGTCTGTCGACATGTTGTCAGTGTCCTCTTCGCAATGTCTTTTTTACTGCGTGAGAACATGATGTGTGGCGTGAGAGCGCCTGGTTTGTAGGACATAGCAACAGTAACTAAAGGGGGCGGGTCTTTGCGAAGGATCAATTGAATATTTGTTTAGTTCTCACCAAAGCTTGCGCTATTTTGCTGTAGATAATTAATTCGTTACGCTGCCTCAGAACAGAAGTCTGTCCGAAATGAGTTTCATGAAGTGCCTTCATACATAAACGCTGCCTTACAAGTTACTGCCTGATAAGGCAGCGAGGCAGCAAGTCAGCTGCCTAGGTTTTCGGATGCAGCCCTCTTCTCTGTTGATGTTTTTACTGGAGCAAGGGCGGTCACTCACATGATATCGCATCAATAACGATCCAATCAGTTCCCGATGGATAAAATCAAGTCCCGTCCTACATTTTTTCTTGTTTGAGAAGACATTTCAATATTATTACTTATAGGGAAAACTATGTCGACTTTTGTTTCATGCCAACTTTAAGCCTGTATCACATGGAAACTAGCCTGAAAAAATTACTCCATAATTTCCTCAAAACACTTTCACTTCCACCAACCCAAACCCACTGAACGCTCAAACTGCACATTAGACCAAACAATCACAACGAAGGCAGAGAAAGGGAACAGGGCGAGGCAACAGAAAAGGTCAATATTTACTATTCCAGCCATATAGCGATACCGGCCTGATGTTTTTGTGCTTTAGTCAGGCCCTGCTGGGCACCGTGGCAGTTTACAGTAGGCTACACCACAGAAATGACGCTACATGCCAGCAGTTAAAGAATTATACACGGCTGTCATCGGTCCCTCATCAACACACACATGATCCGGGATGTGTTTGCGAGCAGTATGTTTAACCCTCCTGAGTTTGCATCACACACACACCTGATGGATTGCATGTGTAAAGCGGATCCGGCAGAGGCCCCTGGGCTGGCGTATGCACAGCAGATCCCACAGACGCTTCGCAGTGAGTAAGCGATCCTGTTGCAGCATTTCAATCTCAAGCCAGGGCAAACCTCAGAATATCGAAACTGCTGCATGTGGTCTTTTTCCTACGCAGACCATCGCTGTTTGTTTTTCTTCAATTCTTCTGGATTCTCATGACTGGTGGAGATCATCTTTACTGGCCTTAAGAGTTCCCCTTACTGACCACAATGGTTGGCATGGTAACCACGTTTCCCGGCCTCGGTGCCAGGGTTCTGGTGACTGCTGGCGCCATGGCGACGCGGGCTAACTGAGGGGAACGGGGAGTAAAGAGGTGATGTGTTTGTAGAGGAGTTTGAGGAACAATATTATTACAGGCAGACTGGGAACTCATGGAGAGAGAGGAGTTTGCTTGAGTGCGGTGTGTAGTTCACTGTGCCATCCAATAATATCCCTGCAGTTTCAAAACATTCATCAGTCGCAATGACGACAAGAGACGGAGAGACTTAGAGGAGAAAGAACAAGAAATGATTGCAACACACACTTCTGCTGATATTTACCCCATCATATACTGGATCACATACCGCCATGGGAGTTTCGTCTCTGCAGTTTTCACCTTACCTGCTTTGCATAAGCCCAGCAAAATTACAAATATGAATGAGACAAATGTATAAAAGAACAAAAATTACCCAGTGGAGCAAATGATGTTCATAAAGAGCTATAAAAGGCAGTAGACTGCCCCCTAGTGGTCACCTACAAGCATTTAAAAGGCCCGGCTTGTCTTCATGTAATCAGAGAGGAAGAACAATGTGCATTTACTTTTAAATTGTAATATATTTAGATACAAGTTTAGCATGTGTAGGATGATGATGCATTAAATGTGTTATTAAAGGTACAGTTCAGCCAAAAATGAAAATTCTGTCATCATTTTCTCGCCCTCGATTTGTTCCAAATCTATATGAATTTCTTTCTTCTGCAGAACACAAAAGAAGATATTTTGAAGAATATGGGTAACCAAACAGTTGATGAACCCCATTAACTTTCACAGTATGAAAAAAATACTATGGAAGTCAAATGTTTCATTCTTCTAAATATCTTCTTTTCATACAGGTTTGCAGTGAGGAGTAAATGATGACAGAATTTTCATTTTTTGGATGAACTATCTCTTCAAGGGAAATATATAGAAACATTTGCTAAATATTTGCACAAAATTAATCAAGATTCCATCATACCCCACGAATGGGGCAAGAAAACCCCAGGAAAGCTTGTACAATAAATGACTTTTGAAATCATTAATATCTGCCTATCAACAATATATCTATTTAAAATTGTTTTTTTTGGCAATTTAGTTGAATAACTGGACAGTTATGATGCAGAATCCCAGGAAAAGAGATTCATTGAAAGCTAAATTTATTAAGGTATATGAATATATATAGATTGAATTGCCCCATTTTAATAAAGATATGTCAGAATACATTGTGAATTCACATTGAATGACTTCACTAAATTAGCTTATGTTTTAATGAAGTGCAAGGATGTCTAAAATGAAATTACTAAATAATAACCCCATTAATTACAAGTATTAAATTCAAAATAAGGTTACACTTTATTTTAAGGTGTCTGTCACAATATATATTTAAGTACAGAGTAATATTAATTGACAACACACACTTAGGGTTAGACTTATATTTAGTTTAGGGTTGAATGTAATTATGAATAATTTCCTGCTATTGCTGCGGTAAGTACATGTAACATATGTATTAAAGACACTGTAAAATAAAGTGTTACCAAAAGTAATACCATGCCTTACCTTACGCAAGGATCTAGTTCTGTCATTTCGCTTATAAAATAAAAATATTTTTGGTACTTATTTTGTCCATAAATCCCTCTTTACCCAAAGCTCTGATAATCAGCATAATAAAATGTCAAAGATCACCATTTTCCAGAGAAATAAAATTAGATCATTTAATTAGACTAAATCTCACAAACATTGATATTTCTATGTATATTCCATTCATTAAATGTGTTGTGATGAGTGCCATCTATCCTCAAGAGAAAAATAATACCCCTTCTTACTAAATACATTGGTCTATACCTGGAGAATGCTATGCGTTTCGTTTATTTACTCACAATATATTGCTACTTCTGAATGGCCATCAATGAAAATGTTTTCCCTCACACAGAGTAGGTGCTAACAGCCAAACCTTGAGCCTTTGATAAACACCCACCACCCTCATTCATCCCAAACTGACCCGAAAGCTTCTCCAGCGCGAGCGTCTCCAGCATGTCAACTTCTGTTTAAACAGAAGCGCAACACAACGCGGCTGCGCTCGTCATGCCCAGCTGAAGTCTCAGCGCCCACAGTATAGTGTGTGCCAAGCGAGCTGGAGAGAATGAAGTGGAGCGTCTTTCCTGACGTCAGCAACATCTCAGTGTCGTGAGTCTAGAGTAAATGTTTGCTCCCTGAGCATTCTCCAGCCTCCATGCACTCTTTCCACTGCGTTCCCGAAAAGAGACAGAACTTTTTCCCACCAAAACACGTCTCTCCAAAGACAAAAATTTCAAAAGAGTTTTATTCAGTGTGTAATTCCATCTCAGGTCGACACAAGTGCACACTAAAGAAGTTACACACACTGGCATTTTGAATTGACACGGCATTTTGCACAATTCTGAAGCGGTCTAACATGAAACAAAGCGGCAGAATCTATAGAATATGGAAGCTGTTTCTACCTCAGAGTTAGGCTATTGTGAAATCTCATTTCGTGATGTAAACCCTTTAATTTTACTCTGAGGTGGAAACTGGCTTCCAATAATGGAAGCATGTACATTTATGTTTGTGCGCAATGAAAAGTCATTATTGATCATTTCATTTTTAGGTACTCATCTGTACCCCATCCCATTTTCAACAAAATTTCATTGCACTGAAGTACATTCAACAGTCAGTTCGATCACTCATGAAAGCATTGTGAAAGTGCTTGTGTAAAACAATCTACTGATATTCATTACAGTGCAATAATACAGAGCTGCTACAGTGATTCAGCATGATGAGAGACCTCTGACTGATGTAAACTCTTCACACATGCTCTCAAACATTCTCTGGTCCTAATATACGAACAAAAGAAAAGCAATCAAGCACCCTTTTGTCCTGGAGAAAGTCCAAATTAAAGAAATTCCTGCCTCACTATGGGATCTAATAGACCTTAATCAGGGTAGCGCCATATTTATTTTTTGACAGGAGGCTGTGAGGGATAGAAGTGCAGTGTGTTCAATGGATTGTATGATTGTTCAGCTGACGAAACACCTTTCCGAGAAAAAAAAAAAAAAAAAAACGTTCAGTGGATAAAATCTCTATTAAAGAGTTTTGAAAGTTACGAAATCCAGGACCTTTATATAGTGCTCGACTAGTGTTGGGGAAAGTTACTTTTAAAAGTAATGCATTACAATATTGCGTTACTCCACGAAAAAGTAACTAATAGATTTAGATGCATCTTATGAAAAGTAATTTGTTACATTACTTTTGCGTTACTTTTTCTCACCTGGGCTGGAATAGCTATTTTTTTTTTTTAAAACAACAAAAAAGTTCCATTTGTGACAAATGTTAAGGCCAAGAGTGAAATGAATAAGCCTAACGCTGAAGGAAATGCATATTAACACCTGTACAGCAGAGGGCGGAGCTTAAACAAACCAAATGGTTGAAAGACAATAAAGTGAGTTTAAATGCATAAAGTGCAATTTGAGAAATATAATATAGTTAATTATTACAGATTCACATTAATTCGCATTTCTCGGTTTTTATTCATTTTGAGGATTATTGAATGTTTTCGTGCAAGTGAGATGAGCAAATGCATATTCACATTTACCATCATGTTCACACAGAGACACAACACCTCTGACCTTAATTTCTCTCAACACGGGGACAGAGGAGCTGTCAGTCAATAAATGTGAAAAAGTATGATATTTGGTTGTAAATTGAAAAAGTAATGTTGTTTTATTAGTTACTTGAAAAAGTATTCCGATTACGTAACTCAAGTTATTTGTAATGTATTACCCACAACAATGTGCTTGACTGTAAGTCTATCCCTCAAAGCCTTATTTCATACGGGTTGAATTCAGTATAGCATCTAACCTGACTAATTCTATGGAATTGCAAAAATAATGACTAATCCCAAACAGGTTTTCCTACTCTCCCCTTTTTCCACAGGTCTCCAATGGTAACCCCGCCTCCAAACTGTTCTGATTGGTCAGATTCTTTATTTATTCAAAAATGTGATAGACATTGGTTTAAAACAAAAAAAGACATCACTAACAGCAGCTTTAAATTTAGTGCATTCCTATTTTGCAAAATATGATCGTCACAAAGCTACAAGTGCTATAAGAACATATTAGAATCTGTTCAACAGAGATTATTATATACTGAGAATAAGATAACTACATAAGTCAATAGTGTGTTGTAGATAAGCAGAGTCTTTAGAGAATTTAAGCAAGTTCTCCATATGTGCTCGCATGTTTTATCAGTACAAAAACAGGGAGAGGACTCTCCCTTTGGCTATTGAACTTAACATAAAGCATGCACCATTTAATGTTTTTAGATTGTTCTCAGCACGCACGTCTATAAAGTGACTCTAAGCAACATACAATATATACATTACATGTGATCTTTCACCACGCAACACCTAAAATATAAACTTGCCCAGCCAAAGAAGAGCTGTTGAACTTCAGGTGTCAGTACAAACAAGAAGCCCTCTTATATACAGAGCAATGTCATCTCACCAGCCCACATGGCTTTACTTACAGGGCAACATGATTTACTGTGACTCTCCCTCCAGTTATTCAACCCACTTCAAGTCCTCACAGGTTATTATTGTAGACGGCATAATTTTTTAGTCTGAATGTCAGACTGTTTGAGTTAAAGACACTTCTGATAGGCTGACTGTGAAGTCTCTTTTCTGCAGTGCTTGTGTATATATCAACCAGTCTGTTGTCAGTTTGTCCAATGATCTACTCATATGAATGCACATGATAATCTGAACGTATATAAAATCTGCTTTCATACTGTACGACGCAAACCAGTTTGAATATGTCATACATCTCAACTGGAACGTGACTGTGATGACCTTTATTGTCTAAGACTATAGCACCACCATGTGGTCTGGCAAATATTGCTACTCTTCAGACATACAATCAATACAGGGACAGGCCTTAACATACTTTGTTTTGATATGCATCTATAAATATGGCATTAAAACCTCAGACCAGGTTAATCTTATAAATAACAGTCCAGTTATGAAACAAAGTCAAAGGTTCTGTTGCATTATAAGAGAAGGTCAAGAATGAGCCATTTTCAAAAATAGCAATCATAAAACAATAAAAAATACAATTATTTCTGTTATTGACCAAAATAGAATTTGATTTCAAAGTCGAAATATAGGCTTTCAATTGACCCTTCACCGGCAGTTTGATTGACAGGTGATCTGACCAATCATAACCTCGAATCCGTCATTTTGTCCCACAAAGCAGTCAGGGGAGTTAGTAGATTAACATTAGTGAACTTGAACTTCAAAAATTGTACTGTAATTGAAACAACATTCCTTCTGATGTTCATTCATGTTTATTTGATGCTATAAATGAACTAGTATGAAGAGATGATCGCTTCACGAGGAGCTTGAACTGAGGAGCTACTATACAGTCTTTATTGTTTAAACCTCTTTAAAAAATTACTATATGTGAAACTTTGTTTCATATTAAAAGTTACCTGCTCTGTCTTGTCTGTCGACTCGTTGTCAGTGTCCGCATCGCTTGTTGGACACAGAAAGAGGAACTAAAGGGGACTGGACGGCGAACGGTCAATTGTAATAAGAATGCAATTAAAATTGGTCAAGTGCTTTAAATAACTTTCTGCAGTCTCAAATGGAGCAAGCCATCTCAGTTTCTTAATCAGAAAGGCAGAGAATGTTTATGAATTAGAATTCAATTTTAAATGCTATCTTCAAACATATTTTTCTTTCCTATAAAAATATATCCTAAAAATACCTACTAACAAAGCACAGTGCAGTCTAACTGGACTCAGGGTTCCCACACCTTGATTAACTTCAAATTCAAGGACTTTTCAAGGACTTTCCAGGTCCGATACCCTCAAATTCAATGGGGACACATCTCAAGTGAGAGAGTTACATCGCGTTAAGATATATTGGCATTTATTTTTGGCCATATGACAGCGATCTGATATTCTATTTGTCGTATTTCTGTTTTGCATAAAACTGAAGAATATTCAGTACATCCTATAAATGATCCTGATGCATGGATTTTATTGAAAAGAGCTTAGGCTCATGTAACCAGAGGTTTTAAGATATATGAATATGCAAAGTTTTTCTTGCATCATGGGTTTACATTATCTAAACAAGCAAAGCAATTGACCCTTCGCAAACAGTTTGATTGACAGGTGATCTGACCAATCATAACCCTGAATCCGCCATTTTGTCCAACAAAGCAGTCAGGGGAGTTAGTAGATTAATGTTAGAGAACTTAAACTTGAAAAATTGTGTGTCCTCACATCTTTCCGCGCTTGAAACAACATTCCTTCTGATGTTCATTCATGTTTATTTGATGCTATAAATGAACTAGTATGAAGAGATGATCGGTTCACGAGGAGCTACAGCGATCTGTCACGACACATTAAAGAGACACTATACACTATTTATTGATTAAACTTCTTTAAAAAATGACCATTTATAAATATGAAACTGTTTCATATGTCTGTCGACGCGTTGTCAGTGTCCTCTTTGCTCCGCGATGTATTTTTCACTGCATGAGAACATGATGTGTGGCATGAGAGAACATGGCTTGTCACGCATAGAAACAGTAACTAAAGGGGGCGGGTCTTTGCGAAGAGTCAATTCATAGTATTTTCATGTGCGTGTGCACGTCAAGGCAACGTACAACACAAGCTACCTCGCGCGGGAAACATTTCACGTAACGCGTAAATGCGCATAACTAACGTAAATCAAGCAAGCTAGTATGCATAGGCCACGGAGTGTTGGCGAAATAACATTAGCAGACCGAAGGGAATAATATGGATTTTTTCCCCCCCAGAAAACTTCTTGCACGAAATAAATTCAAGGACATGTATCTATGCATATTATTTTCAAAAACTTTCCAGGACCTTGATTCACAAACTTTCAAGTATTTCAAGGACCCGTAGGAACCCTGTGGACTTCTCTGCATTTCATCTCATATATTAGTCCAGCTCAATTTAAGTGACTCTCCTACACTCCTGTATCGTCTCGGTCCTATTTTCACTTTAAACTTGAGCATGTGTTCAAGTATTTCTGGCAGCTTTGAATATATAAAAAACCTTTACTGTAAAGCTGTATGGACTAACAAAGGCAGACCATCAACCGATTGGATCTAAATTCAAGTTACACTTGAATTTACAAGTCAAATAAATTACTTTATTACTACAGAGAAGATGGATCTGATACCATGCTGTGGTAATGGGTGAATAATGCAGCAGGGGAGTGAAAAGGAATCGTGGATAAAGCACTTAAATAATACAAAAGTAAGGCAAAAAGATATGAAACATGAAATGTATGGAGTCAAAAATAAAGGGGAAAACAGTACACAACTTAAGAGATCAGTTTGATTTTATTTGACTTTAGAACCACTTGTATGTAAATAGTGTACTTACATAGTCAGTATGAACAATCAAATAAAAATCTTATTTTGCGTCATACTGATTTTCAATAACCTTTTTGCACATATCACTCTCATTTCCACCCATTTTTCAGTCTACAAGTTAACTAGCGTAACAGTATTTAGGTTTTGAACCTTCTAACAAATACAGAATGGTCAAAAAAATACTATGAAAGACAATGTACAGGCCTTATAAAGGGGGAAAAATAAATAATATATTTAATCCATTTAAATTAGCTTGAATATCTTCCAGGGATAATTACATCATATCTTTAAATCCATTCAGTCTGTGGTCTCGTATGTGCACATGCACCATCTTTTATAAATTAATCTGAGAACTCAATTTAAAAATCGCAAAACAAAACACAATAAGCAAAGGTATCTTTATACCTTTCCACAATATTCATCGTACATCTACCACTTTAAAAATTCAAGTGTTCGTTTCCCCAAAATATCTCTCAATGTGCAAACAGATATTACAAGCTTCTTCCTGAGTCTAGATTGACACGCCAAATAGGAAAATTAAAGCTCTGAATATAGTGCAATTACACATTAGCATAAAATACTCACTCAATAAAAACAAAAAACGGACTTTTTCTATCGTACGGTTTGGGAATACCAATTCATGAATATAGTTTAAGGCCTAAATGCCGTTACTGTAATTAAGGGTCCCCTAGATAAGTAACGCATAGTTCACCCGAAAAAGAAAATTGTCATCGTTTATTCCCCCTCATGTTGTTATAAGCATTTATGACTTTAAAAAAAGAGCAGCGAGAACATTTTGCTAAACATCTCATTTTGTGTTCCATGGAATAAAAACTCATACAGGTTAGGAACGACATGAGGGTGAACAAATAATTTTCAGTTTATGGTGAGCTATCCCTTTAAGGGACACAATGTGAAATAGGCACCTAGACACTCTGTCGGAGACACGGCACAGGAACAGCGCTTTTGAGGTTAGACATGCTGGTCCCTCGCCATGACATGTTTAGGGTTAGGATGATGTATTCCCTGCCTTATGTGCCCTGTGAAACTATGCTACCAGACTCACGCCACCAGTAAGCGTGCGAGTCTCGTGCTGATCGACACATTCCAGTTAGTGTAGGTGCTCCGCTGCCGCTCTCTCCATGTAAGGAATAAGCGATCATCCAGGCCACATACTGACTGGATGGCTGAGCTGTACCCCGATTCTGTCTGCACTGACCTCCATTTTTTTTTCCAGGTACTCTTTCACACATACAAACAATCACAAACACTCTTTATCTATCATCAATCCAAGACAGCTAACAGAGACGCTCGATGCACAGTGCTGTCAAAAGTACCGACCGTGATACCGTGAAGTCGGTACTGAAATGTTAAAAATGTGATGCTTTGAGCGCCGTTGAGCGGATTCGTAAACAGCTGTGATTGGCTACAACGATCAACGCACAGGAGCGTTTGAAAGCGGGAGCGTTTGAAGTGTGTATCTGTGTATGCGCTTGGCGAAGAGCATCGAAATCTATTTACAACATGGTTTTTGAAGCGTTGATCATTGTAGCCAATCAGATATATATGATGAGCGAGAGAACACAACGGCCAATCAGAGGCGTTTACGAATCTGCTCAACAGTGCTCAAACGGTTAGCATACAATAAAACCAATGTTGAACTGTTAAATATGAGTATAGCTATATTATATCTCACGTTATTCCCTTGAGGTTATTTTAAGGGATTTTATGAATGCTAAGGCAACAATGTAAATGTGATGCTGAAATCAATCCAAGATAAAAGCTGAATAAAAAAAACACAACAGTACTATCATCATCAAGTCAGTACAAAAACTTCTGCCCTGAATAAAGCTCAAGTGCTGAAGATATGCATCCCAATACTACTTCAGACCTTTGCTGTGTGACATAAAGCTGCAGTGCTTGGTGGCTTGAATGCGTGTGTATGTATGTACAAGTATAAATGAAGCATAACATCGGCAACAAACCTTCTTTGGTTATCAAATAAACATCACTGAGATCTTCTGAGCAACATTCAAGAATCTAGACAGTCAACTGAAAAGAAATAGATATACAACTAAACCAAACTGGATGAGTAGTGGAATGATGGTGACAGGTGGTGTGATGTGCAAAGAGTGGAAATGACCTTAGATCTCAGGAAATGACATCACTGCCAGGGCGTAAAATTATGGTAATATTAAAGTCTTCATTTTTGCATCTTATAGTTGAAGTGTGCAATTTCTGTGCCACAAAAATAATAATCTCACACTATTGGTTGAGATCATGGCATTATGTCCAGCCCAACAATTCCACTCAAACAGTTTGTTTTGTGCCAATAGTGGTGCAGAAATCCCTCACTCCACCTTTAAGAGGGCCTTTTCGAGAACAAACAAATATTCTGAATATATGGTCCACTGCACATGACATTTGAGGGATGAAATATACGATATAGTAGCCGCCACCTATTAATTTGTTCCACGTTGTACTACTTCATGGCCACAATTTAACGAAAACCAGGGAATGAATCAATAAATCATGTGAAACAAATTAGTACAACACGGATTTACCTAAAAAAACCACTTGATAAATTGTGGGAATTGATTCTTAATTCGTGGCCTCGCTTTCAGTACATCACTCTATACTGATTTGCCTTCTAATAAATAAATTTCTCCTCAATTCATTCATTACATAATATTCGAATTTAAACAAAAGCAAAGTTTGTTCAAATATATGGATACGAAGCCGAGGTCAACACTGGTTTCAGCCTCACTCTGAATCTTCTTAACATATTAATAGATCTGAAAAAAGCTTCAGGATCTGTTCTATTCCTTAAGTCTAGTTTTGGAGTTTAGCTGCCTGCTCCTTCTCGACCTTATCCTTGGCTTTCTCCTTCTCCACCAACTTCTCCTCCTTCTGCAGCATCACCATGATTTCCGCCACCTGGTTGGTGGAGATATCGATGTCCTCCTTATCGATCAGCTCTACCACCTAACACATACACACACGCCAGATAAATGTCAACGTCAAACTAAAATGCGGATTCAAAAAGAAGGAAAATCAATGAGGGACCAAAGAAGCCCAGTCTTGTTACCTTGAGGACATCATCGATGTCTATCTTGCCATCCTTGTTTTCGTCGAGTGCGTCTGTGATTCTGAGCAGCTTGTGTTCAGGAATGCTCTGGATCTGCTTCATGACTGTGATGAGCTCGTTGATGCTTATCAGATTCTCCCTGTAGGACAAGAACACACTGCATACAGGAAACAGTTGCTTGATAACACATTGGGTAAGATGGTGGAGGACGAGTAAGTTCACTAATCTACTAATCGCATGCCAAGACAGCCGTGCAGGGTTCCCAGAAGCGATGTTTGCGAGAGCTTTTGGAGCCAATGCTAATTGTAATGGTGCATTCACACAGGGTGATGGCGTTAACGCTTCTCATTTATTTTGAATGGGTGACGTCATGAGTCACCGAACTGAACTGCGTCGATTTAATAGCATTGCTCGCGGCAGAAGTTGAAAAATGTAGCCGTCAGCCAATCAAACCGCCTTATGCAAATACCCTAGAGTAGACGCAAGCCAATTGCGTTCATGATTGGTTGTTGACCAAGCTTCAGACACACCCTCTGTCAAGCGTTGACACCGACGCCCCGTGAGAATGCAGCGTAATTAGAAAGTGATTCTCAAATCTTTTCACTAAATCACACAAGCATTTTTTTGGAGTTTCACAGAGGACTAAAAATGATGGCCTTAAAATAAGTGATCCATGTTTTTACTTGCAACACAAAGAACAATGAACAAGAGTGAATAAGAGGAAGATTTCAAAGAACAATCCTAATCATACAACCGATTAAATCAATAATAACCAGCATTAATTAAAGTAAACATGACCAAGAAAAGAAATGACAAGCAAACCGTTGATGGATTAAAAAAAATAAAATCAAATCACACTTCAGACCCCTCAAATATTTAGTATTTGGTTACATAATTGGCTGAAAAAAAATATGGTGCTAAATAGGGATGCACTGAAATTTCAGCATTTTCGGTCAAAAGAGAAAACCGGACGAAAATATGCACTGAAAATTTATGCCGCTTCACCCCTCAGCGCTCAGGTTTCACTCTCGCTCTAGCTGTTATCACTGCGCAGTGACGGCCCATGCGAACGGTCCACTCATGTACCGCTCATGCTCATCGGAAAAGCAAAGTCTGCTCAAATAATGTGCCAACATGAAATTTCTATGCAGTATTATATACTTGTTTCTGTTTGCAATAGCCCTTCTGTACTGTAACATGGTATAGCCGTGATGGGCAATGCTGGAAAATTACGCTACACTCTCATTCACTGATATGCTACGCTTTGCTCACATGCTCTGATAATAATAGCTTTGTTGGACCATACATTATTTGGATAATTGGTCAAAAAATAAATCTGTTAAATCTAATTCTGTTGCATAGAACAGAAAAAAATATATTTATAATATCTGTCCAATTTTAGTGTGCTACTTTCAATAAAAGTGTGGTTATTTTATATTATTGGCTTGTATTTGTTAAGCTCAATTTTTAAGTAACATTTTTGGTTTCGGTTTGAAGGATCTAAAATCAGTAGCAACCCGTGTGTGTGTGTGTGTGTGTGTGTGTGTGTGTGTGTGTGTGTTACTTTAAGAGAGTAATCATACATCTGTGTTGTGTTTTATTTACTCTGTTTTTTTTATATGATTTAATTGTATAATAATTTATAATCACTGGTTATTTAAGTAGATTATTCACTTATTCATATTACTCATTTTCATCATTTATTTTATTATTATTCATTTATGTAATTTATGTTTTTATAATTTTATATTACTCTTATGATTGTATGGTTTTAAGGATGTTTGTCTTCATGAATAGGAGATAGGAGACATTTCAAGGATTTTAACATCACAAGATGATGTTAAGTAATTTTCCATTGTTTTTCTCTTGGTTACAAAAACACTTGCTGGAATTGTACTGGTCAGATGAAGTCAGAGCATGGAGTAGTGTAACATCTAGAAAAAGTCGGAGCATGGAGTAGTGTAACATCTAGCCGAAGTCGGAGAATTGAGTGGTGTAACATCTAGAAGAAGTCGGAGAATTGAGTGGTGTAACATCTAGACAAAGTCGGAGAATTGAGTAGTGTAACATCTAGATGAAGTCGGAGAATTGAGTGGTGTAACATCTAGACGATATCAGAACATTGAGTGGAGTAACATCTAGACGAATTTGGAGCATTGAGTAGTATAACATCTAGACGAAGTCTGAGCATGGAGTAGTGTAACATCTAGATGAAGTCTGAGCATGGAGTAGTGTAACATCTAGATGAATTTGGAGCATTGAGTAGTGTAACATCTAGACAAAGTCGGAGCATTGAGTAGTGTAACATCTAGACAAAGTCTGAGCATGGAGTAGTGTAACATCTAGATGAATTTGGAGCATTGAGTAGTGTAACATCTAGACAAAGTCTGAGAATTGAGTAGTATAACATCTAGACGAAGTCTGAGCATGGAGTAGTGTAACATCTAGATGAAGTCTGAGCATGGAGTAGTGTAACATCTAGATGAATTTGGAGCATTGAGTAGCGTAACATCTAGACAAAGTCGGAGCATTGAGTAGTGTAACATCTAGACAAAGTCTGAGCATGGAGTAGTGTAACATCTAGATGACTTTGGAGCAATGAGTAGTGTAACATCTAGACGAAGTCTGAGCATGGAGTAGTGTAACATCTAGATGAATTTGGAGCATTGAGTAGTGTAACATCTAGACAAAGTCTGAGAATTGAGTAGTGTAACATCTAGACAAAATCTGAGAATTGAGTAGTAGTGTAACATCTAGACAAAGTCGGAGCATTGAGTAGTGTAACATCTAGACAAAGTCTGAGCATGGAGTAGTGTAACATCTAGATGACTTTGGAGCATTGAGTAGTGTAACATCTAGACGAAGTCTGAGCATGGAGTAGTGTAACATCTAGATGAATTTGGAGCATTGAGTAGTGTAACATCTAGACAAAGTCTGAGAATTGAGTAGTGTAACATCTAGACAAAATCTGAGAATTGAGTAGTAGTGTAACATCTAGACAAAGTCGGAGCATTGAGTAGTGTAACATCTAGACAAAGTCTGAGCATGGAGTAGTGTAACATCTAGACAAAGTCTGAGCATGGAGTAGTGTAACATCTAGACAAAGTCGGATCATTGAAACATACGCAACTAAGATTATTCAATAAACTCTTCTTGTTATCATCACTTCTCCTGCTCCTGTTTCTTCTCTGGCTTTGTCAGTCAAACTCTCAGGCTGGAAGAAGACTTATATCTTCTGGCCAGGATTTGGCGTCGGGGGTCGAATCTGATATTTCTGACAAGGAAATCTATCCGATCTAACAGTTTACGGCCAGTGAATCCAGTATTTTCGGATTAGGCCCAGAATTTTCATTTCGGTGCATCCCTAGTGTTAAATTTAAGTTAATTCTTTTGATGAGGAAACAAAACAGAAGGCGAGAGGTCACTCCTGTCCTTACCTTGGCAAGTCACTACGTTTCTCAAAGAACAATCTAAAAAACAAAAAATATTTTTTATTTGGACTGGGAACCCTTTTTTTTGGTTTGCGTTTACAACCTGTAAGGTTATTCTTCCACCACCATTTTACTGTGTTGATTACAACTTCATCATGCATTACTGATGATGTAACGTGGATACTCTCATGCACTCACACACAAAAACCAAAATCAGCATTTAACCCAGATCCATTCGAACAGCAAATCAAGGTCTCTTACCCAATTGGTGGTGTGGTGCTGCTGTCCATCTGTCCATCTAACACCACCTTGTCCTTCTCCAGCTCAGTGATGATCTTATCCATTCTGCCAATCATGCGGTTGACTCGCTTTGACAGACGCTGACTCGCCTTAGACTCTTCCACCACTTTCTCCTGTCCCGTCTTGCATAGCTCTCGCTTGATCTCCTCCAGGTCCTGTACACAGACACAGTGGATCACACATTTAAATGTTTAGGATAGAAATGAAAATGATCAGTTTAAGATAGTCTTTCTCGCAGACACACCTCACTGTACTCCTGCACATCATCCTTTAGGTCCTCCAGCTCCTCTTTCTCTTTGGTGAGGAGATTCTTCTGCTCCTTCAGTTTGGTGCAGGCGTCATTCAGCATGTCAATCTCCTCTTTAGTGATTTCCTCCCCCTGAAAAAATGACACACACAGTGTTCATCAACACTCACTCCTGAGAACACACATTTCCATGCATGCACAGCAGTGTTGGGGAAACTCTGAATCAGTGGTGGACTTTTTGGTGCAAGTGAGAGTCAAGCGCAAATTCTTTTAGCGAAGAAATATAAAATGAATGCAAATTCTTTTTAAATTGTGTTTTTAATTAGCTAACGCTATTTTTCCAAATAAAATCACTAAACAGTATCATTATCTATTCCAAAACCTTGCTTAGTTGACTGTGGGTACGATTCCACTATAGCCACCAATTTTCATGCTACAAAGTATCATTTTATTAAATTATTATTTTATTAACTATTTGGCAATAAACCTATGAGGACTTCGATTAGATGGCATAACACTAAGTATAAATTTAGAACAAAATTTATGCACAATAATTCATTTAAATATAAATAAACTGTATAAAAATACTCTATATAACTGATTGAAACCATAATGACAAACAGCAGCATTTTTGTCAGCGGTTTCACTGAAATGACCTGTTCAGACTGGTGAATTTCTAAATGATAAATACTAAATGATATATCACTATCATATATATTATTGTTTCAGCTTGGTCTGTTGTGAGACAAAATTACTGCTTGATGGGAATAAACACCACTGTTTGGGGTCAGTAAGATTTGATTGTTTTCGAAGTCTTTTATGATCCCCAACCCTGTATTTATTTGATCAAAAATACGGTAAAAAACAGTAATATTGTAAAATATTCCAATTTAAAATAACCATTTTCTTTTTGAATATATATTTTTCCTGTGATGCAAAGCTGACTTTTCTTATGCGTCTTCAGCGTCACATGATCCTTCAGAAATCATTCTAATATGCTGACTTGCTGCTCAAGAAACATTTCTGATTATCAACATTGAAAACAGTTGAGCTGTAATGTAAAATGTCTTTTTACACTATAAATGTCTTTACTGTCACTTTATATAAATTTAATACATCCTTGCTGAATAAAAGTACTAATTTCTTAAAAAAAAAAATACAAATCTAACTGAGCCCAAACTGTTGAATGGTAGTGTAACTTGTTATTGGAAAAGCAACGCTGGTTTGAAAACATCTCAACCAGGGTCACACTTTTGAAAAGTGTCCTCCCCAACACTGATGCAGAGACGTAAAGTGGTTTCTCTTTTATCTGAGGATCAGTCAGAGGAAAGTCTTCCATACAACAAAAGTGATTACAGAAAGGTGACTAAAACCAACTGAAACACACGGTAAGGCTTATTTGGCGGGCCTGTGAGCCACACAAGAAAAAAAACACGAGGATTTGCTGCATCTTTCATATGCACTGTCCTACAGGTTCACGCATACTCAAAGGGACAGAGAGTTGGGGTGAAGTGGGAAGGAGGACGCAGGCATCACCACACAAGACTTCTGCTGTTTCAAATCACTGTATTTGAGTCGGTCCTTTTTTGTGCCCGTTATGCTGAAAATAACAAGCCATAAGGCCTGTTCACACCAAAAACGATAACTATAAAGACACTATATTAGCGTCCACACCAGCGGGCGATATCGTTTTGTTTATTCTAAGTGCGTTCTTGACTGTCGCTTTAAATGCTCAAGCGTGTTACAGAAGGATGGATTCTGATTGGGTGTCAATGTTTTTATTGTTCATCATTCAGAAAGTGATTCAAACGATATCTTCTCTATGCCGTTATCGTTATAGCTGTGGTGTGAATTCTGCTATTCTTTAATATTGAGAACGGTTTTTAGAACTATATCTTTATCGTTATCTAACCGTAAGCCAACAGTTCATATCACGAAACTGTACATGATTGAAAAACACACAGTAAAGTGACTATGAAAGCAGAGAATCAGTGTGGTGGTCTCCAGATGTTCAGCATCTAACCTGAATGCGCAGATACCTCTGCCACTGCTCGAACTGGAGAAATGAACACGCAAAATAATACACAACACACAAAGACAGAGAAAGAGCAATTCCTGTGACATGACAGCACAAGATCCTGTTCTACAACAAACACAGGCATCAGTAACACCAGAGACGGTATGAAGGACAAATGCAGAGCTTAATATCATGGTCAGTATTATTGTCACATAAACTGCAAAGAATTGTGCAAATTAAGTCCTGCCTAATCTTAGACTAGGAAAGTGTGAGTGCTTTAGCTAAAATCATCCAATAAAAAAAAATAAAAAATATGTGGTTGGTCCAGCTAAATCTTTTTTGGTATCGTAGTACAAAAAAGTATATTAGCAGCATGTTTGTTTTTCCCCATTGGGGAATGGGGCTATATTGGTATCTTGGTTATAAATATGTTTATTACCAAGAGAGAAAATAGCTGACTGAAGGCATTGCCAAAAGTGGACTGACTTGCATGAAAAGGGTTATAAAACCAATTTATACTAGTTTTAATTACTCATACTAACAAATAATTTTTAATAATTCTTAACAGTTCATTAGTAAAGAACACGAACGTTCAAAAGTTTGAGGTCAGTAGGATTGTTTTAATGTTTTGGGAAAAAGTCAAAATGTTATCAAAACTACTGTCAAAATAGTAATATGAAATATTACAATTTAAAATAACTTAATATTTTTGTAGAAATTGTGATAATTTTTTTTCCCCCAGGATTCTTTGATGAAGAATTAAAAAACAGCATTTGTAACATTTTAAATAACTTTACATTCCAATTTGATCAATATAATTCCTCGAAAAAAATGACTGACCCCAACATTTTGAACAGTCGTATACATTTGCAAAGTTCATCACACTGTTTTCATTTAAATATTTTAGTATTTGGTTTTATTTCTTGTTAAAAATGTTTATAAAAGCATTAACGACACATCTCCAGAGATTAAACCAACTGTCTTTGTGTCATTTTTCTGTGTGGTTTTGTTACCTTAATACCCTCCAGCACTGGTGCAGTATCTCGTAGTGTTTCTGAATGGATGGCCACGTCTACATTGGAGAGAGTATGTTCTCCATTCACCCGTCGTTCTGCTTCCAACTGCACCATCTCACCCTCCTGGGAACATGTATAAAACCTTCCATAAACATTTCAACTACACTACAGCCAACACTGCCAGACTGAAAGTGACTGTAATGACCTGTGCGGCCAGTTCCTTCGCTTTCTCTGCAGCATCGGCCAGTCTCTCCAACTCCCGCTCCCTGTTTTCCTCTCGGATGGCTGCCTCTTCCTGTAGCGTGGCCTCCAATTTGGTCTTGTTGTCCACTTTAGAGAAGTCCAGCTCTGCCACCTTCATCTGCGCTTCTTTAGCCTGTGAAAGAACACGCGACCAAACACTCATTTCACCAGAAAAATCTGAAGCACTGACTGCATGTATATGATTATACATTTTTCATGAACAGTTTCATCCAACTGTACTGTGTACATACCATGATCTCGGGCAGGTTCTGTAGTGTGGTTTTAAGCTGGTCCGCAGGGGACAGTGTGTCTGGCAGGAACATGGCTCGGGACAGCAGCAGCAGAGATGTGGGGATGTGTTGATTGAGGTGAAGCTCCAACCACTGTGAACCAGAAAAGTGAAATACATGATGAGAAGACGTATTACTGGGATGCAATAATTATAAAGGGATGTTGAGCACGTGTTACCTGTTTAAGCTGCTCTCTAAGTCTTTCCTCCGTCACACCCAGAGCTCTCATCCCTCTCACACGACATGCTGACTGCAGCTCGTTCACATTCAGAGTGTCCACTCCCTCCTCTGCGATCAGCTGTCAATCACACACATGTGCAAAGAAATCAGCTCGAAACGAATTGATATAGACGTTCTGGCCAATCTGATTGCAGATAATTGTTTTAATTTGAGTTTTGATGACATAAAAAACATAACTACTTTTATGGTGTTTTTTGGTTCCTTTTTGAAGAATGTGGCAACTTCGAATTGTTCGAAAAAAAAAATGTATTCACACTACTGTTTTTAAAAGAAATTATAGGGTTAGTTCACCCAAACATTGAAATTCTGTCGTTAATTCCTCACCCTCGTGTCGTTCTACATATTATAAGATATTTTATCAAAAATATCTTAATTTGTGTTCTGAAGATGAACGAAGGTGTAGAACGACATGAAGGAGAGGAATTAATGACAGAATTTTCATTTTAGGGTGAACGAACCCTTTAAGACATGAAAGAGATTTATAATGTTACAAAAGATTTCTGTTTGAAATAAATGCTGCTCTTTTGAACTTTCTAATCATCAAACAATCAGGAAAAAGCTTTCCACAAAAATATTACGCAGCTTAACTGTTTTCAACATTGATAATAATAGGAAATGTTTCTTGAGCAACAAGAATGATTTCTGAAGGATCATGTGACACTGAAGACTGGATTAATGATGCTGAAAATTCAGCTCTGCATCACAGAAATTACATTTTAAAACAATATTAAAATACAAAACAGTTTTTTAAATTGTAGTAATATTCCACGATATTTTTGTTTTTACAGTATTTTTTACCAACCTCAAATCTTTGATCCGAATAGAGTACAGTATAATCTAATACGGGGACCAGACAATTATTTCAAATGCATTCTATCAGTGAATTCATTGATTAAATCAATTAAAGGCTTGATCTGTAAAAACTGACATACTGTAATTGATTTAAATGAGCATCACAATGAAAAAGTATTTAAGCCGTCTTGACATAACACAGCTTAAGCTGAGTAAGAACATGTTCTAACCTTGTCATCTGCACGGATAGCTCTGAGTTTCATGATGAGCTGGAAGCGCAAGAAATTGTTGGTGCCAATGGACTGCAGCTCCAGCAGCTTGCACAAGGCCACCAGCTGCGGCCGTGTCAGATTATCTAAGGTCAATTCATCCTCAAACAACTTAGAGAAACGTATGATCTGCTCATTACTGGGTCTCTCTCCCGAGTCACGGATCTGGAAGGGAACAGAAGAGGGAAAAGAGAGTTTGCAGCAAAAGCAGTTCTCATTCGTAGCACTTACGAGTATTGTCTCATGTAAGGGCCAATTCACACCGCACAGAGAGATACCAACAAACACCGTCAGACATGTTCGTTGGGATTTGCCGGATCAGTGTGTTACCTCAGTTGACGTTGGTCGGGATTTGTTTTCACCCGACAGAACATGTTCAGTCGGCGTTTGTGGGGCAGTGTGATATTATTTTCCAACCAAAGCCAACAAACTCGAACATCATTTATTGATAATAAAAATACCCCAAACCTCATGAACAACACATACAAATCATGTATTATCATAATCATGTGTTTCTCAGCTTCATGTTTCATGCATAGAAACATTTCTCTGGGAAGTGAAAACACAAACAGACTGCGCAGGGCGGCGCCAATGGTCATCAGATCACATAAATAAATGAATAGGAAAGATGATTCTGTCTAATAAATATTAAGTAGCTTGTTTAAATATATCAATATTTCTCCAAGTATGTGCACTTTTGGACTTAAAGCCCAAACAGACGTGGTTCAGTGCAGCTGTGAACACAAATAAACCACAGCAGACGTGAATGAATATGAATGTGTTTAAAAATACTATGTTACCGATTGATTGGTTTGCACTCCTGACATAAATCAAGAAATTACTATCACTGCAACCAAATTTTATCGTAAAGAGTGAACAAATATTGAAGCTGGAGTATCTTTCTAATGAAACAGTATGCGCCCCGTCTTTCCCACTGCAGCAAGCACGGCTTCATCCACTACCTCTTTCGTTTTGTACACCCTCTTTTTAGGCGAAAAATGACACATGAAGACATTCAGACTCTAAGTTTGTGGGTGTCTGTTGGGGCAGTGTGAACATGACAGTTATTTTTCATAAAATTAAAATCCAACGGCCAACTTGATGGTGTGTGTTTGTCTGCATCTGTCTGTGCGCTGTGAATTGGCCTTAATAGCACTTCATTAGCAACACCACATGGGGGCAATACAGAGCTAAGTTTTGAATCACATGGAGAAGCAGTAGAGTAGTTTTTTAGGATGAGATCTGAGCATGTGAGACCATGATCTACCTTCTGAAAGAAAGTGGAGAACTCCTCGGTCACGTTGCCTTTAGCCGCTTTGTTTCTCAGTGCAATTTCCTCGATTGTGTCTTGCAAGAACTTGGCCATCTCTAATTTTACTCTCAGCTCCTTCTTCAGCCTTTCCTCCTACAAAACACACACACACAGAGCAAGAGAGCGAGACATGAATTGATGTCACATACTTTGGCATAAGAGGCGTGACTAGGACAGAAATACATTTAAGGTCTTTAGGGTCTTTACAGATTAAAACTCAAAAGGTCAGCATACCTTTTTGGACTGTGTCTCAAAGGTGGACGGCAACATGTTTGGGAAAAGTTTCACTGCAATTGGAAGCAGAAACTCCATAAATGGAACGATGATGAAGACCAAAAAGGGCACAAGCCGGAAGACATCTGCACACGTCCTCAGGAACTGCAATATAACAAGAGACATGCAGTGATTTAGCAGATGGCCGCTTAAGTGATGAAACGTAATTATTGATCAATGGTGCCTAACGTCTAGAACGTCTAAAACCCCTAATGGTGCTTTTAAAAATAATATAATATAAATTGTGTTAGAATACTTTGTTACATAATTGTAAAAAATGTTCATATATTTTATTGATGCTTTTTGTGTGTGTGTGTGTGTGTGTGTGTGTGTGTGAGAAACATGACCTGGACATGTTTAGGTATGATTCACTCCTCCTGTTTATCACCTAGAGCTTCACGATTAATCGTTAAAATCTCGATGCAAACACCCACGTGATCTCATTCCTAAATGACAGCGATTAGGCTATGTATATTCCATCTCTAACAAGTTCGGTAAAGTAGTTGTCACTTGTAGGTATGAAACAGCGTTTCAACCACATAGTATTATTATTTCTGTGTTACAAATGTTCAAATGATCACAGAAGCACTGGGATAAATGTTTACAGTTCAGATATAAATACTAATGTCTATGGTAGCGAGAACTTTAATGCGTATAACATGCATTGAATTGGACAAATAACCTATGATAGTGAATAATTGTGCTGTAGAATTATTTTCCTGCAAATAGTTATAACCATAGACTGTAAAAAAACACACGCAAATGCTGCAAGACAGAACTAATCAATGACCGATAGCGTTCGCTCACTGCTGACACTGAATCCAAACAGGGCTAAGATTCTCAAAAGTATCATAAGAAACCATTGATGCTTTTGGGAAACACAATCCAGAAAAACATAATATTTTTGAGTTATTGTACAATAAACGAATTATGTTATTAAATAATAAGTCAGAATAAAAAGGTTGCATTTTATGGGTGCAATAGTGTGTTACTGGCAATCCCTTATGAAAATGAACCACGGTTTTTCTACAGTGACCATAGTTCAACTACAGTATTTGTAGATTTCCCATGGTTACCACTACAGTAAACATATTTTAACCACGTGTAAACAAAAATATTACCTAATAAGTTGCAATTAAGGCATATTAAATGATTAAATGCCTTTCAAATATATTATTAAGTAGGTATCATTACCCATTTTACTCTTAGTAATTTAATAACTTAATACATTTAATAATTAAAAATAATTACAATAATTAGTTTAGAGGTAACGGTATGGATATCGGCGCTACTGTCATTGAAAGTATCGGTATCGTATCGAAAACATAAGCGGTATCGCAGATTCCTAAATAAAGATTGTAAAGTTTGAAAGATTGAATTAAATAAAGATTGAATTACATTGTTACACCACTAAGTGGCGAAAGTGATGCATTTGTCATTGAATCATTCATTAAAGTGGTTCATTCAAAAACGCTGATTCGTCCAGTAAAAGAAAAAAGGTATTCATGAGCGAGTCATTGAATCATTCACTCAATACGATTTCTTTTTAAACATTTCAAATAAACTGCGGCAATAAACATTTAGTCAGATCCGCTATCTGAAACAAAAAAAAAATCATGATTCCAAATTTATCCAGGATCGTGCAGCTCTAATTTCACAAATAAATAAAATGAAATTGGACATGAGTGAGACCAACCGAAACCAACAAGGTCAAGCCATCAGTGCATCCACTACATCCGTCAACAACTGACTTCCTGTATCACGCCATTTCGGATAGTTGATGAAATATGATGAATTTAGTAAATGAGAGGTTAGATAACTAAGGAGCTTCATCTTTGTAAGAGGGGTCCCTGCTCTACTTATTCCACCTGTGTGTCAGTGGGCCCTATAGGAAAGAATTTAAACCAGGCAGGCCTGAAAAGAGCCTTTGTGTTTGGCCCATTGACATGTATATCACCACAGGCAGAGAGTGGGCGCATGTGAGGGGGAGAGAAGAGGAAAACAGGGAGGCCTGGAGAGTGAAATATGCAGGGAAAGAGTGCGTGAAGATGGAGACAGAGAGTGAGGGCATTCCAAAGGAAGAGGCTGGGAGAGAGCAGGACAGAGGGCTTGGGAAGGGGGTTGATGACTGACATCAAAAGCTAAAGGGACCCACACTGTGCGAGGCCAGTTGTGAATAGGCAGGATTAGGGATGAAGAAGGTCAGAAGAATAGCGAAAGTGAGGTGCGACAGATGCTAGCTGAGGCGGAGACATTAGCATACCTCGCAATTCTAATGTTGACAGAGATCAAAATATAAAGAAAACTTCAGTAAGCTCTGGACAACAACTAACCATGACTACCTAAACATGAGTATTACACTAGCTGTGGCTGTTTTAAGATCAAATCTACCAAGGCGTTAGGAATGTACGAATGTGGTTTTTGCTTGTTTTAAGTCAGTAGATTTTTTGAGCAAAATAAAATATGCAAAAGCTTGACGGTTTAACATTTGCAGCCATAAATAATTGCATTTTAATTTTACAATTGTACTGTAAAAAATAATAATAGTATACAACAATAATGTTTAATATTTTAATTTAGTGGTATTAGTAGTAGTAATAATACATTTAGTTTACAGTACTATTAATTAATTAATTAATTAATAGTATTATATTATTACAGCCCTACAATTATACTGTATAATGATAATAACAATAATCATCATAAATACAAATCTTTAATTTATATTATAGTATTACTTTATATAGTATTCAACACTAATGTTTAATATTTTGTTAAATATTTTAATTTAGTAGTATTAGTAGTAGTAATAATACATTTAGTTTACAGTACTATTAATTAATGAATTATTAGTATTATATTATTATAGCCCTACAATTATACTGTATAATGATAATAACAATAATAATAATCATCATCATCGTCATAAATACAAATCTTTAATATATCTTACAGTATTACTTTAAATAGTATTCAACACTAATGTTTAATATTTTGGTAAATATTTTAATTTAGTAGTATTGGTAGTAGTAGTATGTTTATTTTACAGTACTATTATTATTATTATTATAGCCCTACAATTGTACTGTAGAATAATAACTTTCTTAAATACTATTTTTTAATTTATATTACAGTATTACAAATTAATAGTATACAACAGTAATATTTAATATTTTGTTAAATATTTTAATTTGTAATATTAGTAGTAGTAGTAATAATAAATCATTTATGTTACAGTACTATTTTTATTATTATTATAGCCCTACAGTTGTACTGTAAAATAATAATAGTAATTTCAATGCTAATTTAATTTATATTACAGTATTACATATTAATAACATTTTAATTAATGTAACAACATATTTTGTGTAATATTTTAACTTAGTAGCATTAGAAGTAGTAGTAATAATAATAATAATAAAATTTATTGGACAGTACAATTATTATAATTATTCATTTAAAAAACACTTTAAAAAAACACTCAACTTATACTTTTAAAAGTATAAGCAATAAAAGCGATTTTCCTTACAATGACCCCTTTAAAATTAGCTTGCAAACATTTTCCAGAACACTAAATTTTGTAAGGGGTATTTCTATCTCTGTGAACTTTGTATCATGTAACCATCACCAGAGTGAAACCAAACATCACTCCTCGATAATATTGCCATGAGTACGGAGAAATGATTGCAGTAATGTAGTGGATAATGTTGGGCATTAATATCCTAGCAACTCAAGGACAGACAGTTTGTTCTGAGAGTGAGAGACCGAGCGACTGGTGACACAAAGCCCGAGCCATTTCCAGTACATACAGACTTAGAACGCAATGGAGGCCTCAAACGGTTACAGACTGTATGCGTCACTAGTGTCAATTTACAACAGGCTGAGTCACGCAACCGTCTGAGAATCTGAGGCTGTGGAGGTATTAGCACTGTGCTAACAGAGACCACATGTAATAAAACATGTGATAGCTGCAATCAGCTGTGCTTGAAATCTCAACTACACTACAGGAGAACAGTAACTGATTACTGATTTCTTATTATTATCAATGTAGAAAACAGTTGTGCCGCTTAATATTTTTGTGGAAACTGTAATTTTTTTTAAGATTCTTTTAAAAGAACAGTATTTATTTGAAATCGAAATCTTTTGTAATATTACAAAGCACATTTGTGGTAACTTTTGATTAATTTAATCTGTCCTAGCTGAATAAAAGCATAAATTCCTATAATAAAAAATCTAACTGACCCAAGACATTTGAATGGTAGTTTATAAATCATATTATTGAAACAACAGTATAGACCATGTTGATTTTTTTCTTAAAATGTGAGCTCTGCTTGCTGTGTAAAAAATGTAGTAGCCATGTTGTCATGGCTAATAGGGTGATCTGGGTAATTTCTTATTGGTCCATGTCAAAGTCCTTATAATAGGTTTGCTTTTTCCTCCATTTTATTGTCGGCCAGCGTCAGGTCAATGATAAAGGTAATAGCACCTAATAAACAAGCTAATGCACATGGCCTCAACTAACCTCTCTATTATGTCTGTCCTATGGACAACATATCTCAGGGGGACATCACTTTACTGGAGTCAGCCTGGGCTAATGGCCAACTGCGTGCCAACCTGAGCTGTATTGATCTATCAATCATTAAAATACACAGAACCGGATAAATGAAGAATAGGAAGAACATTAATGAGCGAAAACTGCACTTTCTGTCCATGTAATTTTCTTTTAATACACTGTACCTAACTGTATCATCATTTATTTCTCAAAAATGGTCAATTTCTCTCTCTCTCTTTCACTCACACACACACAGGTTTATTTTACAATCCAGGACAATCCATAGATGTAATGGTTTTTATACTGTACATTCTCTCCCCCTACACTAACACTACTCCTAAACCTACACATCACAGAAAACATTGTGCATTTTTAATAAAACATTGTTTAGTATATTTTTAAAGCTATTTTAAAAGATGAGGACTCATGAAATGTCCTCATAAAACAGGTTTACGTTGTAATACCAGTGTAATACCCATGTCATTATACAAATTTGTGTCCTCATAAATCACAAACACACACACGCACACATTACTTAACATACACATAAATTGTAAGGATATCACTAACACTGATGAATAAGCAATACAAACTAGGGCTGGGTATTGACACAATTTTCACGATTCGATTCGATTTCTATTCACATGCTTGAGATTCGATTCTGACTATTTTGGATGTATATCAGATACAGTACATGGCAAATTTTCTAGAGGAAAAAAATGCTGTAGATGCTGTAAACTATACATGGGAGTCAGTTGGTACTACACTACTATAATATTGAGGGTTAAAATTCAGCTTATGTACAAACACTTAACTGTTAAATATATACATGTATATATTTTATATATATATACTTAGAGTGTTTTTACAATAAATAAAGTTTAGAATTACATAATCATTTCTACTCCAATTTCAAAAGATTTTTTTTTATATATATATATAAACATTTAAATTGTGGTTGTCATTACTGATTTATTTAAACATTCATTAAATATTTAAGAACATTAAAAATTATAATGAATACATAACGGTGCATATATTTAATCAGAATGCTGCACAGAGTTCATTTTTCTAGCTGACTAATGAGGTTATGATCACTGAATATGGTTTTTCTGAGGTAAATGTGACGTTACGTGACATTGTTTACAAGCTGTTATTAACGTCTTTCTTCAGTTGAAACACTGATTGAGCGATTACATGTGACATGATATGGATAAGTTGTACTGTATCTTTTAACATGCCTTCAGATGTTCATTTATGTTTATTCCGTTCTGTAACTGGTATTAAAGTGGAGGAGAGGAAAAGTTCACATGCAGTCGCTACAGCGATCCGTCACGCCACATTAAACAGCGCCAAACCGGTATTTAATTTCTGAATCTCATAATAAGAAGATGGACGTCATTGAGAGACTAAACGATTATTTGGATTTAAGAATCAATATCGGTTCGTAAAAATGAGAATCGATTAAAATCGAGAAATCAAAATTTGTTTTACGCAGCCCTAATACAAACCAACAACAACTGCTATTCATATGGATTAGATTTATGACCTCTCTATGAACTTTTTAAAGCGTCAAAGTGGTAGTTCCTTAGGCTGTCAATGGAGAAATCGCTCAGATTTCATTAAAAATATATTTTTTATCAGAGTAAAGTAATATTACAGCGTCAAAAGACTCTTGTTCAGCAATTTTAACTAAAGCACAGTCGATGGAGGCGTTGTGTTTTGTTTATGCTGAAAGGCTGCTTCACAGAGGCACGCTCACAGTGTTGTCATGTCCACTACTTAGAAATGTTTTTGGGGGTTGTTGTTTAAGCTTGGCTCATCCAGCGATCAAGTTCGTGGTTATGAAGTGTAAGTGTACAGGTATGGGTTGTGATATTTCAGTCTTATTTTCAGCATAAAGCATTTCATTTATTTTGTTTTTGTAATGGGCTTGTTCTTGTTCGCTGATTTGCTTGCAAGATCTGGCAACACGAATCAGGCACGTACCGTTCAATTCGGTTCCGTACACACTGCGTAGAATTTTTGTAAATGCGGTTGTCACTACCTGCGAGTTAATTCGGTTGTAGAATGCGGTTGTTACTCCTGTAAATTACTGAACTTTGAACGTACAGAACAAGATTAAGCCCTAAAAAGGTGAGTAGACAACCGAATTTAGCTGCAGTTTGTACGTGGCCATTAATCGCTAACGACTTTTCCCTGAAGACTCGGCAGGACACTAATTTAAATCATTAAGCCATAGAGGATATCCAGTGAGGCTCTATAGGACTGGGATTAAACTACGGAAGAATGCTAACCTTCAACTCCAAATCCTACTATATATGACTTAATTACATTACACTGGGTTAAATCCATAGGGCAATGACAGATAAACAAACCATTTAAATTACACCAAGAACAACTACATAAGCACTGATAGGTCAAAGACAGTTATGTGTACGAGTGTTACTCAAGCCCAGGATGGTACAATATGACAGTTTCCTTGTATTTCTATTAAATAATTATAGACCCGAAATTTGAACCCAATTAAATGTGTGCGGGAAGTTTCACTGCAAATAACTGTACAAGTTGGTATTATTCGCTGATTTAAGAAGCATTTTTAAAGCAATACCAACTTGTAGAGTACTGCAGTTAAGGACAAAGGTGGCTAATGTACTTCATTATTACCAAATCTCAAGCACTTGAACACAATCATGTTGTCATGGACTCCTTGTTAAGGATAAGGTTATTAGGTGGTCTCTGCCTCGAGGGGCGTTCACACTAACAGGGATTTAACATGCAACAAATTTGAGCAGAGTTCAACTTTGTATCAATGTTGGAAGATCTAAGCTGACTGGCTAACTTCCAGGAGTCAGGGTACAGTTATTATCTTATACATATCAGCTCTCATTTAAGACTGTGGCATAATTTTGTGTTTTTGTCCATTCAAGCACGAAAGAAGACTGAAAGCGGCTTGTGCCAGTACAGATCTGAGTTCTTTTTTTCCAGTTTTATTGTGCCTGAATAGTTTAAAAGCACCTGAATGAATGCGGGATCATATTATGCAACGCTAGCTAAAGGATGGCGGGAAAAAAACGGATGCTGCGTTAACTCCGTTAAATATTTTTAACGCATTAAACTACAAAATTAATGTCAAACGTTAATGTGTTAATTTTGACATCACTAGTTAAATATAAATAAAAAAATAGCAAATAAAAAATAAATACTGAATAAATGTAAAAACAAATAATCTAATTATTATTATTATTAATTATTTTATTTATTTTTACATACAGTTTGCACTATTTTGTTTGAATATATTTTACTTTTTTTACTTTTTACTAATTTTTCTTAACTTTTTTTTTTTTTATTATTATTATTGAACCATTTTTTTCTGTGAATTTATGCTACTGAATTACACACTAGAATCACACTAGAGCCTTTGAGGTGACTGCCTTGTTCAATTACGTATATATATACCTGTCTCCTCTCTCGGCGTGACAGAATGTGTCCGTTCAGCACCCTCCAGAGCATCCGCACAGCAATGGTCGTGTCAATCCACAATAAGCGGAACCCGTGATAGTAGTGCTTCACTTCGTCAATAACGCGTTGACGTATTGTCCGTCGCACAGGTTCTGCATCCACTGTCGGACTGTACACCGGTCCTCCCTCTTCAAGCTTTTTATTCTTGTCTTTCAGTGTACGCAAAGAACGCTCCACCTTTGAATCATCGTGGAGACGGCTTGTAGTATGTACCCACCGGACGGTGGTATTCTGTGGCCAGGTTAGCGTCCTGGAATATGTGGAGTGGGTGTGGACAGGCAGGGCAGGGTCAGGAACAAAGATGGCACAGTAAAGGCGAGGTGACCTGGACAAACGGTGCTGAACTGCTGATGAACTGTCGAGGTACAGGACAGATGATGCATGAGGCCACATGCTGCCTCCGAGAACACCATGACTGCTGAAAACAGACATCATGCATCAGTCTAAACAATCTTTAAATAAAGACCCAATTTGACAGAATTAATAGATCCGGCCAAAAATGAGCATCATATCATTGACCCAGATACAACTTGATGTTCAATTCCATTTACCTGTTTGTGGCTAACCGCAGTGCAGTGCAGTTAAAGCATACGCCTTCTGACAGCTTTCCTGAAAGAGAGTCAGAGACAAGAAATAACATCAGATATCATAAAGATTTTACAAATATGAGACCACTATAAAGAAGGAGGGACGCAAATAGTAATGTTATTGCTTTAGGAACACTGTGTACAAACAACTGTATATGAAGCAACAAACCAGTGTCCTAAACTTGCTCTTGTAATGTGTATGGATGTTGTTTATACATGGTAAGATGATATGACATAACATAAAAAGGTCATAGAGAGTACTACAGGCTACATGCCAGCACAGGATCACAGAAAAGGACATACTTGGTCTCAAGTCTTTTGGGCTTAGAATTGAGCAAAGATGTGATCTGATAAAACCAGGTTGTTAATATGGACTGAATATAGTTTGGATCAAACTCTACTCAAATAGAATTACTTCAACATTTGAAAGTCATCATCAAAGCAATGGTAACAGACCATGATTATGTAATAATGTGAACAAAGATGCATGTATATATTGAAAAGAACAGGACCAAAAACAGAGCCCTGGGGGACACCATGAGTTAGAGGGACAGTGAGTCGTTAGAAAGCAGTGTCGGTGATAGAGGTCTGCTAGCCCGACGGGTCCCAAAAAACTTGCGGGTTTTGGGTTCGGTTCGGGTTAATGTTTTATGTAATGTGTATGGGTGTTATTTATACATGGTAAGATGATATGAAATAACACATGAGGGTCATAGAGAGTACTACAGGCTACGTGCCATTACAGGATCACAGAAAAGGACAGAGGAAATACTTGCTCTCATGCCACTACTGCATGCAGAGGCAGGGAAAAATATCACCACTGCCAACAGAAAGGACACACAAACGTACAAGAGTGTAAAATCCAGGATGTGTATTGTATCAGAGAAAATGAGGCATTTGTGCAAAATACTATACACCAACAAACCTTGGAGTTTTCAAACTTTTTGATGACAGGAACCAATAAATTTGAAGTTTCGATATGTTTTCTTAATACGCAAAAAAATGTTATAAAGACATAAGTGTTTCCAAAACTGAATAACAGGCATTGTACTATAGTAAACTATTGTTGGAAATATTAACTTTTTTTTTTATAAAGTTAACATTGTATATCTGTAATCTATGAAGAAGAAAAAAAGAGTTTACAAAACTATATGCAGATTTGTTTTTAAAAAAAAATGCTAGTGATCAATTATTCCGTTTTTTTGACAGCAGAATTAAATTGCAATATTTGTATAAATTATTTTAAACATATATCTTAAATCTAATCTTGACGTATATTAACTTTGACGCCCCCTAAAAATAAATTGTTTTATCTTTTTTGTTGTTGAAAGAGCACAAGCCTACACTTGAACATGACTTGTTTAAAATTCTTATATCCAGCTATTGAAAACAACACGTCCATAAAGGTTACATCAGGATATAGACCTCCCAACAAAACACTGCATTCGCTACAGTGAAGAGTTTACATAGCTCACATTTTTTACATTGAATGGATGATACATAAACATTGCTGGTGAATTTCCCTTCTCTCAAGCATTTGATTAATTACATGTACTGCTTATGTAATACCACACTACAGTTAAATAAGACCTCTTAATCAGCTGTTCAAGAGTAGCATTTCATCTGTAATGACCTTCACAAGCGCGCTCGACATTTGTGACAAACTTGGATACGTGAGGATGACCTAGAACATTTCAGTAATGTCTAACTCATGATCAAGTTAGTAACAGCTCATCAGGAGGAGAAATAGAGGTCTGAACATCCCAATACCAGGAAACCACCGAACTTGAAGTGAAGCGAATTGCATTGTGGAAGTGAATTGCTTGAAACCAATACCAAATCCATATGCACTCATCTCCATAATTTTTATTAACATAGGAAAAAATGTATTAAACAGAGTTAAAAGTGCTATATTTTTGGTTGGCAATTAAAACTATAAAATTAAATAGCTCAATATTTAACCCGCTGTTCCTTTTTAACTAATGACCCATTTTCTGTTGAAAGCATGAACTCAATTCACCTGTTCACCTGAGAAATCAAGTAGATTATGACCCTCCTGCATCAAGTCATGCCAAGATCATCAGATCAATACCACATTTCAACCTAATCGACTTTTACTATACCAAGAAAGAAGAACGAAATGTGTCTATTTAATGACCTAAACCAGATAAAGTTCCTACTAATTGTGTAATTTTTACAAAAATTACAAAAAGTTTAAAAATGTTTGGTTGAGTTTCCGAACAGTTTCAGCCAGGTGTGTTGAAGTGAGTGATGCAAAGCAGCATTAGTTCATATGTCTCCCAAGACTGATGTGTTAATTTAAATATGTGGAAGTTCAAATGAGATTTCATAGATATGACATTCTTGAATGAAAATCTTTTGGATAAATCTCTTTAAAAAGGAAAAGTGAAGGAGTGGACAATAACTGCTGGATGTCCTTCTACTTACTGTAAATATGACTTCTTATCTAGAGTAAGCCATTCTCTTTCACTCTGTCTGTATCCCACCCATGACACACATAGTTCTCCTTTCCCTGAAATACAGCAATTCATCAAATCTGACTTCCTCCTGAACCCTTTCCCTCTCCAGTAGACTATGCAATCTCTATTACATATACTTACAGTCTCGTGATTCTCAGACTTATCCACTCAGAGAAAAGAGGAGACCAGACTCCATAATTAATCCATTCTCATCCCACTTTCCTTCAGTACTATGGTGTAGGACCTTTGCTCCAATGCCCCGGTGAAGTCTAATCTCGGTCTTGCTCGCGATATGTTTATTGCACATGTAAGACCCTTGGCCCGGTGTTCCCGGTGCAACCTAATCCTATTGAAGGCAGGATGTTTGCATGGAAGAATAAATGCTTTCTGTCTACTTTCTCTCTCTATATTTAGCCCTATAGGATATCTGGCCTCACATCTCAAGGGCAGTCAACTGCCGGCTGAAGGCCTGAGATCTCTATATCCGCTCGTAAGTCTCCTTGTGCTTGCAAGTAGTATATGCTCTTAATGATAAACCTTTTTTTTTAAGAGTGTAAAATAGAATAGAATAGACATATATTAAGAGAATCAAGGGACTGTAAATTTAAAATTAAACATGGCCTGCATATAATCATGACATGTTATAAGGAACCTGAAGTTCCTTTAAAGGTGAGGAGACAAAAATTCACTTTGTGGTCACAAATCTTTCTTTCAATTGTAGGTTGCTGGGGAAACTACACAAGTGCAACAGATTCAGTGTTTGTCTGGTAGTGAAATTAAAAAAAGTGTTGTCATATAAAGGTAGGCCTACAAAATTATTTTATTCTGCTTACTGCTTCAAATATTCAGATATGCCTTTAAAGTAACGGATTGACTGATCTAATGGATAGGAGTAGATGGTTTAAAAGTACAGGGTGCAGTTTTTTAATGTTAAAGGGATAGTTCACCCCAAAAATGACAATTCTGTCATCATTTACTCACCCTCAAGTAGTTCCAAACCTGTATGAATTTCTTTGTTCTGCTGAACACAAACGAAGATATTTGTAGGTCTCACGCTCGTATTTATTTTTCCTAAATTGGGGGCAAGATCTGTTCGATTACTGACATTCCTCCAAATATCTTCCTTTGTGTTCAGCAGAACAAAAGAAATTCATACAGGTTTAGAACTGCTTGAGGGCGAGTAAATGATGGTAGAACTTTCACTTTTGGGTGAACTATCCCTTTAAAATGTTTTCTACTATCCTAGCTTAGGCTTATGGCTCGTTTCCACCAAGCGGTATGGTTCAGTTGAGTACAGCACAGTATGATTCAGGATGGTAGACCCTGATCTGACTTACGTTTCCACCGCCAACAGTACTCTTACTTGATAGGTGTGGTGTACCGGAAAGTAGCGATCAACGTCATTAAACAACAATGGAGGATATACAGCAGCTTTGTTTGAGCGAAGGCTGAAGGCTGCAAGGAAAAACAGCCAAAAAATACACATTGTGTTGCAATAGTCTTGTGTTTTCATTCACCTTGTGGAACACACAAGTGACGATTCTCTATCAACCAATCATCGTTCTGCAGTGTGTGTGCTCCACCCTTTTGGTACTGGTATTATTGTGCTAGGTACCCCAACAAAAGGGTCCCAAAAAAGTGGTACAGTGCGGTTCGGAATTAGGTTACCATTCACAACTTCTGACAATGGAAACGGCAAAAATTGCATACTGTACCGTACCGAACTGAACCGTACCACTCGGTGGAAACGAGACTGACTTTCCTAAAGAGTGAAAACAAAAGCTTTCACAATATTGCTCTGTTTGTTCGAGCAATCCAACCAAGTTGTTCCATAATGCTTGTCCGTTAACATTTCAACATCCCATTGATTTCAACAGCAGAAAACACATCCTGCATGCTGACTTCTTGGCTCATGGGTAATCAATTCTGGGCACAACAGCTGAGCTCTAAATGCCATGTGAATCAATATAAGCTGAATGGCCAAAGGCACCACAAGAACATCATGCTACAGTGCTAAACCCTTTACTAGTGATGCCACAGGGCAACCAACAGGGGTAAATATATATATAAAACTATATAAACTTCAATATAATGAAATACTTAAATGTTGGCAAACACTTTACAAGGCTCAAGGGACTGTCTATTCCTTATGAAACCATATCTCACTGATAATGTCTGACTCAGCATTCATGGCTGTAGTTTTGTGAGAAGGTCTTATCAGAAGCTGCAGTTCTTCTGAGAGTGTGATAAAACAGCTAGAGTGGAACATACCAAGTAATACCTCATTTATGTCTTGAAACAAGGTCTAATATCGCTATGCAAATGAACAAACATACAGTAATTGGTTCAGTTCATTGCTTCACTGAACCTATATATAACAGGACAGTCAACTCAGTCAACAGAAACACACATCAGGTGTCCTTCTCTCTCCTGTTGGTTGCCTGTGCCAAGTAACAGTCTGTGCTGGTACATTTAACCAGCTTGGGTAGAAGCCTGTGGATTGAGCTACAGTGTCCTGATAATAAAACCCCATCTCTGGCAAGAGACAATGTAGGTTAAGACTTCATTGCAACTGTATCTCCAAGTAAACTCTCTGGCTGTTAACATTGGTGCAACATGCAACAACTTTTCTGCCATTTTAATCATCTTTTAGTTTGTTAAGAACAGTCAGTGTTGTCATGCTTATTGTCATGCTTTTTTAATGGTAATCTACATTATCAATCCAAAGGCTGAATGTTATGCTATTGGTGGTAGCATTTGTTTACCTAACAATGCATATCCAGATCAGACCTCTAATTTATTGGCTGTCATGCGGAGCTGTGGTTAATCATTTGTCAGACCACACTGCTGCAGACTAGCTACAAGAAAGAAAGTCCACACATGGGAGTTACTGAGGTTTCTCAGGAAGCACTTAAAGTATATTTCGAAATCAGTTACAGGTTGTGGCAGCAAAGCTGTGGCTGAGAAAACAGGCAAAAGAGTGTTTGTTTTATTTCATTCTGACAAGGTATGATGCTGTAGCCACTTGCTTCAGCTGCAAGGTTCAGAGATTTGTGGCTTATTACCATTTACTTGTGCTGCATGATCTCCATCGTTTATTTAACGAAAACTGTGAACAAAGTATGACTGAATTTTACAATTAAGGGTTAGTTCACCCAAAAAAGAAATTTCTGTCATTAATTACTCTCCCTCGTGTCGTTCCACACCTGTAAGACCTTCATTCATCTTTGGAACACAATTGGATATATTATGATGAAATCCGAGATTTTTTTTTTTTTATCCTTCATTGAAATCAACAAAATTACCCCATTCAATGTCCAGACAAGTAGTAAAAACATCGTTAAAATGGTGAACGTGACTACAGTGGTTCAACCGAAGCAATACTTTTTGTGCACAAAAACAAAACAAAAACTTTATTCAAAATGTTTTCCTCTTCCCTGTCAGTCTATTAAGCGTTTCCATGTTTACGTCCGAACGCTGGCTCATTATTGGCCAGCTGCTTCATCAGCATCACACGCATGCATCGTGAAGAGGCGTCGGCCAATACTGAGCCGGCGTTCGGACGTAGAACCTGAAAGCTGCAATCAAAATGGCATAGCAGACAAATTTTTTTGATAAAGTCAGTATTTTTGTTTCATTTTTGAGCACAAAAAGTATTCTCGTCACTTCATAACATTAAGGTTGATCCACTGTGGTCACGTTGACTATTTTTACTACTTTTCTGGACATTGAATATGGTAATTTCGGTGCTTCAAATGGAGGATAAAAAAAACTTCTCAGATTCATCAAAATATCTTAATTTGTGTTCTGAAGATGAATGAAGGTCTTACAGGTGTGGAATGACATGAGGGTGAGGAATTAATGACAGAAATTTCATTTTTGGGTGAACTAACCCTTTAAGTCCATTAAATTAGATGGATATATTTATCAATGCTGTATATATACATTTTTTGATGGACTTTAATTTGTAATTTTTAATGATTAAAGACAGGAATTAGCTTAGCCCTAAGTTCAAATTTGACATTTAAATACGTTTTACAAATGTGCCTTTAAAAAAAAAATTACCGGTGTGCATCGTGAGACAAAAAATAACAACTAATTTAAAAGATGTGTCAGTACAAGTTGCTTTCAGTTAAAAAAGCTAAAACATGCATTTTATTCTGGGACTAGGTTTAAGCCCTGTCTATGAAAGCAGGGGAATAAGTATTATTATTTGTTATATCGAGATATAATGAATGTCTAATCAAGGAAATAAAAAACAACAACATTCTGATAGATTATGAAGTCTGAACAGCTGCTAAACAACAACTGGAATGTTTCCGAAAACATGTCACGAAATAGATATAGCTACAGAACAGCCAGAGATCTCCAGAAAGGGGAGGAGAAACTCTAAAAGGTGCAGAGGAACTACAAAAGAAGGCGGGACGGCAAATAACGGGTAGGGCAACACACTCTAATGGCAGGTCATAATAATAATCTTACATTTTGACGTAAGCTTTCATATGATCTGCTAACACCCCACTGATGGTTAGGTTTAGGAGTGGACCTTTTTTTCTAAAAATCGTAAGTTTTCATTCAAAACCACACTGCAGTAACTCTGCAGTTACGACTGCATATTATGTGTCTCGTGTGTTAAGAGAAAAACACCTTCTGTATGATCATCCTCTTACGCCTCTCACTAAGAAGTTAAAAATAATGTTGTCAAATTGAATAAATAGTGAAACCAAAGCGTTTCTCCTCATCCAGGTGGATGAAGAAAATGCGTTCAAAGGCAATTTCCAAAGATTGACATCAAAGGCTTTACCGGTATTTTAGTACTGATATGTGAATTGACCCTTCGCAAACAGTTTGATTGACAGGCGATCTGACCAATCATAACCCAGAATCCGCCATTTTGTCCGACAAATCAGTCAGGGGAGTTAGTAGATTAACGTTTAGTGAACTTGAACTTGAAAAATTGTGTGTCCTCACGTCTTTCCACGCTTGAAACAACATTCCTTCTGATGTTCATTCATGTTTATTTGATGCTATAAATGAACTAGTATGAAGAGATGATCGGTTCACGAGGAGCTCCAGCGATCTGTCACGACACATTAAAGACATTAATACGCTATTTATTGTTTAAACTTCTTTAAAAAATTACGATATATTAAATATAAAACTGTTTCATATGTCTCTTTTTCACTTCGTGAGAACATGATGTGTGGCGTGAGAGCGCATAGCTTGTCAGACATGACAACAGTAACTAAAGGGGGCGGATCTTTGCGAAGGATCAATTCTATCTTACCCATAAGTAAAAGTAAAAGGTGTCGCTTGTGTGTATTTATCGGAAAAGTCGGTCTGGTAGATTTATAGTAGGTTTAATGTGTGAACGGGGGTTACGACTCACTATTATTACATTGTTATAACTGCGCAACGGTCCACTGAACGAACCTTATGTGATAAGAATGAATTCAGTGCCATCAATGTATAGGCCTACTTCACGTTTTTTGTTTAATTTCAAGTCAGTAATGTCAAGCTACAATGGGCAGAATGCATTATATTGTTTATGGCAGTGGCAATTTATTTATATAGCACAATTAAATACAATCTATGTTGTTCAATAGCTAAAAACACAGTAAGACAAAAAATTATTAAGCAATAATACACATACACAGAGAAATTGTAAACACATACCATAAAATAGACTAAAATTGGTGCTTCTGCATTAAAAGTTAACAATAAAAGAGCTTCAACATGTATTATACGCCTCATCAAACAAGTATGTTTTCAACTTAGATTTAAAAGCAGATATTTACATTTAATCATTTAACAGACGCTTTTATCCAAAGCGACTTACAAGTGAGGCAGTTAGGGGTTAGGTCTGGCTGTTCATTCACAATCCCCATTGTCAATTCCTGCCGGCGTGGGAATCGAACCGGCTGCCTTCAGGTTGCAAGCCCGACTCCCTCACCATTAGGCCACAATGGAGACTTGTCCAACTGAAATGGGCAAATCATTCCAGAGTCTAGGACCAACTACAGAAAAGGCACCTACATTTTAATCTAGATTTAGGGATAGACAAGAGTCTCTGTTTATATGAATGATGCTTTACTATGACAGGTGGACAAGGAAGCAGGGATTGCAGTCTGCGCCACACGGAGGAGGAGTCTGTCCTCAAATAACCTCCTGTCCTACAGTAGCCTGAGCAAAATATACAGCTAAAACAGCCGCATTACACATTAATAGCGACTACATAAAAACATAACGCGTTTTCAAGCATTAAATGATATTTCTATGACATAAGCAAACAACATGCTAATGTTCAACCCTATAATTCAGCGTCCAACTTAGAAGAAAGAAAGCATAATAAAACGCAAACGTTTCTTCAAACGCGTGGAAGCGACTCGCGTGCTGACCAAAACAATGAGCATCCAGCGGTCAACAACAGCCATTTTCCAGAAACGACTTACAGTAACAGAGCATGACGACACAAAAGCGCGAGCACGTGTGACTCTGACACATACGCACTCGGTTACAGTGAGCCTCCATTATAGATAAACCGAGCATTCAGCACATATAAACGTTTAAGTTCTCTGTGATTATGACTGCTTTAATCTGTGAGGCTGGACAGTTAGCTTGTTAGCTAATCACTTAAGCCTCTCATTTCACCAGTCGTTCATAATCGTGCCAGGTTTGCGAGCTAAGCGGCCAGTTCGTGAACTTTCTAACTTTACAGTTATGAGGGAATCTTCTCATACAAGACATGAAATGCCTGGAAATATCCGTACAGTAGGAGAACATTAAAAAGGCCTGTTTTTTGCAATATAAATAAAACAAAACGGCGTACTGTACAGCTGAATCCGTTCCGTGTGACGCACAACTCATAATTCATACAATTATCCATTCAAAATCAATGAAATAAATTCTCTCTCTTGTATTAAAACGAAACAGTATTACCTTTTCTGAATTCGTTCTTTAATGACCTGGATGTTTTCAGCAACGGAGTCCGAGACCTGGTGAGCAAAATCGATGCCATCGTCTGTGTGGATGAAAAGGCGTCAGACGTTAATGTAAGATTTACAGTGGACGTACGGAGATAACACGACGGCGGTTTATGAGCTATCCACTGAAGTCATAGTCCCAAGCTCTTGGCTCATGTCCTTGTGCCCTCCTCGGTGAATCATGAGATGAGTTTGCTCGGCATTTGCTTCCGTGTTTCTGTGGCTCGGGCTCGGCCAGCAGGGGGCGTGTTGCAGCTGCTGTGTGTGAATGAGGGTGACAGGACTGACCGAGAAGAAACGACCGCTGCCGCGCTGCGCGCGAGCTCATTCATTACCGCGAGTCGTATGACTGGAAAAAATACTCTTAAAACTCATAATTAAATGACCAACAGCGCAGGCTGATTAGGAGATATCTAATCTAGGAGATATCTAGATTTAAGATATCCAATAAAAAGCTACGTTGACGTAGCTTTACATAAATCCTAAATGTGCCTGTGGACAAGCACTGCGGCTTGTCCACGTATATGTTACAAAACTACATATACTTAAATAAAAAACGGAAATTAAATGGGTAAACACTGATTTTGAAGCGGGAATCATTTTAATGGTTTGTGAACCCTGACCAATGAGGTTTATGATACGGGCCTTGGCGCCGTTGTTGCCAGATCTCACTAGAACAATAATAAAACTTGATCAAATGCGCTCTAAATACAGAATTTACCTCAATAAAACGATATTAAATAAATGTTCTTCCTCACAAAGAGTTGCATTGTTTTAATGTGGAATATTTTACACAATGGAATTGTCTTGTCCATAATTTCATCTTTTAAAAAATCAAATAAATGTTTCAAATACAACACAACATGGATCAGGCAGAGCTGGGAATTGGATAACTGCTATTATTTTGGAAATAAACATTAAAACGCAACGCTATATCGTGTCTAGATTTGATAAATCAGCAAGCCCTAGTAGTTTATTAAAAGCGGACATGGCAACACAGTCTGGCGCGCTTATTTCCAAGGTTGCCAGATACTCTTGTAAAAGTACAAATCGACTGTGCTCTCAGCTCTTATTAACTTAATGAATACAAATTTATTTAAAGCGAAAATTACACATATTGTTTTATCTTCCACCAACAGTCCTGAATAATAAACGACAAAATATTATCGCTATTTGTAACACAGCGTCGTAAAACGCAGCATTCGCCGCGATTTGGCAACAAGATAACGAACTCCCTCCCTCGCGCATCTGACGTCACGTAGTGAGAATTGCCCTCCTCAATTCCTCGCGCAGTGATCTGTGTCGCTTTGCCATTTTTCGAAATAAAAACAAAAACAGATGATCGCAGAATCTCATGGCTTCGTCTTAAACTGCGAACCTGCGAAGAAGTTTGGAGTACGCCGGGGATAAGCGAAGATGTTCAACCGACAGTCAGCCGCGAAGAGAGAGATATTTGAAAAGGCCGGTTGAATTGTGCAGTCGCGTGTCAGCCAATCGGATGTGAGTATTTTTGGCGCTGATTGGGATGAGAGAGTTTCCCGCAAGCTCCTCAATACAGGTCGGGAGTAATGGAGATGCTATAAACAGGTTTATTTTCCCACAGAAATAAGTCATGGCACATCATATGTAGCGGGAATTGTCTTATTACACGCTGGAGTGGGCTATTACAGATTTTCTCTGAAAGATAAACGAGTCGTTTAGCAGAATGTCACTGACTGAGGCAGCTGCAGCTGTACCTCACTTGCTAGCTGGCTAAGCTGTAGTTCGCGAGGTTTGTCAGCTTCAGTTTGAGGAGTAAATCATTCCAGCGAGTTCATAAAATGTGCCATGTGGGTATAATGTGTGTCACAGCCCCGGACACCTCCTCAGAGATTAAATATTAACAAAAGCGTAGCAATGTTTGGGTCAGCTCAAGTATTTTGTGTTCTGTCGAGCCATTTCTTTGCTAACATCATATTAGCTCTATACAGATAGTTTCACGAGTTTGATCTCTTTTACTCCACTGTGTATAAATACACGTCTTCGCATCCGTCTGGCGATGCAGCGTTTCAACCTCGAGCGCAATTCCCACGAATGCGTTTTATTTTGGTGTAAACGTCTGCGTTATCTTAAGTTATTTTCTTTCACTTTCCCGTGGTCTATTAGGGCGGTTAAACGAGTCCATCAGTGACTCATCCATAATCTCCCTTCATTGATGTTAACGAGGCATCCTGGCCGTTCAGTCTGAATAACAATAGCTCGATAACTGCCTCTTGTTTCGGACCGAACGGACATTTGCATTTGAGCAGTCACTTTTTAACATAAAGCTTGTGCGGTTTTAAAGTCTTTTTCTTCTTTGTGCATGTTACGCATCAAACGCGACACGTTTCGTTTCATTGATGGAAACGCTCATCTTGTATCGTTTGGTTGGTATTATTGCATTTCGTTGCGGGATTCATTTGGGTTTGTGCATTGAACTGAATTAAAGCGACTGGCCACCCACTGCCAATCCTCCACGGAAGCCATTTTAATGGTGGGACCAAACCATTCCAGCTCTCATGCTCCATCCTCGCCATAACCCACTCAATTATTTTTTTTTCACTCAACCACTGTGTCCCACAAGAGAACTCTTTTATTTGTTGCTATTTAGAAACTTGCAGCTTGTGGCAGTCTCAGGTGCAATGGACAGAACACTTAATACTTATTTATGATGTAAACATGATTTATATATTTATATTTTATCTTATTCTTTGTCTGCTTATTTATTTTGTGACTAGATATGTATATATATGTACGTATATATATCACATACATATATATATATATAATTTATATAAACTGTGGATAGATTTATTTTAAATTTAGTGTACTATAACGTAGTTGTGTTTGCATTAGAATTTAACTTTTTTTTCTTGTACTGCTTCACATTTTTAAGCTTATGTTGTGTTTTCTAACCACGGGACTCTCTAATATAAACACTACAAATTAATTAGTAGCATCATTAGAAAATTTTAAGACACTAGCGTCATCCTAGTTTCTCCGTTAGCTAGCGCTCCATTTGCTTGCATGTATGACCATATCTAATTTTTCTTTTTTTGTGTGTGTGTGTGTGTGTGTTTTGCAGGCCCCTGGTTAGTAATGACAGACAGTAAGGGGAGTTCACTGCCTGCAATGCCAGAGCCCAGGAGTCCTACCACCATGAAACAGCCGTCTGATTCACCTGGAGGATGTAAAAGTCGGGGTGATGGGAGCGCTGACCCTACTATGCTCATGGATAAAGCTGCTACCCAGCTGGCGGCTACACCTCAAGAAAGTGTTCTGCAGATGATTGGCAGTCATGGTCATAACCACACCCACGAGCGGCTGAAGGACCTGACTTCCCGCTTGTTAAATGGCGATCAAGACAAAATTCCAAAGCTTTGTGCTGCCACAGCTCCACAGCCTCTTCTCAAAGGGGTGGAGCCTATTTCTCAACATGCCAGCCCTCCAAGGAAGTCCAGTGTTCCTCCTGAACTCACTCTCAAAATAACCAAATGTGTGGTAAATCTTGGTGGGAAGTCGAGCCGATATGGTGCGGATTATGAAGGGGAGAGAGAAGGGGAGACAGATGCACCTTTGAGACTTTCAGAAGGTGTTCTGTCCTCTCCAGCTGGCAGGAGAGAAAGACGAAAGAAAAAGAGGGGGCTTGTGAGGAAGAGAACTCCACCGAATCGAAGACGCCCGATTTTAAGCCTTACTGCGAGTTCTGTTCGACCCCCTCTTCTGCAAACCACCATAAATTCAAATGACCTCACCATTGAACCATGCATTCTTCCTACTAATGAGCAGACCGATAGCGAGACACCTGCTAGCGTATCTCCTATCCCTATCCAGGTATAGATTAATGTGCCACCTGCATGTTTCCCTCCTTCAATTGTCTTTTAAAACAAAATTAGTTGTTTGTCCTAAGGAAAATGTGTTTATCCCTTGTAGATGGGATTCCATTTTTGAGACTTAGTTGTTCATTTCTCTTTTGCAGCAGCCTGTGTCCGTTTGTGAAGTGAGTGATGTTGCACAGGACGTGGATGATGTAAATGTGAGTGGTACTGAGACACAGCATCATGTTGGTTACTCAGTGGGAGACGTTATCTGGACCAAAGTGTCTGGATATCCATGGTGGCCATGCATGATCACTATGGACCCAGAGTTCAACTTGCACTATAGGTCGAAAGGTGAGTTGTGCTAGATCAGTTGACTTATTGTTTTTCAGCACGTTCCAACACCATATTGTCAACCACAACAGATTTGCATCATTACTCTCTTACTCAATTACTGTCAGTTTGTGGCAGTATGATGCTTTTGTAACATTGGCTCCACCTTTTCTTAATGATCTATATTTAAACATGCCTGGAGCAGGATAGCTCAATAACATTACTAGAACTGTAACTGCTAATTGACAGATATCGATTTAAAAAATACCAGTTAAATGTAGAAAAATAATACTGTGAGAAGAGAACTTTTAATTAAGTTCATTTGAGTGCAAAGGCTGCCTGTGAGTGAGTTCAAGAGTTTAGGTGACATGGCGCATTGCATGATTTACCACCCACGGAGGAGAGTCACAATCTAGGGGACAGCGAGGAAACAAGTCTGAAGTAGCTCAGACACAAAGAGAACGGTCATTGAGGGATTTAAAGGTTAAGTAGTAGAGCTACATGATTAATCGTTACAAGATCGCAATCTCGATTCAAACAAGCACACAATCTTATTCTTAAATGACAACAGTTCGCTGTGTTTATTAAACCTTTGACAAGTGCAATCACAGCAAAACATTCAAATCTGTGTTGATGCTGCTGCTGAGCCAGAGAGAGCTTTTGTCATGTGTAGATATATCAGCTTTTTTACTAGAGGTTCTTACTTTTTCTAAGTAAAATGTAATTTTGTTTAGTCGTCTATTCATAATTGTGAAGAATCGTAATCTCTGTTTTAAACAAACAAAAAAAATTGTGATTTATCCAGAATCATGCAGCTCTACTTTGTAGCGAATAAGAGATGAATTGGGTTGCCAGTGCAATGTATTGGAGGAACAAACATTATTTAAATTGTATAATTTAACCTACATACTGTAAATATCAACATACACTGTAAATATTGAAAATGAACAGGACCAAAAACAGAGCCCTGAGGGACACCATGAGTAAGAGGGATTGAGTTATGAGAAGGCTGTGCCAGTGAGAGAGGTCTTTTGCCCAACCAGCCCCGAAAAACTTGTGGGTTTTGGGTCAGGTAACTAAGGGGAAAAATATATATACGTGTGTGTGTGTGTGTGTGTATGTATGTATGTCAGTCAGTGTGCCTTCTGCTGTGTTGTGACCAAAGGAGCGCCTTAGAGCACATGAGCAAAACAGTTTTGTCTCGCGCTCTTTCACAACACAGCAGACGGCAAGCAAAACACGACATGGAAGATGAGCGGGGTCTTTTGGGTTGGTGGTAAAACAGTGTTTTCCCATTACTGTCAATACTGTGCAAACTGTGCTTAGAATTCCAGAGGAATTTATACGATAGTTACACCCGTTCACCCAGCAAAGTTTCATAAATGGTAAGTATGCTTTCTCTTTTGCTGCAGGGTGCTGCTGTGTCTTGATGAAACCATTTCTTTACATTTATTTACTGATCTTTGCATGTGTAATTCAAAAATACTGTATTTTGAAAAAAGGTATTTTCTGTGAGAAACAGACTTCAGGTTCGGGCTTAAAATGTAACTGTACCAGTCGGGTGCGGTTGGGTTAAACAATCTCCGGTCTGGGCTGGGTTCGAGCTTCAGTTTAAAGCCCATTCAGTCCTCAAATCGGTGATGCAGATAGCTGAGAGAAGAGTTGTGACCTTGTCGAAAACACTTACATTTGGTCCAAAAAGATGGTTTGAAAGCTCTGATAGGGGAGAGCACAGATGCTGTGGAAATTGTTTGCTCAAGTGTGACCCTGAGCTAACATAAGCAGAGAGAAGGACTTGCTTTCAACTGTCAACAGAGCAGCATGAGAATTGTAGCACCTGTAGGAAGTGGATTTCTTAGTTTTTCATAGATATTTTTGTATTTTGGCAGTGAATAGCCGCACAGGATTGTTGTACCATGTGCAGTACTTCGGAGATGCTCCAGAGAGAGGATATGTCTTTGAGAAGAGCATAGTCACCTTCTCAGGAAAGCACCAGTACCAGTCACTTAGCCGCAGCAACAAACTACCCATTGATATCAGTGGAAGGAAGGTACAGTAAATATTGGTTATAAGTCTTTCACTAATGGGGGGAAGTTTTTCCATACATTTGTTGGAATTTCGTACTACTTGGTCTCAATTCTTTCATGTGCTCTCTACAGCGGGCAATTCCTCGTAAGTTCCGGAAACAGTGGGAGATAGGAGTGTCACAGGCAACAGAAGCATTGGGTCTACTAATAGAGGAGCGACTGGCCAAATTCAGCTTTGATTATGAAAAGGGGAAAGCCCAGTTCAACCCTCGCATGCTACAAGAGCTTGAAGCACAACGCAATCAGGGACCACAGCAAGTCCAAGCTCAGAGGGAGTCTCAAGAGCTTGTCAGCCTCACTCCTCCCGACTCCACTCATTCCAGTCCCAACTCCACCTCCCCTACCACCATCCCAGACCTCTTTTCCCACCCCACAAACAGCAGCACTTCATCAGGGAAAACCACCCTACCCAAAAAAGCACCTAAAACGTCAGCGAAGAGGGATCACCACAGACAGTGTGGCACAACACTGAAGTATAAGAAGACAAAAGCTTCCTCTGCAAATCCGGTCCCTCTGACTGAGTCTACTGTTCAGGTAGTAGACAGTTGATATGATTGGCATTGTTTAGCACTGTGTACGATAAAGATTAGGATTTTATTGTGAGCTTAGAGATGTAATGTTTCTAATCTTGGCATTGTAGGATTCCTGCATTTCATCCGAGACACCTGAGCACCAGAGGGAAAAAAAGACTAATGCTGGGAAACGGACTTACCGGAAAAAAGTATGTTTTGTCTCGTATTATGATTGGTGTTTCTGTGGTATTTTTGTGGTAATCACTTTTTCTTTATTTTGCCCTTTGTCTTTCCATATTTGAAGGACCTGATCTGTATTGATCTAGACCTTCAGCTGAAAGCTCCTCAGAAGAAACAAAGACAGATCAGACAGAAGTTTCCTGCAGCACCAAATTCAGTGAAAAAGAGGAAAATAAAAGCAGGCGTCAGTATCTCTGACACCTTCAATACAGTGTCTACTAATTCTGGACTTTCAGGTAAGATGTAACTTACAACACACATTTAAAAACTGTTATAACTTGTATATATTACAAACGTACTATAAATAGGGGTGTGTGATTATTACGATTTTTGATTGTGAATGATAATGTCTCCACAATCTGCTTTTGATGAGATCTTCATATATTTTTGAACAATTTTGACCTCTATCCCCGGGACTCTCGTGTGTCACTGATATCTGTCTCTCATTAGTAATCGCGCCCGCGATTCTCGGCCAAACCCTGCTTCACCACTGTCATGTTAAAAAATATGCATTCACTCATCCATAAATCTTATTAATCATCAAACTACACCTTTGTTATTGTTTTGAAGAGTTTTGCGACGAAAAAAAATCATATTGTGCCTTTAAAGCCTTACCAGTTCAATTTCTTATTTGGACGCTGTTTGCACGCGTATACCCAAAGCACACTCGCATTAAAAGCCTGTAGCACTGCAGCGTGCAAGTACTGAAATAAGTTCTTTTAATAATGCCCACCCTTATTTTGTCCTAAATGGTCTGTCGTTCCATATCTTTTTAAGGCTAAATTATTAAAATGGAAATTAGTTTTTTTAGTCTTTAAAACTAACTTGAAAAAGATTTGTGATAAGATTGTGGATTATGATCCCATCTGAAAAAAAAAAAAAATGTTTTTTGCTGTATCGCCCACCCTTAATTATAAGCCATCCATCTCTTTGTGTCTTTCTTTAAAAAACTCCCTTAATGTTTCAAGGCCGTTGTGGCGTGTGTTTTTGTTCTTGTAGTAATTTTCTGTTTTTCTGTTACCAGATATAAAGGTATCAGTACTAAGCCCAAAAGTCTTGGAGAAGGAGGATGGCGTTTCTAAAGGTTTGTGGGTGGTTTCATTATTAGTTGCAACATGTCAGTTAATTGTAGAAAAGGTTTATGGTATGGAAAAACCTGAAGTTCTGTTATCATTTGAAAACTTTTTTAAGAAATGCATTCTGACTGCTTTAATACAGGAAAGAAAAAAGGCTACAAACATTTACGAGAGTCAAAGGTGGATGTGGCACTGCAGCCTAAAATGAAAACCAAGCTTGAAAAGGAGTTGAAAAAGCAGAAAGGCAAAAAGGTGATAAGAGAGAGAGAGTGCCATGCATTAATCCGAGATGAAATATTTTAGCATTGATTGCTTAAAATTTTGCAAAAATAAAATAATTGCAAGAATTCAGTTTGTAACTCAACAATAAAATAATCTTCCTTCGTTTCTGTCAGAACGCACCATCAGCAGAGGCCGCCGTCACTAAACCCAGGGGGAGGAGGCGGAAATCAGACAGGGATGAAAAAAGAAAACCAATTAAAAAAGCCCTAAGTAAATCTGCAAACTATTACGACCTACAGAAAAGCCTCAGTCTAAATACTGTTCATCTTCGTGTCCTTTTTACATTTGTTTTTACAGTTCCTCTGTTTCTAAAACGTTTTTTCTTTGTTTCTCAGGTGAAGAAGAGTCTCCTGCTAAAGTCAAACGTGTCAGGAAGCGGAAACAGGAGTCAGGCAGCCAATCTGTACCTGTTGCATCTAAAAAGCGGCGCTCATCATCTTGCCCTGAGCCAGAGGTGATTTTTGGAATTTTTTGATTGTTTTCCAATACTTGGAACTTGACAATTTGTAATCCAGTTGTGTCTCTTGGTTGTAATAATCGACTTTATTTGAAACTTTAAATGGATGGTTTCTGTCACTTTGCCTGCAAGATGTCCTGTAAGTAAATATACTTTGAATCCATATTTCAGAGTTTGCTGTGTGAGCAGAGACCCGATTCTCCCAGTGACAGTACAGACGAATCCCATCCCTCAAAAAAGACTGAACGCACTGCCTGTGCCAAAAAAGAGAGCGTGTGTCTGGTGAGTGACCTGTCCTTGTCAGAGGTGTTCAACACTAGTTGATTCATGTTGTGGATGAGTGTAATAGTGTTGCTGTTCTACAGGTGTGTGAGCAGACTGGGGAAGAACTGGTGATGTGTGAGGGACAGTGCTGTGGCTCATATCACCTGCATTGTATTGGACTGGAGCGATCAGCAGAAAAGATGCTTTGCACTTCCTGCAGCTCAGGTGAGATACACTGATGTCATGTTTTTATAATATTACTGACGTTGTGGTTCGAAAAATCAGCTTTCTCACTATTGAGCACTTTCTCTTTTTCAGGTGTGCATGTGTGTTTCACCTGTAAGAAGTCTGAAGGAGAGATGCGGCGTTGCTGTGTTCTTCACTGTGGTCGCTTCTACCATGAGGCTTGTGTGCGGTTGAGCGCTCTGACCGTGTTTGAGAACCGAGGCTTCCGCTGCCCTCTGCACACCTGCCTCAGCTGCCACTACAGCGGTCGTGGCACAGGAAAGGCCACAAAAGGTACTCACACTGATTTGAATGTTTACACACTCTCAGCAAAAATGATGCAATCTAAAGTGGGTTCAAATAAAAGACACAGTTATATTAAGTGTTCAACTACTAGGGGTGTAACGGTACATGTGTTCTTTCCGAACCGAACGGTACGGACATCAATCGGTCACAGGCGATCCAGAAAGGGCGTATGCGGTAATGCAACGCTGTTTGCTACCAGTAAAAATCGCAGAAGAAGAAAAGCTGATGCATCGGAATATTAGCATGTAACCTCTCAACTAGTGTTTCAACTGCGTAAAGACATCAATACAATAGCTTGTGAATAATATCTCGCGTAGCATTACATTTAGCTCAGGTAAATCATGTAGTAAACTGCGTAAAGACATCAATACAATAGCTTGTGAATAATATCTCGCGTAGCATTACATTTAGCTCAGGTAAAGCATGTTAGTTCACTAGAGAAATGACTATAGATGGGAGCATTTTGCATTTTGTTTGCATAACGTGTTAGTAATGTCTTGATTATTTAATATATGTTAAAATAAATTTGTCATAAGCAAAGTATGACAGTAAGTAAATTATTATATTTCAAAAATGAAATGTAGAAAACTAACTTTGTAATTAGATTTAGAAGTTAATGCAAAACCTACCTTATGTGGAATTGACGTTTTTTTTTTTTTTTAATGAGTGTTGATTTATTATTTCTAATAATAAATAGCAACTGAAAATTTTGGCTCTGTTGTTAATTGTAACCCTTTTAATATTATAGTAATGTCCAAGTAAGGGCTCCCTATATAGTTTACAGCATTAGCTAAGAGTTTGTTCAATTAGTTCTAATTGAATTTATTTAAACAGAGGCACATTTTGTTAAAAAAAAAAGTTTAATTAAAAAAAAAGCAAAACTGATATTAAACTATAATAATTGAAACAATATGAAAAAGCTAAATCAAACTCAAACAAAAGGACTTATTTAGTTGGAGTTGGTTTTTATCACCTTATAAATTTCCCCATTGTCCCCTTGCAGGAAAGATGATGCGTTGTTTGCGTTGTCCCGTGGCCTATCATGTTGGAGACCTGTGTGTTGCTGCGGGCAGTGAGATGCTGTCGTCTTCTGCCATTGTGTGCACAAACCACTTCAGGGCTAAGAAAGGCTACAGTCACCACTCTCACGTCAACGTCAGCTGGTGCTTTATCTGCTCAAAGGGTGTGACTTCCACTTTCATTGTTCAAGACTGTCATTATTAAGCTCCGTTTTATTCATTTTTTTTTAATGTAGGGCATTGAAATTTGAGGGATCGTCTGTCGAGCCTCACAAAAGCATCAGAGCACGTTTGATTTTCTTTGATTGTGACTGCACTCAATATACGGATACATTTGTGTGTTGAAGGTGGACGTCTGCTGTGCTGTGAGTCATGTCCAGCTGCATTTCACCCTGACTGTCTGAACATCGCTATGCCTGATGGCAGCTGGTTCTGCAATGATTGTCGCTCAGGGAAGAAACCCAAATACAGAGATGTTATCTGGGTCAAACTGGGGAACTACAGGTCAGTCTCTAACAGCACTACACATCTTTAGCTTAAACTTGCTGTTAACAGCAGATTTTTATTTATTTTATTTACAGGTTTTGGTGATTGCTAAGGTGGTTGCTAGGAATACTTAAGGCCAGGAGTCGTATAATTGTTAAATTAAATTATCGATTCCTCTTATTGATTCCTTTGTGTGCATTTTAATATGACTTTAAAGCATTCAAGCATTAGACCCACTCGTTGTTTTCTGTGCTGCACACACATCCGACGCTCACGTACAGAAAAAGTGATTTAATATGATTTAATTTGACCAGGAAGACTCACGCGCTCATGACGTGCGCACAGAAAGCCGCCTCTCATGTTGAATAGTGCGCGATACTGAATTGAGTTCTCTTCCGCATCTTTTTGCACTCAGATAAATACACACAAAAATGTCAATGTCCTTGCAAACACAGTCTGTTATGTCTTATGTGAACGTAACAGTTGACAAAGAGAACGCATCTGTTAACAGTATATTGGATCCGTGCAGCTCTTAAAGTGACAGCAGCCCAAAATTCGCTTCTGTACCTGAAAATCTTAACACTGTTTATTTAACTCGTATCTTTGTTCAGTTGTATTTTTTGTGATTTTTAATTTTTTTTATTTGTTCTTTTAAATTACTAAGTGTTGTCTTTTTATATTTATATTTGTTAGGCTAGTTGTTTTTGCTGTGGTATTTTTAAACCATAGGCAAAAGTTCCTTGTAAATGTTTTTTTGTTCATGGTATTTGTCCACATTGAAATGTTTTGCAATAAAGCCTAAAGAGTCATATCTAGCCATGTCTATATGATTAAGAATATCATTGCAGAATTTGCACAGATAAACCATCATACATAGTCTGCTCTCAGGTGTTGTCAAAATAAAAGTCCTGGCGGCCAAACAGAAAAACTTAAAATATAGGCTGATGTATTTGCCTTGGCTATGTATCTGCTGATCTACTTTGGAAGGTCCACTCACGTTTTCTTTAGAAAATGATAAAATGACATTTTATCTGATTTTCCTGTCCTAAACTTTGACTTACATTTAAAATTCTAGATGGTGGCCTGCAGAGATCCGTCACCCTAAGAACATCCCAACGAACATCCAGCACCTGCGTCACGAGATTGGAGAGTTTCCAGTGTTCTTCTTTGGCTCTAAAGACTATTTCTGGACACACCAGGGCAGAGTCTTTCCTTACATGGAGGGGGACAGGGGTAGCAAATATCAACACACTGGCATTGGGAGGGTCTTTAAGAATGGTAAAAAAATGTTTTGTTTTATTACTTGTAATTTGAGTTTTGTCTGTGCTGTTGTGAAATGGTTTCTCCGTTTCCATTTGTGCAGCCCTGCTAGAGGCAGAAACTCGCTTCAAGGAGATCGAGATGGAGAGGGAGGCCAAAGAGGCTCAGGAGAACAACAAGAAACCACCTCCATACAAATACATCAAGGTACTGCCATTCACTATGATCTTTATACAAGATTTCCATGGTCTTGGGAAACCTGGACATGTCAGTGTGATTTCCAGGCCATGAAAATTTCTGTAGTGTTTTTAATGTTATGAATTTGGCAAGTCCGTTTATAGAGATTTTAATAGCTTTAGTTTCAGTTGAATGGTTTTATTTATTTATTTTTTTATTATTATTAGGTGAATAAGCCTTGTGGACGAGTGCAGGTCTACACCGCAGACATCTCTGAGATCCCCAAGTGTAACTGTAAGCCGTCAGACGAGCGTCCCTGCAGCTTTGAGTCTGAGTGTCTGAACCGCATGCTGTTGTACGAGTGCCATCCTCAAGTGTGTCCGGCTGGAGAGCGCTGCCAAAACCAGGACTTCACCAAACGCCTCTACCCCGAGACCAAGATCATCCGCACCGCAGGCAAAGGCTGGGGCCTGGTGTCACTGCGAGACATTAAGAAAGTGAGTCCTCTAGCTAATGAAAAGATTTAGTAAGGAGGTTTACTGTATGTGATTGCTGATTGGCTGTTTGTGTGTCCCTCAGGGGGAATTTGTGAATGAATACGTGGGTGAACTGATAGACGAGGAGGAGTGCAGAGCCAGAATCAAATACGCTCAAGAGAACGACATCACTCATTTCTATATGCTCACTATTGACAAGGTAAATAAAGGTGACATCTGCGTGCGTGTACGGCGCTCATGCCTGATTTTTGGCTTGTTTGGACCCTATACAGCAGAGCGGCACTAAAGTTCACAGTACTACAGATCATGCCATAGATAACACGCTCATGACAGCATAATGGTTTTTGATGGTTATACCTTCATCGTGCTGTACACGTTTGTGCGCAGGATCGGATTATAGACGCAGGACCCAAAGGGAACTACTCCCGCTTCATGAACCACAGCTGCCAGCCCAACTGCGAGACTCAGAAATGGACAGTTAATGGAGACACACGCGTGGGCCTGTTCGCTGTGTGTGACATCCCTTCTGGTGAGCTCACATTCTGAAAATAAGAGATTTGATGGATTGTGTAATTTTTCTTATAGCTCCAATGCTTTTTCAATGCCCGAATTGAAGTAAAATGTCTTTGTTGACTTGGACCTGGACTTTAAACTGGACTCTTTAGGTTTTTACAGTGCTTCAGTCCACATTACAGTCATACTGAAATTTTTAGGAAGTCAAACAATTTGGATGATAATAATAATAATAGGTTGTTAATAAAATGTTATTATTATCCTTAAAGGGATAGTTCACCCAAAAATGAAAATTCTGTTACTCCCAAGTTGTTCCAAACCTTTATGAATTTCTTTGTTCTGCTGAACACAAAGGAAGATATTTGGAAGAATGTCGGTAACCCCTTCCTTTGTGTTCAGAAGAAAGAAATTCACACAGGTTTGGAACTACTTGAGGTTGAGTAAATGATGACCGAATTTTCATTTTTGGGCGAATCATCCCTTTAAGACCATAATACATTACCATTGCTGCACAATCAAATAAATGTAAATCAATATTTCAAGTATAATGTTTAGTAAAAAGTCTTTTATGTTATAAGAAATTTTAAAATATTTTTGGTTCATTATGAAACTGGAGGGACAGATGGCTGCCACAGTCCAGATTACGGGAAACATTGTAAATTATTATTAATTAAATTTACTGTATTTTCTCTTGCTATCACTCTCTTGCTATTTCTTTTCACCTGAGAATTAACTGTTCATTTTGTGCGTCAATGTTTTCAGGCACTGAGCTGACTTTTAACTATAACCTGGACTGTCTTGGGAACGAGAAGACTGTGTGCCGCTGTGGAGCGCCCAACTGCAGTGGTTTCCTAGGTGACAGACCCAAGGTTAGTGACTATAATACCTTTTTATTTCAGCTGCCTCTGTCATTATTGATGGTGTGGTGTAGTGGTTAAAGCTCAGGCCTGGTTTTCAGAAGGTTTGAGTCTTATAAAGTGCGAGCTATCACCATTGTGCCCATCAAAACACTTAACACTAAATTTGTTCCTATAATACTTGTACTACAAGTATTCATAACCACTTAATCCCGTTCAAGGAGTGAAAAGTCATAATGCATATGTAAGTTTATAATACCTTTACGTTTGCTTTTCACCCATCAACTTCAGAACGGTCACCCTTCTGAGCCCAAAAACAAGCCTCAGAAGAAAAAGCCCAAGCGGAGAAGGGCCCGGAATGAAGGCAAGAAGTCTGAAGATGAGTGTTTCCGCTGTGGAGATGGAGGAGAGCTGGTTCTGTGTGACAAGAAGGGCTGCACTAAAGCCTATCACCTTTCCTGCCTAGACCGCACCAAGAGGCCATTTGGTAACCATTACTCTATAATGTTAAATCAGCTGATTAATCGCACCTAGGGTTGTCAGAAATACCAAGTCGGTACTGAAATTTAAAAAATGTGACACTACCAGCATTTCCCCCTAGAATTTTGAGCGCCGTTGAGCAGTTAAAATCCTGATTGGCCATTGTGTTCATGCACTCAACAGATCTGATTGGCTACTAAGATCAACGCTTCAAAAACACGCTCTTCACAACCATAATCGTACTAACATTAAATTTATATATTGTATATTGTATTTTATGTACGATGTATTTTAAATATTTGTTTAACGGCATCATTTTACTGAGCACTATGAATGAAGGCCAGTATCCCTGAGACTGATGTCTCTATTAAAAAATTCTTTCAGTGTTTACATTGAAAATGTTGCCATTAATTATAGCCATTCAACATTACAGTATCTATCAAGCTATCATTTGTAACATTTTATAGGCTTTAAAAATATTTAAGTGAACTTGAAACAATCTTTATATGAACCCATTATAGCAAATATCACATTTAGCTTTGCCTTTTAATATAACTGCCCTAGAAAAAAAAAATCCCTAGTGTACAGTCCTGTCAAGCGATTAATTAATCGTCATATCCTGTAATTAGATTAAATTAATCAAATTTATCGCACATCATATTTGGCCGGGAAATTGAAAGGATCATTTAACGTCTGAGAAACGGATCAAATAGACATTACAAGTAGCTTTAGAAAGAAATATATAGGCTGTATATATTTTATTCATCAATTACACCAACTTTTAGGCTTCACTGGCCATGAGGGTGAGTAAATGATAGAATTTTAATTTTTGAAACTGTTTAATGCGTTTTCTTTTTTTATTAATAATGGAAAATGATTTTTTTTTTTCATGAAATGATACTCTAAAGAAGAATCTAAAACGACCAGTAGGTGGTGGTAAATGTCTTTAGTGTCTTCAGTAAGTCAATGACTCATTTATTCATTCAGTTCGTTCAAATAGATGATTCATTGATTCGTTCAAAACACGTGTTGCACAGCAGCTGCTCTGGCTTTATAGGTAATATTTTCTTTGGCAAAATTGAGCAAAAACAGACAATATTGTGTCTAAAATATAACATAAGATTGACTTCTTATTAAACTGTTATATAAAATCAATATCACATTTACATTCATACTATTCAAGACAAAAACAGCACTCGTGTGATATTGATTTTCTCTGTATCATGAGAAAAACGACCATGTGAGAGTTTGCCCACATATCTTGAATTTTAGCGGCATTCTATGGACTACATCATGAAGTGAGCCGTTTCTCTGCTTCATGTTCATCACCAATCAACTAAATGAAATAAGATGACCTCCGTAGGTCTAAATGTGTTAATAAATTAGGTATGGAAAAAAATAACTAATTAAAATGAACACGTTAAATCAAGACCCCTAATTTTTTCTACTGTGCCCCATTTTTTTTTCCCTCCCCCATTGACAACTTTTACATTTGTGGTCTGTTTTCTTCCAGGTCGCTGGGATTGTCCCTGGCATCACTGTGACGTGTGCGGAAAGAACTCCGATGCTTTCTGCCAGCTGTGCCCTAACTCTTTTTGCAAGGCTCACCAGGAGGGGGCGCTGCGGTCACACCCGCTCACGGGCCAGCTCTGCTGCCAGGAACATGAAGACTCCGATATCCGCCCTCAGACAGAAACCCCGGTGGAGCGCGCCGCCGAAGCACCCTCATCCACCAAACCACGCAAGTACAGGCGCAGAATGGAGGCCAAAAGCAGCAGCAAAGCACCTCTCAAGAAGAGGTCCAGAAAGACCGCTGAGGTGTAGTGGGATATCGAACTATGGAACCTGCCGTTCCTCCCACTAATCCTAACCACCGCCGCCTCCTCCTCAGCTCCTGCCCCAAATGATTCAGTGATATTGACGTCATGTGACTGTTCTGCCAAGCTGAAAGTACTGTACGTGTCTGATCAGGGAAGCATGTTAACACTGTAGAGCTCCTCAGAGCTGCCGAATCAGGTCTCCCTCCACTCACTCTGCCTCCTCATTCCACTCGTGTGTGCGTCTGCATCTGCGTGTGTGTGTGTGTGTGTGTGTGTGTGTATGTGTGTGTTTGTGTGCATGCACTGCCAAATAGACGACAGAGCCGACAGACCGAACACCTCATATAAACAGCATTACGGACGCCAAACTTGAAACCTTTTTCCACCGTTATGAATCTTGGCATAGAATTTTTTTTTGTTGTTGTTTTTTTTACAGTAGATATGTATATGGAAATGTATATGAAAGACCAAAATTATAATAATACTGGATTTATTGTTAGTAACAGGTGCCAGAAGTTTTTGTTTTAACAAGTGGTATCTTTAAATAAGACACTATGGGTAGCCCTTGAATTACATTTTTAGAGTCAGTTCATATTACTATAGAGCAGCACAATATTTTTTTTTATTTTTTTTATATATATATAGCTTGGTTCATTTTTGTAGCTCATTTTTTGAGTTTGAGTAACCAGCACGTTAGGATGTTAAATCTACCTATTCAGAGTTTTAAACAGGCAAATCATGACGGGCTTCTTGTAATACTTACAAGAAATAAAGCTTTTTGAAGCAATTGTGGTGTGATATTTTTTTCATTTTATATTTCCGTGTTTAAAATTTGTTGTTTCAAACTTCAATTCCCATTTCTGTTTGTGGTTTAAAGCTGCAGTAAGTTTAAGTTTTTTTTTTTTGAGCAAGAACTACTCACAAGTGCTGAAATACTCCTCATACAGGTCAGTTTATTTGATGAATTAAAGCTGTGAGGTAACGCAGCGCTGTTTCACTTTCTAACGTTACACTATCATACTAAACTACATTTGAGTGAGTAGAAAGTTGTAATGTTTAGTATTAGTTTGTTGTCTATGAGATTTAACTGAGCTAGATCAACATTAGATTATCATACTGATGATATTCTAACACTTCGTCATGTTGAGCTTTATAACATTGATTAGTCTTATAGTCTACATTTGCTCACCTTGACTAATGACATGCAAGAGCGCATCTCTGTAAAGTCAAAGTTTGTCGCAAAGCTCTCGCCATCTTGGAAACGCCACGCCGATATTGACCTCGTTTTATTTCTCCTTTTGTCCCAAAGTTTGCTTGCCATGGTCCATAATGTTTGAATGAAACAACAGCAGCGAGCCGCAAGACGTTACGTGTCTGTTGCCATGGTTACTGTGCAGTACAAGCGTAAACCAGGGATAACGCAGATATTACGTCACTGACAGGCGCAAGTGACGAGACACTTTAAATTTCTCTGAATTTACAAATTCTTGGCAACATTTCGGATAATGTAGTTACACAGCTGAACGAACTATATAACGCTGTGCAAGAGTTTTTTGGATATTTTAATATAAAAATTTGACATATTATACCTTTAAAAGTATTGAACAGGAAGTGTTTGGTAATCTGATAGTCCTTAGGCCCAGTTCTGAATGAAATGATAGCATGTTACAAGCTGTATCCTTTTTATGGCTTGGTTCATTTTTGTAGCTCATTAAGTTTGAGTAACCAGGATGTCAAATCTACCTATTCAGCTTTAAAACGTCGAACCACGACGGGCTAAATTGAAACTGTTGAATGAAGTACGCCACTCAGTGGTTATGTTTGGAATTGTACATTGTTGCTTAGGCCCAGTTTTTGGAGCAAAAAGGACACTGACAACACGTCGACAGACATGAAACAGTTTCATATTTAATATATCGTAATTTTTTTAATAAGTTTAAACAGTAAATACCGTATAGAGGCTCTTCATGTGTCGTGACAGATCGCTGTAGCTCCTCGTGAACCGATCATCTCTTCATACTAGTTCATTTATAGCATCAAATAAACATCAGAAGGAATGTTGTTTCAAGCGCGGAAAGACGTGAGGACACACAATTTTTCAAGTTCACTAAACGTTCATCTACTAACTCCCCTGACTGCTTTGTCGGACAAAATGGCGGATTCAGGGTTATGATTGGTCAGATCACCTGTCAATCAAACTTTATGCGAAGGGTCAATTGTAGAACACCAATCACTGGAAATCCAGGTATTCTACACACTTCCTGCAAAAACGGCGACTGATATGCTATTTTCTTTATGCATCCATTCCCTAAGGCACCTTTACATTTCCACAGCAATGAATGAAGATTCATATTAGTTTTCAAATCAATGATGAAAAAAAAAAGTCACATGAATGTATCATTCATTTTAGTAGTAATGATTTTATTCAGTTAAGAAATCAGCACATTTAACATATTTACCTCTGTACATACAATGGTCTATTGCACTTGTTATGAAAAAAGGAAAAACACTATCACCACAGGCCTAACATGGGTAACAGCTTATGCATTTAAGATATTTACATTTTGTTTGTCTATTTAAGTTAGAGCCTTGCTTTACAGGCCAGTTCACATTACACAGCACAATCTGAGGTTCTGATGTATTCACAGGAATATCTGAGGCATTTCCACTATATCATCCCTCAAAATGTGTTGTTAATCAGGCATCATAAAATTTGGTCACTCTCAAAGGAATAATTAGGCATAGGGATGGTCACACTTCCTGTGCTGGCTGAAAGAACACTTTAACCGCCCGGTCAGCGGTTACTTGTATCGTTTGCTCTTAAAATGTTAAATAAAACTACTTAAAAAGTCTGATTGGCAATATTCAGCAGTATATTCACCTCAGAGAAAGAACACAGGATGCTTATCGCTCCTCTGAACTCATGTAAACCGATTTCAAGAGCACACTTGTATACTGTAGCTTAAGATCACTGCTCATTTGTTAGTGTCAGTGATGCGTAAGTGCATTTAATCCATGTTAAAAGTCCAACTGGCATTCAGCAGCAGCTATCCAACGTTCAGTGGATCTGAAAATTAAAATGTACAAAACCAAAAAAGAAAAAAACACTTTCAGTCATCCAAGAGCTATAGCCATATGAACCAGGCCAAACGTAAATGTTCACGCAGCATAGCAATGGCTGTGATGTGTTTGTGGGTGCTGTACAGTAGTTTGCAACAAATCCAGTGGTTTCATACGAGGTAAAAAAAAAATAATTCACAGAGATGGCTCCCGATAGCGGAAATGTATTAATACATTGAAGTGTTTGAGTTAATGCTCATCTTTGTCTCTTTGACCTTTCTTCTCTTTCTCATCCTGTAATGCCGTGCCAAGTTTCTTAATGAGAACGGACAGAACTTTATCCAGAGGGTCCATCACTCCTCTCTGCAGCCACTTGGGAATCGTAGTCCTGGCATGGTGGAATCCCAGCTTCTGCAAAATGTAGTCCACCCCCACCGGATCGATCTTACGGCCCGTCCACGAGATCAACCTAAAAAATTCCACATGTAAAATGACTTCATTGACTAGCAACTATTTAGAATTTTTAATCAACCAACCAGAACACCCTAGCTCCCCAACGTCCAACCACACACACAAAAAAACCTTAACTACCACCTAGCAAAATCTGAGAAACCAGTCAGAACCCCACAGCAACTCCCTCCCATCCATTCAGAAAACCTTAACTACCACATAGCAACACCCGAGCAACCCCCAGAACCCCACAGCAACTCCCTACCATCCATTCAGAAAACCTTAACTACCACATAGCAACACCCGAGCAACCCCCAGAACCCCACAGCAACTCCCTACCATCCATTCAGAAAACCTTAACTACCACATAGCAACACCCGAGCAACCCCCCAGAACCCCACAGCAACTCCCTACCATCCATTCAGAAAACCTTAACTACCACATAGCAACACCCGAGCAACCCCCCAGAACCCCACAGCAACTCCCTACCATCCATTCGGAAAACCTTAACTACCACTTAGCAACACCCGAGCAACCCCCAGAACCCCACAGCAACTCCCTACCATCCATTCAGAAAACCTTAACTACCACATAGCAACACCCGAGCAACCACCCAGAACCCCACAGCAACTCCCTACCATCCATTCAGAAAACCTTAACTACCACATAGCAACACCCGAGCAACCCCCAGAACCCCACAGCAACTCCCTACCATCCATTCGGAAAACCTTAACTACCACCTAGCAACACCCGAGCAACTCCCTACCATCCATTCGGAAAACCTTAACTACCACATAGCAACACCCGAGCAACCACCCAGAACCCCACAGCAACTCCCTACCATCCATTCGGAAAACCTTAACTACCACCTAGCAACACCCGAGCAACCCCCCAGAACCCCACAGCAACTCCCTACCATCCATTCAGAAAACCTTAATTACCACCTAGCAACACCCGAGCAACCCCCCAGAACCCCACAACAACTCCCTTCCATCCATTCGGAAAACCTTTACAACCACCTAGCAACACCCGAGCAACCCCCAGAACCCCACAGCAACTCCCTACCATCCATTCGGAAAACCTTAACTACCACCTAGCAACACCCGAGCAACCCCCAGAACCCCACAGCAACTCCCTACCATCCATTCGGAAAACCTTAACTACCACCTAGCAACACCCGAGCAACCCCCAGAACCCCACAGCAACTCCCTACCATCCATTCGGAAAACCTTAACTACCACTTAGCAACACCCGAGCAACCCCCAGAACCCCACAGCAACTCCCTACCATCCATTCAGAAAACCTTAACTACCACTTAGCAACACCCGAGCAACCACCCAGAACCCCACAGCAACTCCCTACCATCCATTCGGAAAACCTTAACTACCACATAGCAACACCCGAGCAACCCCCAGAACCCCACAGCAACTCCCTACCATCCATTCGGAAAACCTTAACTACCACTTAGCAACACCCGAGCAACCCCCAGAACCCCACAGCAACTCCCTACCATCCATTCGGAAAACCTTAACTACCACTTAGCAACACCCGAGCAACCCCCAGAACCCCACAGCAACTCCCTACCATCCATTCGGAAAACCTTAACTACCACCTAGCAACACCCGAGCAACCCCCCAGAACCCCACAGCAACTCCCTACCATCCATTCAGAAAACCTTAACTACCACCTAGCAACACCCGGGCAACCCCCCAGAACCCCACAGCAACTCCCTACCATCCATTCGGAAAACCTTAACTACCACATAGCAACACCTGGGCAACCCCCCAGAACCTCACAGCAACTCCCTACCATCCATTCGGAAAACCTTAACTACCACCTAGCAACACCCGGGCAACCCCCCAGAACCTCACAGCAACTCCCTACCATCCATTCAGAAAACCTTAACTACCACATAGCAACACCCGGGCAACCCCCCAGAACCCCACAGCAACTCCCTACCATCCATTCGGAAAACCTTAACTACCACATAGCAACACCTGGGCAACCCCCCAGAACCCCACAGCAACTCCCTACCATCCATTCGGAAAACCTTAACTACCACCTAGCAACACCCGGGCAACCCCCCAGAACCTCACAGCAACTCCCTACCATCCATTCAGAAAACCTTAACTACCACATAGCAACACCTGGGCAACCCCCCAGAACCCCACAGCAACTCCCTACCATCCATTCGGAAAACCTTAACTACCACATAGCAACACCCGGGCAACCCCCCAGAACCTCACAGCAACTCCCTACCATCCATTCGGAAAACCTTAACTACCACCTAGCAACACCTGGGCAACCCCCCAGAACCCCACAGCAACTCCCTACCATCCATTCGGAAAACCTTAACTACCACATAGCAACACCCGGGCAACCCCCCAGAACCCCACAGCAACTCCCTACCATCCATTCGGAAAACCTTAACTACCACATAGCAACACCTGGGCAACCCCCCAGAACCCCACAGCAACTCCCTACCATCCATTCGGAAAACCTTAACTACCACATAGCAACACCCGGGCAACCCCCCAGAACCTCACAGCAACTCCCTACCATCCATTCGGAAAACCTTAACTACCACCTAGCAACACCTGGGCAACCCCCCAGAACCCCACAGCAACTCCCTACCATCCATTCGGAAAACCTTAACTACCACATAGCAACACCCGGGCAACCCCCCAGAACCCCACAGCAACTCCCTACCATCCATTCGGAAAACCTTAACTACCACATAGCAACACCCGGGCAACCCCCCAGAACCTCACAGCAACTCCCTACCATCCATTCGGAAAACCTTAACTACCACCTAGCAACACCTGGGCAACCCCCCAGAACCCCACAGCAACTCCCTACCATCCATTCGGAAAACCTTAACTACCACATAGCAACACCCGAGCAACCCCCAGAACCCCACAGCAACTCCCTACCATCCATTCGGAAAACCTTAACTACCACCTAGCAACACCCGAGCAACCCCCCAGAACCCCACAGCAACTCCCTACCATCCATTCGGAAAACCTTAACTACCACATAGCAACACCCGAGCAACCCCCCAGAACCCCACAGCAACTCCCTACCATCCATTCAGAAAACCTTAACTACCACATAGCAACACCTGGGCAACCCCCCAGAACCCCACAGCAACTCCCTACCATCCATTCAGAAAACCTTAACTACCACTTAGCAACACCCGGGCAACCCCCCAGAACCCCACAGCAACTCCCTACCATCCATTCGGAAAACCTTAACAACCACTTAGCAACCCCCAGAACCCCACAGCAACTAGCCAGGGGTGCGTTTCCCAAAGCGAACTACGGTCACAACTCTGTTGTTACCAATAGAGTTCATTGGGACTTACAACGCTTTCGGGAAACATACCCTAGAACACCCTAGCAACTCCCTACCATCCAGTCAGAAAATGTAACTACTAACTAGCAGCCACCCAGAACACCCTAGCCTAGAACCCCACACCAACTGTCTATCAACACATATGTCTATTTGATTTGAGATAGATAGGTCTGTGTGGAACATGAGTTGAGGTCATGTGACCACAGTGTTACCGTAGCGTGGGCTCCAGATGCCATGTGTTGCAGAGGAACTCTCTCCAGTCCACTGTGGCGTAGTTCACTCCCTCTTCCTTTTCCTTCTCTGATGAGGCTTCATCCTGCTGCGTGGTGGGGCTCTTCTGACCAGATCGAGATGCGAGGATGCGCGGCGCAAAGAGGGCTGCAACACAAGCACATGCTTAGTGACCAGGGACATGAATGAACAGAAGGTCTTTTCACACTTGAAATAGTTAACCCTGGGTCATTTTAAACCCTGAGTTAACGTTCTAACATTTGCATATTTGTGGTGTCAATGATTGGATGCATCCTCGCATTGCCGACTGTACTATCGAGTTTATACTGAACGGATATTTTGGACAACAATTTGACGTTGAAACATTCCTTTACCCGGGGTTAAAAGCGACGAGAGCCCATGGTTAAGCCCAGTGTGAAAAGCCCTCGAGTGAATCTTGATTTCATGATCTCACCTTTCTCCTTTTCTTTCAAGTATGCCGACACCAGGTCATGCAGGAACATGATGAGCTCTGCATCCATAGTGACACAGATGTGATCGGTGAACTCAGTGACGACACTGCACTCCACTTTGGGCTTACTGCCGGCATCTGCAACACAGCTCAGAGTCAGCGAGGTTTCATTCTATACAAGCTTCACAAGTGTCTAACAACCCTAGGAATAAACAATAGCAATGTAGCTGCCAGAGGCTGCCAGATTTTGAAAATCTGGCAGGTTATTAGTCTGTACCACTGAGAGAAGGTTCCTCTGGGTCTTGTACATGAATGGATTTGAACTCGAGTTGCATTTTGGGAAGGGCGAAGATGGTCTCCGTTTCATGGTTGTAGCTGGAGGAGCCCCTGAAGCCGCTCAGAAGGCTGGAGCTCTTTGCTGCTGCTCCACTTTCTGAGTTGTTTGCATCCACGTTACGCAACAAGTTCAGCTCTGAAAGAAGAAAAGAGAATTATTTGGAGGAAAAAAAAAACAATTATTCCATTTCAAGAATAGGAAATATGGAAACTATAAACAGGTGACTGCTCAGCAAGCAATATGGCTGTACACTAGCCATTCTTAGTGAGCTATGGAAGCCCATTTCCACCACTGAAAGAAAAAAAAAAAAAAATTGCGACTTTTTAATCTCACAATTCTGACTTGTTTCACAGAATTGCAAGATATAAACTCGTAATTGCGAGATATAAAATAAGTCGCAATTCTGACTTTATAACTCGCAATTGTGAGTTTATAACACGCAATTCTGAGAAAAAAAAGTCAGAATTGGAGTTTATATCTCACAATTTTGTGAAAAAAGTCAGAATTGTGAGATAAAAAGTTAAAATTGCGGGTTTATATCATGCAATTCTGTGAAAAAAAAGTCAGAATTGTGAGATAAAAAGTTGAAATAATCTTATTTTTTTCCCTTTTTTCCAATTTTGTGTTTTCACTGTTATATGGTAGGGGGCGCTATTACACAACGTCTGAAAGAGTATAGAATCAAAAACAAAAAAAGGAGCAAAAACAAGCAATAAAAGCATTTTTTGTTCAAAATGTTGCTTTTTTTAATGAAACCAACATTCAAGTGTTGATAAAAAGAATGCATGAAGCTAGAATAAAACTGTTCTGTTCTTTCCTTTTGATATATTGCATGTTCAGATATTCACACAACAAAACATTCTGAGGGCCATGAAATTTTAAGTGAAAATTATCAAAAAATGCTGGCAGGAAAAGTGTTAAGGAATCATAGAAGTGCTGCCTATGCAATGGCTTTTCTACAACTGGGAAAGGACCTTGAGCTGGGTCTCAAACTCGGGTCATTTGGAACTGCATCATATGTTGGAGCACTTGCCCACACAGATATAGATTGTAATTTTAGATAAATTCTAAAGCAGTCCATCTTTTGTGGAGAAGCCAATCCTATAATGGACTGGAAGAGCCAATTGGAAAAGTGGAGATACGAAGAGCGAAGTGAAAGGAAGGTCAAAAAAAAATGTACTTACAATTCACTCAATTCTGAGCTGATAACTAAGAATTGTTTAAATCCAATTAAAAATGGACATCTACCCAATATTTGTGTAGGATTCTGGATAAATTGAGAATCACAATTTTTTGATTTCATGATTCTCTCACGATTCTGAACAGAAATTTACTAGAGGTTTTTGACAAAATGTTATTTACTGCAGCATATTTAAAATGTTTAATCTGAATGAATTATTTTTTAAAAATGGGTTTGAATGATTCAATGACTCATTCATAATCACTTCATGTCTCATTACTGGATGAATCAGCATTTTTTGAACAAATCGAATACATTTTTTTAACAGTCTGGTATAACAATGTAAAACCCAAACACTGGCAGAAAACTTTCTTTTGGATGTAGGTATAGTGTCACTTTTGTGTCAAAATATCATTGATGTAAGTTTGTGTGGCAGTAGTAGCTACACAATGCGTCATCATCTTGTTTTTGTTTTTTTGCAATACCATGACCTATTTTTATGTTGGAGTGTCAACCAGATTACGGTATTATCTTTGGCATATTGTAGTGTTAATGACTATGTAATTTTTCACCCCTAGGTGAGAAGCACTGTTTGCAGAGTTGCTCGGTCACTCCTGAGGTTCAATTTTATGCCTTAGAAGGCAGCTGCCTATGTAGGCAACCGACAGCAAGGCAGCTCACTAGGTTTGGAACAGAGCCAGTGAGTGTGCAACATTTACCTTCGTTCCTCATGGCAGTGACATAGTTGAACCATTCTTTGACTGTAGCCACCCCATGTGGGGGGTTTTCATGACGACGGCGGGTAACCTTAGTGATGGTTGCCATCGGGCTCTCCAGAGCACCACAAGGCTTGGTTACCATGGTATTATGCCCAAGGTGAAAGTCAAGGGTTTGAACTATATATGTAGAATCATCACTGGAGCCTAGACAAAAAAAACACAACCTGTTAGTTGCAATTTATGAAAAGGGGAATGATGGATGAATGCATGGACGGAAAACTAGCACTGTGTCTGTACCATCCTCCCAGATCTTCTGTGCTTCAGTCCAGAATGCGATGTTGGGCTCTTCCAGGTGGAACAGCACCCAGGACTTGGAACGGAAGTTGGGTCCATGGAAACAAGCCAGAGTCATGTGGTTGCCATGGAGACTCATCGAGCCACCCAGCTGCACGGCATCCTCCGGGAGGGGCATCTGGAAGAGGGAAATGTGACATCCAGCCACCATCTTCAGCACACTGGGCCAATGTCTGTGATGAGCTGCATCCATATCTGAGAGAAAAGACATTTATGTTGGCCTTTAATGTAATTTCATTTACAACAAAATTGTATCTTAAAAGTAAAATGGTCACAAGCACACTAACAGAGTTCAGCTGCTCCTTTGTCCGTGTTGATGACTGGGGTTTTAGGAGGATTGTAGGGTACCGGGCCCCAGGTGGATAGGGCTCGCTTGCTGGTGTCAAACTGCTTTGTGAAGAACTCCTGCAGCTTCATGCCGATCTTTATCAGGTCGGGGGTGGTGGAGCGGGAGATGATCACCTGGAATATGTCCCACTGCAGGTCTCCATGAACAAAGATCTCACTGGAGGAGACGCACATCAGAATGTTTGTTATGGTTGAGGTAGTCTCTTACATTTCCTTCAGTTGATATGCTAGTATGATTGGCGGTTCTTTTATGCTGCCCTACCTTTTCTCAGATAGACTGGCCTCAGTCGTGCAGAGGTTCACCTTCCACTCATCCTGGAGTTTCAGATCAGCATTACTGAAGATGCCCATTAATATGCTGGAGCCCATATAGTCCAGCCGGGCCTCTGTGGAGCCCATGGTGATCTGGATCTTATGACTGGGCTGCTGATTCGGATGTTCTGAAATATGGGCTAGAAGAACAATCAGTTATCAGTTACTGAAGATCATGACCAGACACCAGGGTTGTGTGCCACCAAAGCATGTGAGTGAAACGGAGTATCAGAAGGTATGTTGAAGAATACAGTACAACTTACTGAAACGCATCATATCTCATGTAATCGCACAATCAGCGTTTCAACGGTGGAATAAGACGCGAATAAAACAGCTTATAAACACAGTCGCGTACATTACATTTACCTCAGGCAAGTCATTTAGCATCCACAGCTCATTAGTTTGCTAGAGAAACTCTTCCGCTAAATATATGAATTATATTAGTCCAAATATTAATTGTATTGTTCATTATATTACATATTTGCATTCAATTTGTTATTTGAGCATTGATTATTACATCTAAAAATAAATAGCAACTGAATTTAATAAGTATTTACAGAATTGGCAGAGATGATTTTTTTTTTTTATCTTTAAGAAACTTTTAATTGAATTAATTTATTGACAGACACAATTTAAGTAAACCACCGTTTAAAAAAAGCAATTTTTAATTTTCGTCCTCTGAACCCATTTGAAACGGACTTCAAAACCGAACCGTTTTTTTGTGTACCTTTATATTCCTACACTCCTTTTATAAAACTCTGAAAACAATATGATAGACATTTTGTGGTGATGAATGGCAAAATTATTTTGATAGCTGTTGTAACTGGTTATGATAACACAACATAAAATATATATTATAACATAAAAATGTGTCTAATAATTAGATGAAATATGTATTCAGGCAAAACTGACATAAGCAGTTTTTAGAGCGAGTGCAAAAAAAACAAAAATAATAATAATAAAAGTTTACTTACAGACCATTTCCAGTGTGTTGACGTCAATGTTGCCACCCACCACTCCTCCTTTGGAATCCAGTTTGGACCGACCCAGTCCGATAGACATGCTGATCTCACGATCTCTGTTACTGCCCACTGACAGACGGCCCTGACTCTTCAGCCCACTTGTTGTCCAACTGTTTAAACACACACATACACAAATAGACGTCAAACAGAGAGATATTCCGTATGTAAACAGCTGCACTAATTAAACAGTTTCTGTAGGTCTCGTACGTATTGTTGCCCATGACGTTGCTCATGTTCATCTGGACATTAAGCTGTTTAAGGTTGATAGCGAACACCACCAGCGTCTCCCATGGTGAACCCTGCTGTGCCGCTGCTGTTTTTCCGTTCCGAAACGACGGGGTGGAGGTCTTAGTGACAGAGTCTGAAGAGACACATACACACACACACACAATTGGTTTACTATGTAAGGTTGGTAGAGCCAACATATCATCATCAGACCTCTCGAATCATGCATGCGTACCTCTGCGTGGTGCTGAGGAGTCGGACACGCTGCGGGAACGTCCGGTGGCAGGTGATTTGAGGTGTGCGTGGCTTGGTGTGGCATCAGTGAAGACAGAGGGGTGTTGAGTGGATTGACCGTCCCAGGTCCTCCAGTAGGCTTTTCGGCTGGACTCAGGAGACAGGTGCTGGGCGATGCTCTCCACGGAGTCTGGCGTGGCAGGACCCGAAGCTACAACACACATTTTACACCAGTTATCATCAATGCTTTCCAACATCCATCTGAAGATGCAAGACATCTGGAAACAGGTGAGCAGAAATTCATTACCGTTCAAAAATTTGGACTCGGCTTTATTAAGAAACTTGCTTTCTGAAGCAATTCATTAAGAAATAGTTCACCCAAAATTCTGCCATCATTAACCCACCCTCACGTCGTTCCACGACTTTAAAAATATCTTCATTTGTGTTTTGAAGATTGACCAAAGGTTTTTGAGAGGTTTCTGTCCCTCCATTGAAATCCCAGGTAACCAAAACTTGGAAGATCCAAAAAAGGTCATGAATAAAACGACATTCATTTGAATCGAGTGGTTTAATCAACGTCTTGTAAAGAGATATGATCACTATATGCTAAACAGATATAAATTAGGCTTTTATTCACATATAAACACATACATAGTAAACAGGGAAGCTGATGTGTGCGAGAACAAACCTCATTCTCGTGCATCACGCAGGCATGTTCGAGCTTCTGTGTTTAACATGAGATGTGTATGTGTGTCAATCACTATTTAGAAGTAAATAAAAGGCTAAATCAAATCTATTCACACTACTTGGATTGAACAGCTTGATTCATATGAATTTAGTTTTACGAAGCCTTTATGACTTTTTTGGTTACCTGGACTTTTGATGAAGTCTTAAGGGTTCGGAATGACATGAGGGTGAGTAAATGTTGACAGAATTTTCATTTCTGAGTAAACTATCCCTTAAAACAGCTCAATAACTCAAACTTAGGTTCATTCAATCTTTTTTTTTTTGCCTTTTCTGCTGTTTTTTTTTCCTCATTTTCTAGTTTGAGATGTAGCTTTGGCTTTTAAATTCTGTCTAAAAGGCATGTCTTCACTGCTGCAAGTAAAACTGCTGTTTGACATGTACGGATCAATGAAGCTGTCAGCTGAGCACCAGTAAGGGGTCGCTTTCTCAAACTGCTTGTTGTTGTCCAGCAGGCATCTGTCATGGTTACATCCAGTTTGCCTTCTTCTTTCTAGACAGCAGTGCATGAAATAGCCTCCATGAACAACAGACTGATGAAATGTTTATATATATTATATGGACTTTGAAAGTGAAAGTGTACTTGGTACTCCTGCAACTGAAAAAACATTGTATTTTGATCGCCACACTTCAGTAGCACACCATTTTCAATTCTGTTAAGAATATATAAAAAAATCTTAAAAATAACTTGCACTATTTAATATCTCAATAATAATTTACAATGTTTTTGTCACTGAATTGTTGGTCAATTAAATGCTACTTTTGTTAACAGAAGCATCAATTTCTTCCAAAAACGTAATTGTGACTCCAAACGTTTGAACAGCAGTGTAACGTTGAGTATGTGTGTATAACCTGGTAAGTTAATGGTCTGGTCTCCTAAAAACAATCTCCTGGCAATGCTTCTGCGGTACCAAGCTCGTGGGAACGCAAGAATCTCACTCAGACGTCTCATGTCGTACTTGAAGGATGCAGAACCGATATCACACACCGCTAGAAAAAAAAAAGTAAAATACACATTGTGTCATAAATGAGTTACTGAGAAAACTGAAGGATTTACATTTATTGCACTTTATTATTAAACACACACGACCGTTCAAAGTTTGGGGCTGGAAAGACTTAATGTTTTTTAAATGAAGTCTCTTACGCTCACCCAGGCTGCATTTATTTGATGAAAAATACAGTAAAAACAGTAATATTGTTACATTTTATAATAACTATTTTTTATTTGAATATATTTTAAAGATATCATTTATTCATGTTATAGTGAAGCTGAATTTTCAGCATCATTACTCCAGTCTTCAGTGTCACATGACGATTGGAAATCATTCAAATATGCTGATTTCGTGCTCAAGAAGCATTTATTATTATCAATGTTGAAAACAGTTGTGCAGCTACATATTTTTGCTTTCAAGATTCTTTGATGAATTGAAAGTTTAAAAGAACAGCATTTATTTAAATACAGAACTCTTTTGTAACACTATAAATGTATATTAAAAAAAAAAAAATAAATAAAAAAAATGACTGACCCCAAACTTTTGAACAGTTAGTGTCATACAGCCGGAAAGGGCTTTAGTGAGGTGATAAAATCAGGCATCCCAAAGGATCTCCCAGTACTTCATTTTGAATTACTCACCTGAGATGTTGATAAGAGTGGTGTCCAACTTCCCACCCTTGCTGGCAATGGAAGTATCAATAAACGCTGGACATCCTGTACGTCTCATCCTGGAAAGACTGACTTTCACAAACTCCAAGTTGATGGAGAGAGAATCTTTCCTGCCCGTCACTGAAGAGGCCTCATCGTCCACTGCTCCTGAAAGAACCAAAGACATCTCCAGAATTCCATCTCCTATAATTCTCTTACAGTATTTAAGTTTATATTAATTGTAAACATCACAATATTTCTGGGTAATGTCTTTGCATGGGGCTCTCACCCAGTGGTCCTGTTCCAGGCTGAAGGCCAGTAACTGCAGTCTTCTGTTTGCCGGCTCCATAAGGATGAAAGACGTACAGGGAGAAATCTGACATACAGGCAGTGAAACTCAGACCTGATGAGTTAATCGGTGGGCCTGTTAGATCTGATTGGCTGCTGTGGTGGCGACTCCGCCCCAGAGGACTGCCTAACCCAGTAGATGGACCTGAGGGATGGAAGTAGTTACAATGATTACCATTAGTCAATACACCCTTAAAGGGGCTATATGTAGGAATTTCTCATGTATTTATTGCTGTTTTATTGCCGATGCATGAAGAGCTTGTAATGAAAGTTAAAAAACGAGACTTCCTCGACTGTCTATGAAAGCCTAGACTGAAATTTTTGAATGGTACTAGATATCAAAATATCAACATCTTTATTGATCCTGGAACAATATTCCAATCAACCAATCAGATTTGAGTGACAAGTTAACATTTTAATGTCAAGTTTAGGCTTACAACAAGGGATGGGCGTCAGTGTTTTTCGCCAATCATTTCCCTTTGATTTTAGGGATAACTTATGGGTAGGGATAGGTTTAGGGGTAGGGATATGGTTAGGACTAAATTTTCAGACAGGAAATAATGTGTTGACCCAGGAACATGTCAAATCACTGTGAACAAACATTCATACCTTTGCTTCCAGGCACTCTGTTGGCATTGTGTACCGATGGAGGTGTGGAGGAAGGTGTCTGCTGGCCCTCAGGCGGATGGGTGGCACTGGTGGGCTCAAGTTCACCCCTATTGGAGGAGAAGACCAGGTCCAGAGAGGGAAGTTTCAGCATGCACTCCACTCGAGACATGGGCAGACAACTGAACCGGATCTGAGATGGCTGAGAAACAAACACGATGAAATTAACCAACCGCTCTGAGATGGTAACTAGTGAGTACAAATGGAGAATCGCCAGTATACCTGCACCCTGACATAAACTACCACATCCACAGGGAAGGAGGAGTACGGATATGAAGCAGAAGACACGAGAGACACCTGAGACTCCTCCAAAGGCTCCACAGAATCAAAGTGACCCACATCCTCCTCAGGAACATTGAGGGCTACACAAACACACATTCATATCAGCATAAACTCCTCATAGAATTGTGATTTTATCATATGATATTCAAGTGAAAAATTATCAATCTAAAACCACACTGACTTGTGTAGTTCCTGTCGACTGGTGTGATGGGAATTGTCTCCAGCGCTTTCTCCAGGAAGTCCAGCAGACACGGGCTGATGACCATTTCCTCTGGTAGTGTCTGCAGGGCCACCCACGCATACAGCTTAGCCGTCTTCACTCCAACACCTCCCTTAGCTTTAGCTGCGCGCACACACACACACACACACGTTGAGAACAATCCATCTTGGCTGTCAATTTATCATGCACTGAAAGCATGAGATTCAAAGCAGGATGCAACCACATGGCACCCAATGCACCTCCAGCATGCATGATGCACAACAGAGCAGCCAAAACACCCAAACATTGTTTAACACAAGCATAAAATGCAATGGCTGCAATAGAAAATGGTTAAAAATAAATGAATAGTAGTGTCTATTTGTAGATTGCAATATAGATATCACCATCCGCTTTCATTACATGGAAAAGAGAACATTAAACACTCAACCTAAAATACATTTTATGTTGGGTTCTAGCAAACATGAGCGAGTAAATGACAAGATATTTTTCATTTTTCCATATATGCGTGATAGTGAGTGATGCTTGCTTACATTTACTCATTTAGAAGATGCTCTTATCGTAAGTAACTACTGAAGTTTTACGGTTATTTACTGTATATTATATGTTTGTGATATGAGATTTTTTTTATACAAATTTGTATAATGACATGGGTATGACACTGGTATTACAACTTAAACGTGAAATATGAGGACATTTCATGAGTCCTCATATTTCAAAAAGCTTTAAAAACATACTAAATGTTTTATTAAAAATGCAAAATGTTTTCTGTGATGGGTAGGTTTAGGGGTAGGGGTAGTGTAAGGGGAGAGAATGTACAGTTTGTACAGTATAAAAACCATTACGCCTATGGAATGTCCTCACTAAGATAGCAAACCTGTGTGTGTGTGTGTGTGTAATAATATGTAATAATATATATATATATATATATATATATAATTTTATTTTTTTTTACACTATTATACACTACTGTTTAAAAGTTTGGGGACAGTAAGATTGTTGTTTTTCAAAGAAATAAATACTTTTGTTCAGGTCAAAGACACATTAAACTGAACAAAATTGACAGCAATTTATATGGTTATAAAATATTTGTATTTCAAATAAATGCTGTTCTTTTTTAACTTTCTATTCCTCAGAGAATGCTAAAAAAATATCACAGTTTCCACAAAAATATTAATCAGCACGGTTTTCAACATTGATAATAATCAGAAATGTTTCCTAAGCAGCAAATTATCATATTAGAGTGATTTCTGAAGGATCATGTGACACTGACGACTGGAGTAATGATGCTGAAAATTCAGCTTTGATCACAGGAATAAATTATATTTTAAAATATAATAACTTTATAAGAACTTTACTGTATTTTTATTAAATAAATGGTGAGCATAAGAGACTTTCTGACCCGACCTTTGAACAGTAGTGTATATACTATGATTTCTTTTCTAGTTTTAGTTGAAGTCAGCAAGATAAACCAGAGAAAGAAAACAAACGGAAAAAAAAACAATGAGCAAAATGAAACCGTTGCCAATCATTTTATAATAACTAATAATGGAAGCTTGTCTCAAACCAAGCAGTCACATCAGCAGTAAAAACAACAGAAGCAAAGCGGAAAAAAAGATCCTGCATTGAGGCAACTGTGAACACTGATCCTAGACAGTCATGCGCTATAGTCGAGCTCAGAGCTGTAGGCTTCAGTGACAGATGAGGCGAAGCGCATGCAGGAAGCCAGCGGCAGAGGACGACACATGAAGAGAGTGTGTACCTGAAGGGAGAGGAGGGGGAGGGGGAGGGAGGAGTGTGTTAGTCTTGCCAGGGCCTGAGGCTGGTGGTGAGGGTGCGTCTCTCATACCATACAGTTTGGACTCTTTGGAAAGGGTTCTGGGAAGGGAGGATCCACGCGAGGCATTGGGAGAATCCGTCTTCAGCATTTTAGAGTTGTAATGTAGCTGTAAACAGACAAAGAGGGGAGTGTGAGTGCTACAGTCATGGAGAGTGTACATCAAATTTAGGTTTAATGCTGTTTTACATCTGTAACTTGTTTTATTATTATGTTTTATATTAAATAGATCTAGGAGTGTATTTGAGAGGGTTTTATGTGGTGGAGCACCCAAAACTTAAGTCTCAGATGGAAAAATTGTAGCTAAAATCCTTCTGTGTGCATTCGGCTTCACTTAAACCATATCAAAAGATCCACTGCAGACCTTAACATCCACTCCAGGGATGTAGAAGACAGTGGTCTCAATGTCACTGGCCTTGCTCTGCAAAGAGGTGGGTACTCGCTTAGCATTCAGCAGATGAGAGCTGGAGCCTAAACTGTGCTGCAGCTTTCGCTTCTTAGGAGGAGAGTCCTGATCCAGACTCCTCGAGCTCCGCTCACAACTCCTAAACAACAGAGAGACGTTTTAGAAGCATAGAACCACTTTACAGTTCTGATCAAAATTAAATGTGGATGAAGAGTGCAGCATGGATGACACATTTTTGTAGGCCAAAACAGAAACGAGTTAGCATTTTAGCACTTCCAGTTCCATTGTCCTGATGTTTTTTTTTTTTTTTTTTATAGTTTTTGGTTAAATGCCTGTCTGTGACGAGCTCAAGATATTTTCAAGTTTTATTCAACAACATAAAATTCAAATACCCCCTTGTGATTTTTAAGGTTTTTACTCATCTGGAAAAAAACGATTGCTGACAAGTGGCTAAATGAGGTTGTTGGGAACATTAAAAGTCATAATGCCGAACAGGTAAACTCCTCTACTCACTAGTCCGCTTCCACAGCCTCGTTGCATTTATAACCGCACTTGTGCAAACTATCCCAACTCAAACTTTCAACACTGAAAGAGCTGTCGGAGCCTGAGTGGTGGTAACTGTCATGAAGCCTGTCCGTCATCTTCCATCCACTTGCCACCAGATGTCGCCCTCCCATATCATGGACTCTATGCACCACACTACATTTCCCAGAATCCCCGTACCTGTCACTGATCGCGGCTCCAGCTGACACTCATCATCCCACCATATTTAAAGTTCAACGCACACACACTCAGGTGCGAGGTCTTGTAAATCCCAGTGTTACATTTCTGAGCGTTATATTCCTGTCTCTGATCCAGCCTGTTACCTTTGTCTGTCGATGTTTATCTGCCTGCCCTGTGGACTTATTGCCTGTATTCCTGGATTGTGTATCTTACTGCCTGCCTTTCTGACCTATTGCCTGGATTATAACTACGAGCCTGCCTGTTCCCTGCCAATACTGTTTGCTGTTTTCTTGACCATTGCCTGTTTGACCACGTCTTTGAATAAAGCTCGCACTTGGATATCATCCCGCTGACTCGTCATTACAGTAACGTTGATGTGGTGTAGTTTCTTTATATGCCTATGTTTACCTTTGTTTTTAAGCTTCACAATATATAAAAGTGATCAGTGTTCATTTTGACAGCAAATTTTGATTTAGTTTTATTCAGTCTTCTCACTAAAATACCATTTAGTTTTAGTCATTTTTAGTTTCAGTAATCAGAGTTGTTTTTTGATATTTAGTCGACTAAAACAAACAATTCTGATTTAGTAGATTTAGGGTGCTTTCACACCTGCTTCATTTAGTTCGGTTGAATCTCACTAGAGTTTCTTTTCCTCCTTGGTGTAGTTCGTTTGGGAAGGTGCGAACGCAGCAATCGCACTCAAGTGCACAACAAAAGTGCACCAAACAAGTGTTGAAGAGGTGTGCACAGAAAACCGTACCGTCTTGTCACGCTTTTTTAGATCCGTTCAAATGTCTGCTCTTCTTTCTCCCAGACGTTTATATTTAACGTTTAATGAGTGTATGCAAAAAGTGTAGATCATCACGTTACTAATTCAAATGTGCGCCTCTACCACGCAGGACATCGTTTCTGACTGGATCGCCTCCAAAATCGTCCCTCTCTAACATTTTCGTCTAGTTTTTATTCGTTTTTATTTAGTTATGGTCTCATTTTTTGTCTGTGAAAAAATGTCGTTGACGAAAATAAAGAAATTAAAACTGCTTGTGAAGATTACCGCGATGAAGAAAACATCTTTTGTTGGTCAAAGAGTTTATTATCTACAATAATACAAAAGTCAAATGGAAAAAATCCAGTTGGATTTTTGCTAAGGGAACCAGGGTGATTCTAACATTCATAAAGCCTACAAAAATATGTCATTGGTGCATCGCTGCAGTCCATTTTAATTTCAAATTTTGACGTGTGGGGATTTTTGTGTCTCTTTACCTCCTCAGTGCGAGATCTTCATGCTCAGGTGGCTGGGTGCTGGGGTGCAGCACACACTTGCCGCTGTCAATCTCAACACGCACATCCAGCTCAAAGTCAATGTTCCGTTCAGTGGGCGGAGCTAATCCTCCACGCTGAGGGGGTGTGTTGGGCCAGCGCTCGCTGAATAATGCAGAAAGCGCAGATGACTTCCTCTGAGAGCTCCTGAGAAACACAAATATACAGACCATCAGTTTAGGGAACGTGTCATTGTGTTTGTCGAGAGTTGCTTGTGTGGTTTAACGCACCCTGGTCTGCGATAATAGCTATGCGGCCTGTCCCTGTCAAACTCGTCCTCTTTGTCCGAGTCCTCTGACGAAGTCGAGGAGAGGTCGTCACGGCGACTGTCATCAGGCTGGAAGGGAATGGTTGGTGAAAAGACTGCGGGTGTGCCAGGGGCACTGAACACTGAGCATGATGGGTAATGGGCAGGATCATCAATGGTGACAGACAACAGGTCCACCTCTGTCTCCTCCGGGAACTTTAACAATCAGTGAAAGCCAACAGTCAGAAGATCTGTCTATGCATCTATCCATCTATTCATCCATTTCTCTACTAAAGGATTTACTCTCTTCAACTACGTGAGTGTCAAAAAAGATCAAAAATCAAGAGAAAAATAAGACTAAAAAAAGTTAAGTAAAGCATATTTTTAGGCCCATTAAGATCGTTGGTATTATTGATTTTTAAATTGATCACTTTCGTCCAACACTGGAAGCAAATCAGACCTTCCTTCAATTATAACGCTAATGTTTTGATGCCTAAATTCACATAGTATTTAAATCAACTGATTTTTTTATTTTATAAAACTGTACATAAAGCCTTTATGTATATTATAATGCATTAAATCATTTCATAAATAATGACAGCCAATATTATAAATGCATTATAATATTTGCTGATTCCTTCATACATTTGAAATTGTGGTTTTTTTTTGTCATATGTTTATACTTTGTGTAAAAATGAATAGAACTTTTGCGTGGACTATCGTTTTAATACTTCTGTCATCATTTACTCACGCTCAATTTGTTCCAAACCAGTATGAATTTCTTTCTTCTGCTGACCATAAAAAGATGATATTTTGAATAAAGTCGGTAACCAAACAGTTGATGGGATCCATTAACTTCCATAGTATTTTTTTCTTTTCATGCTATGGAAGTTAATGAAGCCCATCAACTGTTTGGTTGATGACAGAACTTTGGGTTGAAATTTGGGGTGAAATATCCCTTTAAGTAAAGTGTCAACTTTTTATTCTCAAAATAGTATATAATCTTAATGATCAGCCCTTTTTTGGTCATTTAAATAATTACCGGATATTGGTATCGGACAGAATTTTAATATCGGTGCATATCGACATTTTACTTTTAAGTCTGTAATTACTATTATACTCATGAATGCAATACAGAAATGTTACTTATTTCATACCATAACAATAACACTTAACTAACTGTGGTGTAAATATTAAACCAATGCAAAAATGGTCCTAAAAGTATGCTTCATGATTCAGTTTCTATTACTTTTCCTGTGACTTTGTGCCTGACATGTCTAAAAGCTCAACGCTAAGCTTAATGCTAATTCAAGTTTGTAACTGAAAAAAAAAAAAGGAATCTGATCTACCACTAACTAAAAATAGAAATCCTTTTTATTCAACTGCCTAACATTTATAAAACATCTCCTTAATAACTGGGCTTCTTTTGAGAAGATGGAGTGTAAGAGTGCAACTATATATCCACTGAACACTAACAGGGCAAATCTTATGGTCAGTTAATCTATCCATCCATCCATCCATCCTTCTGTCCCTGTATCTGTTAATGTGTGCATATCCTAAACTGAACTGATTCTGGCTCAATTCAAACTGTATCTGTTGGCTTATAGCTCATAACCAGTGAGCACTTTGGAAAGCTTTTTCTTTTCCCAATTCATGCTTTCCACCAAGACCCAGCGGAGGAGAGAGGGATGAGAAATGGAAAGATGAAAAGATGGACAGATGACAAGACATCATGAGCAATGCAATGAGCTAAGATCAAGTTCCAGACATGCTGAGGAAGCAAGAGCTGATTAGTAATACAAAACACAGCACAAGAGCAGCTTCAACATATGGAGCGAGGGAGTGTGTGAATCAACGTGTGAGTAGAGAGATCAAGAGAAAATAAGACCACTTTCCAGCCTAAGATCCAAAGAGCCAAAACCATTTGACAGAGAAAGATGATTTTTGATTGAGTTTTGAAAAGCAAATTTAGATTTAGCACAATAAGATTTTCATGCACCAAGATTCAGAGGTGATTTTAAGAATTTGATTTGGATCGTTTTTCTTCGGTACCTTAAATACAGAGCCAGCTGGACTTGGGATTAGGTTTGGGGTGTCCATCTTAAACACAAACAGACGTATGAAAACCCCATCCATGAATAAAACTGGTATTCTGAGGTATACAATGTGTTCAGTACAGTGCGTGTATACTATACATGTGGCTTTCAAGAAAATTCAATGAATATTCTGTCATTAATTCCTCACCCTCATGACGCTCCACATCCGTAAGACCTTCGTTCATCTTCGGAACACAAATTAAGATATTTTTGATGAAATCTGAGCACTTTCTGTCCCTCAATAGAGATTCAAAGTAACTACCACTTTCAAGGTCCAGAAAGGTAGTAAAGACATCATTAAAGTACTTTGTGACTCCATAACCTCAATTTTATGAAGCAATGCGAGTGCTTAGTTTGCGCAAAAAAACAATTTACAAAATAAATCCAAAGCGTATGAGTCACGGTGCTCTAGTGAACACTTGAATGTGTGCGCTGTGTTGACACGCGAGTCTGAACACAAAACTCATGTTTCATGATGCTCTAATAAATGCAGATCAATGTTTTCATAAATAAAGTGTTAAAATATGTTTTTTTGCACAAACAAAGCATTTGCGTCACTTTATAAAATTGAGGTTAAACCACTGGAGTCACATGGAGTACTTTAATGATGTATTTATTACCTTTCTGGACCTTGAAATTGGTAGTTGCTTTGAATCTCTTTGAAGGGACAGAAAGCTCTCAGAATTGAAGATGAATGAAGGTCTGTGGAACGTTATGAGTAATTAATGACAGAATTTTCATTTTTGGGTGAACCTTTAAATTAAGAGTGAAGCACTTGCAGGTAAAACCACTCAGTGTGTGTGGAAAAGTGTGTGTTTGTCCAAGCACACCACTGTTAAAATTCTTTTAAATGTTTATGCTCACCAAACCTGCATTTATTTGATCAAAAATACAGTCATATTTTGAAAAATCATTACATCTTACAAGAACTTTTTGTATGCTGATTTGGTCCTTGAGAAACACTTATTATTATTATTATTACCTAAAGTTAAAAACAGTTGTGCCGCTTAATTTTATTTTAAACCGTGATGCATCTTTTCAGGACTTGATGAATACAAAGTTAAAAATCAGCACTGACTTTAAATAAATGTCTTTACTATAACTTGGTCAATTTTAATGCATCCTTGCTGAATAAAAGTCAAAAGCAAAACTTTAGTAAACTTTACAGCTTCGTTGACATGTAAACAATGAACATGAAGATGGAACATTAAGGTGCGTTCAAGCCATGTCGTAATTACTGTAAAGATTCTGAACTTCATAAAGCCTTCACGTGCTTGTAATTACAACTCGTAATTTTCCTAAAGCCGCAACTGACCGCTGTACCACCTGACCACTGCAGATTTAAGGTGAGTTCGGCGTGAAGCGGCATTGTACAGAATGAACGATTCATGAAATCAAAGTGCCATGAGAGCGTTTCGAAAGCATACAGAGCTTTATTTACGGTAATTACGTCATGGTATGAACGCACCATTAGAAATGACGACAAAAAGATGCAAAAAGCATTTCAAATAGACAAATGTCAGACACACACTGGTGTATGCATGCACACTACCGTGTCGATGTTGAAGGTAACCCTTGGTGCTGGAGATGCTGCATCCACTTTGATGTCTGGCAAATCGTCCCTTTAGAAAGACAAAATGAAAGAACAAAGTAAGGACGTGTAACTGAAAGACATTAACCCATCTGTAAATAACTGAGTGTGTGTTTGTGAGAGTGTGTGTGTACCTGGGTCTATCCGACCTCTTCAGTGGTGGTCGGCCTGTTGTTGAGATGCTCTTTGACCTGCTGTTGCTGTAGCTGGGCTTGTACCCTAAACCCCATTTATCTTTCAATGATGCAGCCTAAACAAAGCACAACCATTTCATCTCCACCGCATTTACAGTGTAGTAAGACATTAATGAGCAGTAATAAAAGCTGAATCGAAGCAATTTTTACCCGCATGCTGGAGCGCCGCAGCTTCTTGCGCACATCTCGGCGAATATCATTGACAGCGACAGATTCCAACTGCTGATAGCGCTGGATTTCCTGGTTAATAGTGCCTTCACTTGCTCCCAGTTTCCTTAGAAAGGAAAAAAACAAGAATAATTGGGATTTCTTTTCGAAAGAAGACAATTGAGGTATTTTGGTTCTTAAATGTTAGGCTGACGTTACTTGAGATCGTCAATGACTTTCGCCTGCTCATTGAGTTCTCTAATGTCCACCAGGCGCTTGGAGAACTTTCGTCCACGAGCGTCGATTATCTGATTGCTCATCACTGCCTGCCTGCGCAGGTCAACAGACTCCTGAAAGAGGGAAACTATGGTCAAAATAAGGCATTTAGATACGAGACACACTTAGGGGTGGGCGGTATGACAAATTATCTCTTTTCTTATCATGGTATGAGAAATTCAGAAACAGTATACACCACTTTATTTATTTTTTTGACAAATATAATCCTCGTAAGCAGTCTTAAATGAGTTAAATAAAGTTTTAAATGACTGTAAAAATTTGTGAGGACATCGGATGAAAAACTTTTGCGATATTTTCTAAACATCGATAAAAAACTATTGTGAAATGACGGCGTTTCCATTAACCGATGTTATGTGACGAAAACGTCTTATTGTTTTCCTCTCGCGAGAATCCAGAATCCAGTAGAGCCGATATACTATTGTCTTTTATGAGTTTAATGAAGAATTCTCGTCTTCTGTCCAAAACATACCGCGGCCTCTTAAAGAATGATCAACTTTTACATACGGCAGGTGACGTGTAAATGCGAAAAAACTGTTTCCATTGCAGTTTTGCAAAATATTCCTTTTTCGAATTGCCTGAAAAACCACCTCATGAGAGCGTAAAAACTGTTTTTGCAATATAAGGGTGGCTTTTGCGATAGACATGTTTTCATTGAGCGAATTTTCAATTTGTACAATTTAAAGGGTAACCGAAACGTGGCTATTGTTAAATCAAAGAAAAAAAGACAGAAAATCACTCACTGCTCTTGACTAATTAACTGTTGTAGCTTTAGTAAGGACAAATTTAAACTCAATTTATTATTTACGTCGTGAAGAATGAATTGTTTCATAACTTTACTCAATTTCTTTATATGTCCTACTTGTTAGATCAAATATTTAAAATATACTATCTTTACGTTGTTTCTACATTCATTTGGACATTAACTGTGAAATTACTACAGCATAAAAATTATTTTATATTATATATATTATATTATTATAAAAATTAAATTATAAATAAAAAAAAAAAAAAAAATATATATATATATATATATATATATATATATAAAATAATTTATAAATAAAATATAAAAACTATTATATTATATAATATTATATTATATTATAATATTACTATTATTATTACTATTATATTATATTATATTATAATATTATATTATATTATAAACAGTCACACAGTATTTACCATCATTCCGCCCAGCCCTAGGAACAGTCATGCTTAAGAATCTTAATTCCAAAATCACACAGAATATTGAACGCAGTCGAAACAAGTGTGGATCAATACAGAGAAATGTAGTCAAAACACCAAAACACCACCCCAAAAATCTGATTACTGAAGCAAAGACAATTCATGAGAAATGCATCCTTTGGAAATGGGAAATAAGAAGATGTGACTGGTCATTTATTTCTCATGGAGAGGAATCAGATGAGACTAAAAAGCAGCAGGAAACTGCAGACTCCAGGCTCAAAACATTTCAGTTGCTCAAGACCAAGTGTTCTAGGCACAAATTCAGAAGGTTTTGAGCGATTTGACTGAACTTAAAAGCAACTCCCACCCTGAGAGTAAGAACAATATGGAGAGAAAGAATGTGACAGAGAAACGAGGAGGATTGAAAAGCAAACGGGAGCTCTGAAGTACATACACAGCCCCAGGACAGGGGTCTGGGATGTCTAGTTCGTTCTGCATTGGCTGTGGATGACAGGCGAACACTTCTCGACTTTAGCCGAGTGATTGTGGATGATGGAGAAATACTACGACATTCAGAAGGTGAGAGGGGAGGGGGGCTGGGGCTAATGCCCAGAATGCTGTTCACCAGCCGCTTCCTGAACGAAAGTCTGGGGCTGAGATCACCTTCAGGACACTGCAAACATGGGCCGGTTTAAAACAAACACAAACGCACACTACTACACAGACACAAATGAGCACAAATACAAAGACATTTCATGTTACGAACACAAAAATGACATCAATATTTTAAGAACTTAAGAAACACACAAACAATATAAATTAAAATAGACAAATAGCCACTACATTGATAATAAAAGTGACCCAACAAATGTTAGTGACATAAAGAGTGCGAGCTCTGACCATGTGTATGGGGGGAGACATGCCATCACTCTCGTCCTCGTCTGACAGGTCGGCCATGTTGACCGAGTTGAGGTCTGTGATATCATCGTTGTCCTCTTCACCAGTCAGAGAGGTGAGCGTGTTACCCAGAGCATTCAGACGCTTGCCGATGTTGGGATCCATGTGCACATCGATACCACACATCTTCCACAAGACATTAAGAGTCCACGTCCCTGCGCTGCTACTCTCTGGAGCATTGAAAAAGTTTTTAATTAAATACAGAAAAAATGTCGATTTTTCTGTTTTTTTTTTTTTTTAAATATACCATTTCATTTAGATGATGTAAAATGAACATCATTTCACACATACCTGCAGAGGCCTGGCCTGTCGTTCTGGAGCAAACCTCATAAGTACCATCAGGGACAACGCCTAAAAAGCCACATTTCAAAAATCAGGGGCGCATTATAGGGCCAAAAATAGATACAATGCATTAACGTCGAGTGTTACTCACAGGCATTCATGACCAGGTCACCTCTGATCTCAGGTTTCCAGTCATCCCAAGTTGTCTCAAACCCCTCAGCAAATCGAATGCAAAAGTTTTTAAAATGGCCTTTGCTGACCAGAGACTCGGAAGAACAGGCTGTTATCAGCGTACTCTCGATGGTTAACACCAGTGCTGAGCCATTGTCAAAATCAATACTGTGATTGGCCTAATGTACAGTAGAAAACAGTAACAAACATTTAACATCAATCATTCTGCCCCATGGAAATGGAAATATTTCAAGGGTGAAATACAACAAGCAGGCAGTACTTTATATGGTAAAAGTACTAATCCGATGAGTTTAAACATTCAAAAGAATGAAAAATAGATGTATCAGTGAGGATCCACCTGTGAGGAGCTGGTGATAGGCAGGCAGATGCCCAGGTCGTTGACCGTGAGCTGTAGGAAGAGAGTGCTGAAGGCCTGGACGCTTGTCTGCTGTATCGCTGGCAGTTTGTCTACAACCTCTTTGGTGGCCATATGAATGTCCGAGTTGAGAGCCAAGCGCTGCTCCTTCCAGTTGTCATAGGCAGCCTTATAGTTCAGCCAGAACAGCACGGCTAAAAAAAAACAACAACATACAAATATGCAATTACAAACCCAAAAAAATCCCCCAATGGATTAACAAAAAGCTGAGTGTGGACTGACCCCTGTCAAATGCCACTGGCTGAGCAAAAACAATAGGACGGTTGAGTGTGATCAGGACGGCCTCTTTGTCAGAGCTGCCACTGATCTCCTCCTGCAGCGCATTGCGCAAACCGATCAGAGTACGGAAGTACGCCACCTGGTGGAAATCTGACCCCGCCTCCTCATACACCTACAAGAGAAAGTGTTACAATAAATTGTTTTTACTACTGCTGTCAAATCTACAAACCTAATTAAATCGCATTTTTTTGTATTTTTTGTTTTTTGTATATATTTTTATATCGTAATAATTGCACATTTCATCTCCAAATATATATTATAAATTAAATATTTGATCTAACATTTAGGAAAAATCGAGAATCAAAGCAGTTATCAAATACTTCACAATCGTCGCTGCATAATTTAGATTAAAATATAGATTCATTTTTATTAAACATTTTTTGATTTAACATTAAGACTGTAGCAGGTTTATTAGGTTGCTGTCACTTTAAGACCTGCATCCCATTTTCTCACAACTCTTTCTGTTCATTTAAGACGGACTCATTTAATTTTGTGTTTTTGTCAATTCAAGTGCGAAAGAGAACTTTCTAAACTTTCTGTGCGCACGAGTCGTGTGTCTGTCACTCAAACAGGAGATTCAGACAGCGCACCAGTACCACACTGCACCCTCTTTTGTGTCCTGTTGCGCTTGAACGGTTTAAAATCATTTGCATGAATACAAGCTTGATCGTATAATGTAATGCTAGCTAAAGGAAGATGGGAAAAAAAACAGATGCTGTGTTAAATATTTTTAATGCGATAAAAATATTAATTTTGACAGCACTAGTTTTTCCACATCGATTTGTGAGCACCAGCTTATCAAAATGCATCCACAATTAGAACTTTTCATGTCAATAATTACAATTATTCATTTAGCAGATGCTTTTATCCAAAGCGACTTACAAGTGAGGCAGTTAGGGGTTAGGTGACTTGCTCAAGGGCACTTTAGTCATGGTAATGAAGGTGGAGAGAGTGCTGTTCATTCACAATCCCCACTTTCAAATCCTGCCGGAGTGGGAATCGAACCGGCAACCTTCAGGTTACAAGCACGACTCCCTCACCATTAGGCCACGACTAATAATGAATAACATTTCTATGACAGTGGCTACCTGATGTTTGACGATTTGCCCCAAAGCCAAATTGAGATCCACTTGACATTTCCCAAAAAGCTTCAGGTAGTTACTTCCTGTGGGAGTAGTTTTGCATTGAACCCTATTGGACAGTTCAAGCTCAATCAAGCCCGTCTCAAAGCGCACCGCCCTCATAGAAGGAGTGGTGGCTGTCATTTGAATCCCCTACAAAAGAAAAAAACAAAAAAAAATTCAAAAAGTCTGCAGAATTCACCTTAACAAATAAGCACACAATTTAAGGAAGTCCAAACCTTAAACGTCAGATTTAGAGAGTAAAGCAGGATTTTAGGCTTGTCGCCATCTGTCGACACATCGTGTTCATTCCAAAGAGGGATTGGTTGTTCCCCTCCTACAGAAACACACACATTTCACACAGCTGGTCAAGCAAAACAATAAAATGAAAACAAAACAAAATCAAAATATAACTAAACTAAACTTTATCTATTTTTGCTACTTGTTCTTCACACATACCTGACACTTTCTGGATGACCTCATTGACCTCCTTCATGAAGACCTTTTGTAGGAAGACTAGGTGGTTGAGCAAATCCGTGGTCAAGTTGTGTTCGAAAGATCCAATCTAAAAATGAAGAAAAATGCTCAACCAAATGCAACCAATCTGTAATGTTGGAACAGACTGATAAATCAAGCACAGCATTTAGAACAATTTCTCATTTAAAGGTCGACGGCACACCTCAGCTACACAGCGCAAATAATTTCCTTGCAGATAGTTGCTGTATTCTGGGGCCCAGGCTGTGTCGCTGTGGCCCTCGTGCTCCTGTATAATGTACTGTCCTGACATGGTGACAGGAGGCAGATTCAGGCTGGCAGTGGGGGGCATGGCCGACACGTCCACAGGGGAAACCTTTGACTGGAAACACAGCTTATGGTTGGGCAGTTCGAAAGTAAAACGTGTCTGAGCACCTGTGAGAGAGAGACAGCAAAATGTTCATCATTTGTAATTGTTGTATCGGTGTTTTCCAGGGTGTTATGGAACAAATTAAAGGCACAATGTGTACATTTTCGCTGTTAGAGGTCACTTATTCAAAACAAAGTCGTAGCTTGATTTCGCAGAATCATAGGTGGAGTTGTCTTGACGTCTACAGTCCGTGGAAAAGAATCGGGATGGGACTCGGGCAGAAATCAAGTTCATGGATGAGATTATTAATGTTACTGTAGTATAAAGCAGAGTAAGACCAGAAGCCGCTGCGTGAGCAGAAACGAGGCCGCTGGAGCACCTCGAGGACAGCGGAACTCATTACGCCGCAGTCGCCGCTTCTTCCGACCAAATGTATGTGGAGTAGCGCAGCACTGTTTTATCATTTGATACATTTGTGAGTTGAAAGTAGTAGTAATGCTACTCTGCATTTGCTTGGTGGCTACTACGAGACACTTGTTGTACACTGCAGTAAGCTAGAACGGTATTAGACATGGTAAAACATGGTACTCGCTGTAAATCAAAAAACAAGATTTAAACAGTAAGGCTTATGTTGAGCTATATAACATGATTAGTTTTCTGTCGATGAATGTATCCAAACAGTTGCTCACCTGTCTAATAAAACACCTAATATAATGTATTAAAGGGTTCGTTCACCCAAAAATGAAATTTCTGCCATTAATTCCTCACCCCCAAGTCGTTCTACAACCGTAAGACCTTCATTCATCTTCAGAACACAAATTATGATATTTTTGATGAAATCTGATGTCTCGGTAAGTCTCTATTGCCAGCAAGATAATGAACACTTTTGGACGCCCAGAAAGATACTAAAACATATTTAAAACAGTTCATGTGAGTACAGTGGTTCAACCTTAATATTATAAAGTGACGAGAATACTTTTTGTGCACCAAAAAAAACAAAATAACGACTTTTTAACAATATCTAGTGATGGACGATTTCAAAACACTGCTTCATGAAGCTTTACGAATCTTTTTTTTTCGAATCAGTGGTTCGGAGCGCCAAAGTCACGTGATTTCGGGAAACGAGGCTTCGTCACATCATAAGTGAGTCGCAATTTTAGTAGCTCACGTGACTTTGGCAGTTTGATACGTGAACCAAACCACTGATTCGAAACAAAAGATTCGTAAAGCTTCAAAGCAGCGTTTTGAAATGGATATTGTTGAAAAGTCGTTATTTGGTGTTTTTGTCACACAAAAAGTATTCTCGCTGCTTTATCACATTAAGGTTGAACCACTATACTCACATGAACTGTTTTAAATATATTTTAGTACTCTTCTGAAAGTGTTAATAACTGGCAATGGAGGCCTACTGAAACATTTAGGATGAAGTACATATCAACAAAATATTTAACATTGTTCTAGTGGTTTTTAGATATTTTAATCCAAAAATCATACAAATTGTGCCTTTAACAAAAATGTGCTTGTGGAATTGTGAGTACCCGTCATGCCATGGCTCTTCATGCGACCCATCTTGTATTCTGCTTTAAGAGAGGGCAACAGGGCTGCACCAATAGTGATCCCATCCAGCATAGCGCTGAATTTCAACACGATTGGCTTCTTCTCCAGTCCCTCGGGTAGCTGAGGAAACTCACTGGCCTCCACTGGAGTTTGATTGACACTCACTTCAGAGGGCTGAGGAGTAGGCGTCTCTTCTCGGTTAGGAGGCGGGCTGATATAAACAGATTTGAATTCAATAACGGCGAAATAAAATCATTATAGTTGTGAAAAGAAAGTGCAGAGGTTTGCCTCACATGTTGGAGGGCTGACGGATGAGGTCTGAAATCTGTTTTGAGAGCTGATGGGAGCTGCGGACCATCATGCTGTGCAGAGTTGCAGGGTGTTGCGGGATGTTGATGAAGATAGCGCCCACTTTAAGTACTGCAGCATTATTGGTCTTCAGCCCCCGCTGTGCGCTATATAAAGCCTGGGACTTTGCGATGTTACACTTCACCACAGTCCTAATATGCAAACACACACAAACAAAAAGGAACTTACTACAAATGCTCACTTTGAAATCACAACCTGCATTTTACACTGAGCAGTAACATAGAACAATGTCTGTGAAATGTGTAGACAGACTTTGGCAAAATGTTCAAGTGAAATGTTTATGTGGCTGGAAACGAGGCCTTGTATGTATATATATGGGAACTGCAAGGAGAGAGAGATCTAGATGGAGTAATAGAAAAGAGGAACGGGAGAGTTTCAGCACCTGATAGCTTGACCATGGAGTGTCCATCTGATTCATACTGCACACAATAGGCAAAATGTCAGACTGCCTGACCGATATGCAACCAGATGCACCGGGCTGCAGCAATGCGCGCCTTTTAGGCGGAACTAATCACTGGATTAGACAGCTCTGAAGTATTTTAAAGATATTCAGAGTTTTGTATGAGGCACATAGCAGCACATAAACTCAATATCCATGGGCAGAACTTTATCATCCGTTTACTGTTCTGAGTTATGAGTGTGTGAAATACTCATATAGAATACTTTTAGAAGAACAGTGGAAAACATGTGACATAATTTTGGTAAAACTGTTCTCAAAGAGCTCTAAGCCGGTCTATAATTACTGCATCATTGATTTCAGACAAAACGGCACTTAAATGTCAAAAATGTCAAATGTCAATAATGTGGCGATGTAGCAAAATCACTTTCAAACCAAGCAGCTTTCTGTTGGTGAACATGGCAAATTCGGGTGACCAAGTTGGGGAATCCGTGTGGGGAAATCTTTCACCCTAACGTGAAATTTCCAGTCACGTGAAGTCCTATTGAAATGACTGGATTCATCCTCCAAAATTCACCAATCACTGGTAATTGTGACCGCATTAAGTGGGAGGATCTTGGTCAGAATAAGGGCTGGAAGATTAATCAAAATGAAACCATAATCACGATTTGGCAAAGGCAGCGATTTTTTTTATGCGCAGCTTGTCAGTGAAGCACGGCTCTGTGCTCAGTAGAACATGCTGCTCCTTCTGAAAGCCAGAGGGTGCTCATGTAGAAACTCCAAATGCAGAACATAATACACATCATTCCAGGATATCCCTATGGGTATCACACAAATCGCTGTAGCTAAATAAACGGAAGATTGAAACGTTTTAATTGATTAAACAGGACTAATAAACACACAACTACTACAATACATTTATTTTATTTATCTGAGTTTATCGGAGTTCTTCAAGCCTTCTTGGGTATTTTCATGATAATAAAGTATGTTTATAATGCAATGCTAATCGACATAACATTATATCATAGTATTCTGTACCGTAAGAAAGTCACAGAGTTATTTCAAACACTCGACTGACATTATGAGTGAGTTTGGAGTAAAAACATGTTGTTAAATGTCGTCTTTTGCTGGACAAGAGGTTCATAAACACGGAGCCCCACACATGACATACAAGATTGTGTGCACGATTTACTATTTTGTTCCCTTAATTTGCTAAATTGTGCGCAAGATTTACAATTTAATTCCCTCGATTTGCTAAATCATGTGCACGATTTACTATTTTGTTTGCTCGATTTGCTAAATAATGCAGACGATTTACTATTTAGTTCCCTTAATTTGCTAAATTGTGCGCACGATGTAGCAAATCAAGGGAACGAATAAGTAAATCATGCACACGATTTAGCCTACTGCCTTTTTCCTGCATGCCGTGCAGGCTTCGTACATAAATGCTTCTCATGTTTACAAAGATGTTTGACGCGTGTTGCTTTTTCAAATGCACGTTATATGTGACTCAAATTAGCAGTGCTTTCAGATGGAGCAGCTTTTACTTCTGATCACAGAGACGTGCTTCACTAACAAGCTGTGCATTAAAAAAATTAACAAATTAAAAATCGCAGCCTTTGCGATTTTATAAATTGCACAAAACCAAAAAGTTTAATCGCGGTTTCGATGAGATTTCGATTAATCGTGCAGCCCTAGTCAGAATAACCTGTAAAGTGGACCAGACTTGATGCCGATAGTCAAAAGCCTGTCTCAGTGACACTAGGTAGTAGAAAACCACTTCCATGTAACCCACTGACAGCATTTATAAAGTAAATATGACTCGAAAAATAGTGTCATGAGGATGTCAAGATTTCACTGACCACTGTTTGAAGACACTATATGCTGTGAAGGCTTTATATGAGAGAGCTGTAGAGGGTTAGAGAGGGTATGAAATGTTGAGTGAACAGCTTGTGTCAAATGATGGACATATGAAAGGGACTGTGATATCCAAATATTATGGAGATGTTATGAATGGTCATGGAGAAAAGGACAGGGTTACTGAGGAAAATTTGACATACAGGAACTCCTGCTTGGTTGTGCTGGTAGGTGAGGTTGGAAAATCCTCTAGTCTGCCAGTGAGAGAGGCAGAAAAACAAAAAAAAGATGACAGAGAGAACAGAGGAGAATAGAGAGGAGGAAGGTAGAAGAGGGGAAGGTTATCCAAAGAGAAGACATTTCAAAACTGTCACATATGCTGTGATAAATCTGTACTCTTAAAAAGTTATTGGAAATAGAGACCATGAGAACAAAAACAACTTTAAAATATGACAAATGGCAGAGAATCTGCTGGGAATAAAGTGCATTTAAAATCCAGATTCAGACGTTATATTACCAAGGCTGCATGGCTGAAACTGGAACCGTTTTATTTTTGTGGGCCATTCCCAGGGTATTGCTATACAGTTTCTAAATTGTGTCTAGTTTTTAGTTTGCTGCTAAAAACATGGTCAACTCTCTATGACAATCTGGTCTTTGAATCTACTATTATTCAAAGTTTGGGGTCGATAAGATTTTTTTTAAAAGAAACGAATCGTTTTATATAGCAAGCATACTTCTCTATTTAAATTTCATGACTGATGCATGACAATAGATGCAACATTAATAAATATTTCTTGAGCAGCAAATCAGCATAATCAAATTTATGTTTTATTCAAATCACTAAAACAATCTTACCGACCCAAAAATTTTAACAGTAGTGTTTGACTCAGGTCCCTCATTCAGCAAAAGGATATGGAGTCTTGAATTTTTGTTCATGTTAATAATTGCTCTGTTTGATTGGTCTGACATATCAAATTACAGAGTAAATACTAAGGCTCCACAGAGATACAACGCTTACACTCTTCAGGAAAGTCAACCTACCGATGGCTTAAAGTGCTTTGCCTTTCTATCATTATGCCCAATCCCAGTTACACATGCAAATTACACACTTCAAGGCAAATGGATTTATATAAAGATGGACAATGTTAATTGATAGAGCATGCAACAAGTCTTAAAGACTGGTGTAAATTGAATTACTGACTGTATGTCTGGTGTGATTCCTTCCAGAAGCACAATGTTCACACATCCGATGTGGGCCGAGGCACAGGTCTCAGTCATCTTCTGATGGAGAATGTCTGCAGCAAGAAAACAGGAATTACAGGATAATTCATCTGCAAGGTTTTAGTTAGTGTTCAAGATATTTTTAGGTGTGAATGCCGTTTGCATTACCTTTCATTTTCTCCTTTAGAGTAAAACTGCCATGTATTTTCTTCAGCTCCGCCTCCATAGTTAGTCCTCCAATGTCTGCTTCCAGATGCGTGCGGTTCACCATGCCAACGCCAAACACAATCAGCGTCACATGCTGGGGCTCAGAGCTTACTAAACTCCGCCTACGACCAAGCCGACTGGGCGGCGTCTCCCCCTCCGATTCAAACACCAATCGACATGGAGGATCTGCAGGGCTCCGCCCACCCTCTGCAGAAAAAAAATAAATCGGCCAAAAGTAAAGATTATTATAGTAGCAGATATTTTTGTACCAGTCAGATGTAATGTAAGATGCTAAAATAGGATTTTTTGCAATGTGACATTTTTTATGACAATGTATAACATGATCCAGATCCAGAATGCTGCTGCACGTCTTGTCTTCAACAAGCCTAAGAGAGCCCACGTCACGCCTCTCTTCATCTCTCTGCACTGGCTACCCCTTGCTGCTCGCATCAAGTTCAAGGCGCTGATGCTTGCTTACAGATCCACCACAGGCTCTGCACCCTCCTACCTCCACACACTGATACAACGCTACGTCCCCACCAGAAGCCTGCGATCACTAAAGGAACGAAGGCTTGTGGTACCGTCACAGAGAGGCACAAAATCACTCTCCAGAACATTCTCGTTATGATGTTTTATTAACAAAGTTCGGGAGGAACACGTTCAAATGGTCTAACTAATCATCACATCACTCCAACCAGCTGTCATTAATCAGCATGAGCGGAAATCTATATACATCGACGCAGTCGACTCATCTATGCTTTTGGACAGTTTCAGCATCCCTCCACCACCCCGTCTCCTCACATTTGCCTGGTTACTTCTTAAACCAGAATACAGGGGGGAGTACTCTGGGCTCGGGCCAAATGCCGAGCTCGGAGCCCTCTCCTCGGACAGCACGCCAAATATGCATACTAATTACTCTATCTGATTATTTGTAAGTGTGAACTCGTGAACACTGCTCCCTGCTGGTGGAATGATCTCCCTACTTTCATCAGGAACGCAGAATCCCTGGCAATATTCAAGAGACAGCTGAAAACTCATCTCTTCCGTGAACACTTAATCCCTTCATTAAAAAAAAAAAAAAAACTGTCCTTCCCTTTTCCCTTCCTACTCTAGCTTATGGTACTGAGCAATGTCTGAAACTTGTATTGTGAGCACTTCCTGTGTCTATTTGCCAATTCATGAAGAATCACTTGTTTGTATTCCTCACTTGTAAGTCGCTTTGGATAAAAGCGTCTGCTAAATGACTAAATGTAAATGTAACATTGTTTTCTCTCTCAAATTATTCATTACTACAATAAAAAAAAAGTTATTACCATAATGTCTAATAAAATGATGACATATTTAAACTAGGGTTGAAAAACGTACCGACTTTGATACAAAGACGTTACTGAAATTTAAAAAATGTGACAATGACAGCATTTCCCCTTAGAATGCTGAGCACTGTTGAGGGGATTCTTAAACACCTCTGATGGGCCATTGTGTTCAAGTGCTCAAAAGATATGTCTGTGATTGGCTACAATGATCAACGCTTCAAAAACGTTGTAAAAAAACATTTGAAGCTCTTTACAGAGCGCTTGCACAGATATAAATGTCTTCCAGTGTCTATCGCCTGCTTTCAAACGCTCCTGTGTGTAACAAAGATGTCTATTTACAGCATGTTTTTGAAGCGTTGATCATTGTAGCCAATCACAGACATATCTGTTGAGCATGTGAACACAATGGCCAATCAGAGGCGTTTAAGAATCCGCTCAACAGCCCTCAAAATTTTAGTACCGACTTGGTACCGAAGTCGGTACTTTTGACAACCCTAATTTAAACTGTAATGTATTTATACATCATGACAGAATAATCTGCTGTAGTGCTTTTTAATATACAATATTGTAATAAATCACTGTAACCACGAAGGATGATACTTATTACTGTATTACACAACTGAAAATCTAATGAGAATCTTCTTTGAGAATAATGTAAATTTAAACTAAAAAATGCCTTTAATAATTTAATTAAATAATAAAACGAATTAAATCTTCGTGATATTAATAATTTTGGAAAATATTATAAAATTTTTTTCTTTGATAAATTAAAAAGAATTTAAATGAACCGTTCATGACAAATGCAGAGCAGGAAGTCCTACCTGAGAGGGCATGGTCTTGGTTCTTCTCCAGAATGCCTGTGGGGTCTGATATTAGCGAGTAGAAATTAAGAAGTTTGTACATGTTCTGCCAGCACTCGGCCGACGGCTCGCTCTGTTCCGAAACGGTGATGGAGTCAGAGTCATCCATCTGAATGGTCATGTGGTCCGCCACATCGCGTGAACCTTTACGCGATACTTTTGACGTCCTTCGCTCTGAACGTCCCAGTGTCCCCCTTCCACGAGGTTCTCGATTTCTGGTCAGTGTGTCCAGGCCTGGCCCGACCACGGTACGTTTGCCCTTTTGAGTGCCCATTCGAGTAGCTCCGTTCAGGCTCCCACGAGAACTACGGCTGAAATCAGACGAGCGGAATTCCCGATAAGGCCGTGCCTTGGTGGGCGTGGGGGAAGAGGAGCCGGCAGTGTACCGGTTGAGTTTGATGTCAGTCTGTGTGGCTTTGATGTCATCAATCATTGTGCTGAACTGGTGAATGAGGCGGACCAAGGCCATATCTACATGCTGGCGAATCGCCTGACAAGCGAGGGTAAAATGGCAGTGCACGCTAGCCTGGGGTCTCCGGCTCAGCTCGTGGAAAGATAACGCACTGGCAGAGGGAGGGGTTGACATGCACTTCTCTAGCACGACTGCATTCAAACTGAATGTCTCAATCATCAGGGCGGGCTTGAAATCAAGAGGGGGGAGATTTACCATACCCTGCCTGAAACACAAAAACAACCATACTAAAAATTAATCGATATGCAACATTATGACTGCTTGAGCACTACGTAGGTAATCGGGTTGTCAAAAGTACAGTAATAAGTTGGTATTGAAATTTTGAAAAATGTGACGATACCAGCATTTTCCCTTAGAATTTTGAGCGGATTCTTAAACACCTCTGATAGGCCAGTGTGATCACGTGCTCAACAGATATGTCTGTTGATTAATGCTTGATTTGATGCTCTTCACCGAGAAAGCAAGCGTCTATCAGCAGATCCCGAATATATCCACTGATCAACGCCTGCTTTCAAACTCGGTGAAGAGCGTCAAAGATGTCTTTTTACAACATGTTTTTGAAGCGTTGACCATTGCAGCCAATCACAGACATATCTGTTGAGCACGTGAACAGAATGGCCAATCAGAGGCGTTTAAGAATCCACTCAACGGTGCTCAAAATGCTAGAGGGAAATACTGGTATCGTCACATTTTTAAAATTTCTACATTTTTTTTTTACTTTTTACAGAGAGCATGAGGTAAAATGAATGAATAATGAATGCATAAATATATCTGTATAAAATAAATGGCCGTCAATATGTTTGAAAGAAAAACAATGTATGTAATAATTATAAAATAATCATTTTACACAATTATTTATAACCACCCATTTTACACAAATAGGGTTTAAAGAATGACAATAAAATACGCGGCTTGAATTCATGTTCGACAGTCATTAAAAGCACATAAAGAGAGAACTTTTGCCATGGAAACACTGCACCGATACATTTTTAGAATTCATCACATTGGAATTATAAGATTGTATATAAGAATCTGACATTTTTGTCAAAATCAAGTTATTCACATATTCTTACTCTGACAAATGATTTACGACTTACCTTAATTATGTGATTTTTTTTGTGTGTGTGTACATTTTTGGACTTTTTATATAAAAAAAAAAAAAAGGTTCCATCTAGAGAGTCTAATGGAATGCAAAAACTTTTAAACTCAATATCTTAAAACCGCTCAGAATGCAGAGAGAACCTTATAATTCCAAGGTGGCAAATTCTTCATAATATTAAAAACTGAATAGGGGAAAGAGTCAAACATATTTTTCCATACTTATTCAGACCTGTAAATTATTCAAATCAAATTCTATTCCAAACTGTGTAGGATCAATTTTTTTTTTTGCTTATTGACTGGTTAAATAGAGATCACGATTCTCCCACGATTCTGAATATACAACCAAACAAAATAACATGTAATTTACTAGAGGTTCTTACAAAATATAAATTGCTGGACTCTAATTGTTGGAAAATGTCTGAATGAGTTTTTTTTTTTTTTTTAAATGGTTTAGAATGAATTCAGTGACTCATTAATAAATACGTGTTTCATTACTGGACGAATCAGTGTTTTTGAATGAATCTTTTGAATAATTGATTCGATGACAAAACAATTTAGGTCACTTGTCTCCACCTAGCGGAATAAAATGTAATTGATTCAACCGTTATTTGACACGCCAAGTTCGTTTCAAAAGGTAGTTTGCTCTTTTTTGATCGCTATCGTTGACATCAGTGTTTATATACTAACTTAAAACTCAAATCTCAGTACTTCGCGTGGGTGTTTGAATCGAGATCACAATCTTTTTATGATTAATCGTGCAGCTCTATACTTTATTTTATAGTTTAAAAAAAAAAAATTATAAAAAATGATTAAATTAATAATAAAGTTACCCAAACGAAACTCTGAAGAGAGGACGAATAAAAAATTCTCTTTCTAGGATCTCTCTAGACAGATAAAAGCTAACATGGAACAGCTGTGTGTTACCTGTGTGCTCGTTTGTTCTTCCTTTCTTTGCTGGTGTCAGAGTCGACAATGTCAGCTCTCAAACACTCAAGAGTGCCGCTGAAGGACAGGTGCTCCCCGAAATACATCTTGTAACTGAGAGGAGGAGCATCCTGGGGCTGAATACCAATGTGACTCAACAAAGGCTTAAAAACAACCTGTATGGATAATCCCATGACAGACACACACAAACAGAATGAGAGGTACAATAACATGCGCATGGTCATAAATAAACAATAACAAATTAATAAGTATTCGTGGTGCACACACCTGTGCGTCAGCTAGCTGAACCGCTGCAGGGCAGAGATTCGTCTCATCTTGGTCAAGCAGGTCCTCCTGACTTGTGCTGTGCTGGGAGTGTGAGTGCTGAGAGTGCGTGTCCAGTGTGTTCTGATCACTGGACAGTACGGTGTTAAAATCTGATGCAGAAGGAATGGTGGGGAGCACTCCTGTACGCAAAGAGTTAAAGATCTCTAATCACAGCCACACGGACAGACACAGATGCATGTTTACACACGGTCAACAGGCTTCTGTCAGTACACTAATCGCTCACCTCCGGTCTGCAGGCTGTTGTGTTGAGAGCGGTTGAGGGGAGAGTCCTGGATGTTGCCGCCAGTTCGATTGCCAACAGCGTTTGACATCCAGTTGTAGAAGCTGACGGAAAATGGCTCCGATAGAAGAGGATGTTCTGTCAACACGTCAGCACCCACACTGTTGCCTACCCAAAAACAAGAGATTTTTTACATTAACTAAATTTCGTACTTTTTCTGAAGAAAATGAGAGCTTTGTGCTTTCCATGCAGAAGTCCCCATGACGCACTAGAGTATTGTAGGTGACATGGCAACATGTTTGCTAAAATGTTCTGAGGTGTTATTAGCACATTGCTCGAGTCTTTGTCATATATAAGTTCGTTGAAGTCAGTTTTTTGTCATTTTTATAACTCAGTATAAGTTATATTTTAGGAATGCAATATAATATACACAATTACATATATAATTATATTATATTACATTATATTATATTATATTGTGGCGCATTGCTGCCACATACAAATATTATAAAAAAATATTACGTAATATATAATGTCGCAATAACAAGATTTTATGTCATTAAAAGGGCATCTTTTCCCGTAATAACAAGATGTCATTAAAACGATAGATAAAATCCTAAAATATTAGGCTATAAACATTTATTTTACGCCATTTCTACAACAAATCCTTTAAATTTAACAGTATTCAATACAAAACAAGAATTAAAAAATAAGGACAAAATAAATAAATTATAATGGCATTCATTAGCTACTAAAAATATTTAATTTAAAGCTTAAACTAATTTATTTTAAGTTGAAGTTCTAAAAATTACAAAAAAAAATTTTTTTTTTAAAAAAATGACAAAAGCACATAAATTACTAAAACGAAAACTGAAAATAGTATCAGATATTGGATATTTAATTTTGCATGCTCATTTCCCTCATTTTAACATCTAGATTTCCTTTGCCATCATCTAATACTCAATCAAGTTATTTTTTAATAACACTAATAATTGATAACATTTTATTGCAATTTATTACATTAACACCGTTAAATTTAATCTTTAGAAAATCTCAAAATTAATACACATTTTTCAAAATGTACATTAATATAAAAATTAAAACTAAAATTCAATCATTTTAATTGTTACAAGTGAATTTAGGCTTTACACCATTTTAATGTTAGCTTCCAACCCAGTTTGGTTTCTCTGTACTTTTATGGTTTTTGACATGCAGACACTTTCTGGGCCAAAAAATAATAGAAAATAAAAGAGAAGAAGAGAATAAAAGAAAAGAGAAAAATCAAACACAATTAGGTTATAGTAACCCACTCTCACAGGTAACCCCATATATCGAGAAAATGCATTCGCACGTTCTCACCCATCTAATATTAGACTGCAAAAAACAGTTATCTCCGAAAGAAGAAAATCATGTACCTGTACGTGTCAGGGAGCTACTCTTGGCTGCGGTTTGTTCGTTTGCTCGATGGGGCGTTGCTTCTAGCAGGTTGTGCAGACTGTGGATGCTTCCTGTCAAGTAGCTTAGCAACGACTCTTTCCTAGGGCTATGACCGGACTGCAGCCCTGTCCGACTGACGTGAGCGGGAGAATCAGCTGCTGTATCTCCACTCGTGTAGCTCAGGGACTGGTAAGGGTGGGAACCCTAAAAAAGCATTTCGATTCCAGGTTTAGAACAAGATTTATCATACACTTATACACGGTACCAACAAAACAGACCCACACGAACCTTGATCCTGAGTGCAGACTCGTTGTGTGTGTGAGATTTGGACAGTTTTCTCATGATCTCGACTCCAGTCACAGGGGCAGAGTTACCGGTAGGAGCAGGACGACTACATACTCCCTCTAACAGCATTGTATGTTCACTTACGGTGCCTAAAATGAACATAAATAACACAAAATGTAATGTACATCAAGTATAAAGTTCAAAAAAAGCTATACAAGATTTTAGATTTAATATAACTACCCGCATCAAACTCAAACTCGGCTCCATCAGCGCTGGTGTCACTCTGCAAGGCAGCACCACTATCCGGCCCCTGTGTCTGATCAGGCTCGATGGGCTCTGGCTCTTTGGGCTTAGGAAGCTGATTGGGTCGTGGCAAACCAACTGCCTTAAAGCCCTGAGTGACAACGATGAATTTCATCCACTGACGTGCAAGTGCCACCATACCTTTTCTCAAGGTGACCAGAGCAGGCAATCCATCGTTCTAAAAAGATAAAGATGCATACATAATAAAAGATTAGCAAGGATTAATTAACAAAATAAATTATTATTCTGTTTAAAGGCACAGGTCACCCAAAAATTAAAATCATCCCATAAAGCCATCCTAGGTGCAAAACTTTGTATTCAGTCAAACACAATCAGCGTTATATTAAAAACATTCTGGCTCTTCAAAGGTTTATAATGTGAATGAATTTTAACGGATATTTTGAAGCCCAAAAATATCCATCTATCATAAAAAATAATCCACACGGCTCCAGGGGGTTAATAAAGGCCTTCTAAAGCGAAGCAGTGTGTTTTTTTAAGAAAAATATTTATAACTTTATAGACTATAATCACTAGTTTCCAGTAACATCCATCTCATATCCATCTCATGAGAGAGTCGAGTTCTGGCATATGACATAGGATGTAGGAGTAGGAGTTTAAAAATTGTCGTTTTAGACTTCGAATTCTTGACTGGTGTTTTGTTTTACTCTCTCCTCTGCGTTCATCAATACATCATGCGTCAGGTCAAAGTTCACTCTTCCACCGGAATCGACTCCCATACGGAAGCCAGTGATTCTAGTTTATAAAGTTATAAATATGGATATATATATATATTTTTTTTTACACAAAAACACTGCTTTGCTTCAAAAGGACTTTATTAACCCCCTGGAGCCGTATGGATTACTTTTATGATGGATGGATGGGAATTTTTTGGGCTTCAAAATCTCTAAAGCTTGGAAGAGCCAGAATATATTTTTAATATAACTCTGATTAAGTTTTACTGAAAGAAGAAAGTCATGTACACCTAGGATGGCTTGAGGATTAGTAAATGATTGGATCATTTTAATTTTTGGCTAAACTATTGGTTTTAAGCTGCAGTTCCCACATGTATTTATTGTTTATAAATTTTTATCTTGTTCAAAAACAAACCAGAATACCGTTGCTAGTAAAAACTGGAGGAACTTGAAGTAATTTTAGATTTTACTGTGGTCAGTAGAACCTGGAAGCCTTGGAATGAGCATCAACCCATCAGAATGAATAAATTCAACAATGCAGTAGTATTAGAAGATATAATACATATAAGTGTTGGGCAAGCATAAAGACTTACCATGGTGGCCTCCTCTATAATGCTGTAATCAGCCTGCTGCAGGTAGCGATGTAGAATGTTACACAGTAAGCAGGACGGGTTCTCGTGAAGATATCGGGCTCTCTTTGTAACACGGTTATACTTGCTGCGAAATGGAATGTGAATACTTTTTTTCTGTTGGATTGAAGCACACATAAACATGTACATATAATTAGGCCAGTTAGGTCTACAGCTCTGCTGAATTACATTGTGCTTAAGTGCAGGGGTGTCTAACAGTGTAAGTATTAACAAGTCTGACCTCCAGGGCCTCAGTCATTATGCAGCCCATGACCGCACACACACGCAGCGTGGCCTCCATTTCCAGTTTCTGCAGTGACGATTTCAGCTGGTCAATGGGAACCAACCATGCACCGACTGCAGGGGTCGCAGTACTCAAGAGATTCAGCTGCCTGCAGACACATTTAACAAAACAGACCTCATTAGCCATACAAATACTGAGCCATGACTTCCTTTGAATCAAATTAAAGACTTAGCAACCAAATATACAGGGCAGGAAATGGGGGGGGGGTAACTTGGGGGGACTCCAGTGAGTGAATGTTCCAGTTCAGAATGGAGAGGATTTCCATCTTTTATCCACATAATAGCCCAATGCAAATTTTCATACATAAATATACTGGGATTTTCTGCATCCATTTCTCAACTAGGGCCACCAGTGATTCTTAAACCACAGTATATACACATGTATATAACATGCATTCTCTCTCAAAACAACTACTATCACTATAACAGAATAAAATCAGCCCTTTTGAGATGAAATCAGTCAATAAGTTTTCCCAACTAGCTGTTTTACAGAAGAGGTCATTCAGAGTGTGTGTTTGATCATTGTAATGTAAAGAATATAACAATTGTTTGTTTTTTGTTTTAATTTTGTGTACATCTTATTTACGATTATTAAATTATATTACTGGTCTGTCATCAGTGGCTTCTGGATAATTTATTTCAATATAATATTTATATGACAATTTTTATATATATATATATATATATATATATATATATATATATATATATATATATATATATATATATATATATATATATATATATAATTTTATTTGTCATTTACGTGTTTACCTGGACATGGCTGGAGCGTGAGATCGAATGTTGGTTGGCGCAGCGAAGCTGAACCAGATCTCCTTAATAGTCAGCTTCATACTGCTGGAGTCAGGAGGAGGGGGCAAAAGGGGCAGGTCCTTTTTCAGATCATCTGACTCGACTCCCTCATCCTGCACAGACAAACATGAGTGGCAAATAATGAGAGAGAAAAAGACCCAATGAAAACTTACAAGATCTCAAATGGCCATTAACTATAAATGAACATCACATGAGAACCTGTTCGTCAGAGTCTGAATTGTTGTTGGGTTCAGAGGCAGGGCTCTGTGCATCATTGGGCAGGTTATCATCAGATACATCAGTGCTGTAGCCACTTCCTGTCTGAGAACCACTAGAACCGTTTGATTTCGAAACTCCATGCCTGACGCCATTGTCGGCCTCGCCCATCACCCCAAAAGCACTGTAGAGCACGGCTCCTGACTGCCGCCCACCTGCGGAAGAGCCAGACGTGCATTTTGCTACTCCTGAAATACAAATATTTAATGCTAGCTGAAATTCACATGAGTATAATACCTTTGACAGTGAGGTTCTCAATCCCACACTCAAACATAATCCAACCCCATTTCTCAGGACTGGCCCCAGAGCGAGCGTGGTCAGGAGTGTGTTCTGGGACGTGCTCAGTGGAGATGGAGGGCTCAGTCTCATCCACTAAAACAAAGTCATCAGTTTCCTCCAAACTGAAAAGAACCTTGGACTTCTTAAAAGGAATGGCAGTGATGGCACAAGCTCCGAGGTCTGTTAAAAACATAAATATGGAACAAACATAATTACAGTTCCAAAAGGCATTTAATAAACAAAACACAACACAATTTATTTCTGTCATAAATTATTAATAATAATATTGACTCATTTATTTAAGTATTATTAGAATAACTTCAGTAAGTCCATGCAATAAGAGAGACAATGTCAATAATATTATTGTAAAAATTAAAATAAAAAAAAAAATGCAGCATGCAGCAACTGACCAATCAGAGTACTCTTAAGCAGTGTGAAATAAATATACATATGGATATAAATTTGAATGTGTGTGTGTGTGTGTGTGTGTGTAGCTGGAAGGGTATTCCCTACGTTAGGGGGACCAAATGTCCCCACAGGTATAGTAATACTAGTAAATTTTGATCTTGTGGGGACATTTTTTTTGGTCCCCATGAGGAAACAAGCTTATAAATCATACAGAATTATCTTTTTTGAAAATCTAAAATAGCAGAATATTTTCTGTGATGGGTAGGTTTATAGTGTAGGGGGACAGAATATACAGTTTGTACAGTATAAAAACCATTACGCCTATGGAATGTCCCCATAAAACATGAAAACACAACTGTGTGTGTGTGTGTGTAGGGGTGTGTGTGTGTGTGTGTGTACCTGATGAGTCCAGGCCGCGGAGTTGGCTGTGTATGCGGTGTATATTGAGTCTGGCTGCGATCTCCTTGCCTTTCTCGATCCCAGCATTAGAGCGGAGAGAACCGCTGGACTGAGGTGCCATCTTAGATGCAGACGAGTACTTCTCCATCATAGCAGAGGGCTTTTCTGTGTCCTCCACTATACCCCTACACATCATACGTTAACATTCAGAGCCGTACAAACTGTCAAAATTATATTAGGCTGCTGTCTCTTTAAGACCTGATGCACGAATCGATATACTGTTACACAAGCGTTTTATTTCTCAACTGCTTACACTCACTTAAAAACATAACTGACTGTGTTTACGTGAATACCTGCCAAAAACAGCACTCTGTGAGTATTTGACTGTTTAAGCGCAATAAGCAGCGAAAAATTACTCAATGTAGTACTGAGAGCTTTATGTGTGCGCACTTTGGGTGCGATTTTGCGAAATTATGAGCAATACACGCTATCCCTCACCAAAACTCAAGCCCTGTAACACCAACAATATTCATCTGGAGCAAATGAAACGAGTGAGTGAGGGAAAGCGGGTTTGTGCGAGAAAGCACAGCTGGCATCGTGTATTCTGCAGAAAATGAGTATTGGAAGTGTTTTAGATGTTTCAGTATTGCTATGTATCAAAATTTAATATTTTCATGCATTTCAATACACTGCATTGCACTTAGTTTATTGTTTCAGATGCCTTTTTAAAAGACTACAGTTAAAAAATGTATATATTATATATAACAGCCGCCAAAGTAGCTAGGAGTAAATATTTCAGTAGAGGCATGTAACGCAGTCACTCCTACAAAGATATAATAATAATATGAATATATAATATTTGCACAGGCAGTTGCAGTTACCTGTTCATGCGCAGCTGAGTAGCAATCCGGTCAAAACACAAGGACACGAGAGAGACATGTGTAACACTCTTATTGGAGGGTGAACCTTCTTCTACGGATGCTTGAAGTACACAGAGATTCACCTGCAAACAAACATGCACACATATTTACTTGTACCATTTTTACATCACAAGCTTTCTCTCTTTGATACACACATACAAAAACAGGTACCTTTGGGACAGTGACATTAGCCTGCAATCCCTTTATCTTCACATTGTCAGGCTTGATTGACAGATCCGTTTGTCCGTGCGGTGTGCTCAGAGACCCAGGGGTGGTTCCCTCTGTCTTTGATATTTTGTGCTCTGCTTTCGCTGTGCTCTGGAAAACGCAACATTCATCATGATCACGTTAAGGGCTAAGTGTGCTGTCACGTCTCTTTATGTTGGTATTGATCACTTACAGACTCCGAGACAGTGGATTTGCTGATCTGATACACTTCATTAAGCACTTTCCCATGCAGGTCATCCAGGATTGATGCTGGGTGGCGAATACTGGCAAAGTGAACCATGGACTCAATGTACCTGGAAAGAACAACAAAGAGGATTTCACATTAAATTGCTTGACGAGAACATTCTTCATTCCTTTGTGAGCAAAACATACTGAAGGGCTTTTTTGTTCCTTTTCTAAATAGCCATAGAGTTTAGGTATATCACAGCCATGATTTGAATGCTAGTCGTATGCAGGTGGTATTAGGGGAAGGGACATTCTCATTCTAGACAGCATTCGTTTAGACAAATCTGCATTCTCATCCATTTTCGTCTAAAGGCATTCAAGAAACAAAAACTAAAGCAAAACAAAAATGTATCTCAGCCAAATCATTCATGATAATACTGACTAATTTGTTGTTCAGAAACTCTTCGGTTATATAATATCACAATATCAGACTAAAAACCGTAATTTTGGTGTCATGGGTGATTTTAGAACTGCTCTTATGTCTGACCTGTCCAGTGCTTCAGCTACTAAAGGGGTCAGGACCACATTGACTGTCCCTTTGACCTCTACGATGGCTGTGGTTCTCGTCTGGGCAAGAGGCTGATCAACGGTCCAGTCCTCTGTCATTGTGTCCTCATCAGTGTTGTCCATCGCCCGCTTGTCAAGGGGTGTGTAAGGTGTGCTGTAGATACACACACACAAAATGCATGCTTGTAATTATGCTGCATGGTACTAAAACAAGCACTGTTTATTCGATATGATGTCTCGTATTACCTATTTATATCACCCATGAGCTGAACTCCTCTGTCCAATAGAGAGCTGGCAGACAAACCGGCCTTAACCATCTATAAAAGGACACAAATACAATTATTAACAACATATAATGAATAAAAAAAACTACATGCTTACACAATTTTACCCAAAAGTTACTCTTTGCATAAAGAATATTAACTGAATTATTTAATATATTACATACTGTTCATTTAGTAAATGAACATTATGTAACGTATTTAAATATTTATATTTAAAGAATTAGAATGAATATTAATTACTAATTACCATTAAAATTAATTCAAGTTAGTTAATTATCATAGTTTCATATTAATAATTATTATAATTATTAATAACTATATTAATAAACATTGCTATAATTTATTATAACATTATAATATAGATATTATAATATATCATTATAATATAAAATTATTTATATACACAGAAAAATAAATGCATTTATAAATTTATGTATTACTACTATTATTAAAAAAAAAACATTTATATTTATAAAATGTTTAATATATAGTTAAATATTTTCATAAATTACTATCAATTTGGGAAGGGTTGCTAAATTGTCAGGAAATGCAAACATAATTATTTTATTCATACAAATAATTTTTTCCCCCTAATTCTGGTGAAATATGACTTGGACATTTCTTCATCAAATTCACCTACTTCGGATTCAAAACTACATAAATAATATTTTACAACGAAGGAAAAAATTTTGTACAAATATGTACCTTGAAAGACGGGATGGACAACTGGTCAAAGGAGGCGGAGCTCTCCTCACTCGTAGGCGTGTCAAGGTCAAGTGGGCGATGCAATGATGACTTCGATGTTCTCTTATTGGTTGGCTGCTTAACAGCCCAGTTTGACACATGATAATGTGCAAGGTAAGTTTGGTAACAAGCCATTAAATGCGGCTGTGTTGTCAGAAGGCCAGGCTCCGCCTTCTCAGTTTCAACAGATCCCTCCTCCTCCAATCCAAGAGCAGAGACAAATGAGGCTTGGGAGGTGTGGCTAGGCATCGGAGGTAAGCGGGTCTCAGCGATGGACAGAGGTCCTTCCACACTGTGGTATATGGATGTGCGGCTGTGTTCTGTGTGGGGCTGACCCTGTTGTCGTCGTCTACGTTTCCTCCCTGGATAGGTACCTGGACCTTCATCGCTACTGATTGGCTCAAACTCCTCATTTGCACTAAAGTACGCCTCACTGTCAGCCACAGACATGGAGGAGTCAACAGAGCGGTACTGATGGAATGTGCTAGAATCAGCTGACGGAGTGAAAGGAAATGATCCGTAGCTTCTTCGTTGCCTTGGCGAGTCTAGAACATTCTCGTCGCTACGGGAAACCTCGCTACTAAACTGCACACCAGTAGGAGGCGCGGCTTTCTCTGCGAAGACAGCAGCGGATAGGCTCTTGGTGCTCCCAAGGCGAGCTGATTGGACAGAGGATTGGCGCTTTAAAGGTGAGCGGAGCGGAGAGCGCAAAGGTGGACCCTCAGGGATGGGACCATCAGTGGTTACATTCATTAACCTGAAAACATACACACTGTAAAATATACATACAAACAATAACGTAGTGTTGGGAATCGAGAACCTGTTTTTATTCAGATCCACATTTATTTCTGAAAAATTATTTTGAGCTTGAGGTTTGAGCTAAAAGGAGAAAAAAACAAACGATTCTTATGAATTGGTACTTTTTAGTGAGTCATTCACTTTTTAGAGACTCATTAAATCAGACATGAATTAATTATTGGTTATTAGCATAAAAAAAGTCATTATGCCTGTCATCATGCATAATTTGTGAGACAGTGTACACTACCATTCAAAAGCTTACCAAGACTTTTTAAAAGAAATAATTAAATTGATCTAAAATGGCAGTAAAGTCATTTATAATGTTACAAAAGAAAATACTTTTTTTTTTTATGAAGAAAAAGTATCCTTTCAAAGAATCCTGAAAAAAATAAACAAATAAATAAAAAAAAAAATAAAAATAAAAAAAATCAAGATTTTCAGGACAGTTTTGCCATCACAGGAATACATAAAATTTTAAAATATATTAAATTAGAAAACAGCTATTTTAAATTGTAATAAAATTTCACAATATTATCGTTTTACTGTATTTTTGATCAAATAAATGCAGTCTTGGTGAAACTTCTTTTAAAAGTATTAACAAAACATATCGATCGCAAACTTTTGAACGGTAGTATATTTAATGATTGATTGTTCATATGACAAAGGTGCTCATGGAAGCCCATTTCCACCTCATAGTAAAAATGTGAGAAATAAGGAATAAAAGTTGAATTGTGAAATACAAAGTCATAAACTCACAATTGAGATATTAAGACGTTACAGAACCAGAACTGTTTTATATGACATGTGTCTGACTCACTCTACAGAAGGGGAAGGACTCTCTCGTTCTCCAGCTAACAGAGGCAGGGCAGCACTGGAGGAAGAGTTTTCCTCCGAGGAAGAGGCAGAGCTGTGCGAGCGCTGAGGTACGTGAAGACTAAGGTGCTGGCCACGTCTCTCCAAGTCCACCATCGGAGCAGGAGAACACACATCTCTCCGCATAGCGACACCTTTAGCTGTAAATAAACCAATAAAATAAGTATAACGTACATGACACCCAAACGGCATCACGATAGCCACAGGAAACAGAATATACCGTCAGAGAGTTTAGGAATTTCCTTTGTGGCGATCCATTCTCCTGGATGTAATAATGACTGGCCATAGGACATGTCAATATCTGCACTGACATTGGAGAAGGCGGAGCTTGATGAAGGTGTGATGTCCTCCAAACGAAAGAAGTCCAGGCCACCAATGGAGCCGCCGAAAAAACGACATCCACCAAGACATCCACAGCGGTTCCGGCTTCGCTTATATTTCTCTTCCGGCCAAAGGAAGCAAAGTCTAAAACGCACATAACAACATGGTAAATAACTTTGCCTGCGCATTAAGCAATAGACAAAATATAATAAAAGATATGCATGAACCTTTTTGTTTTCATGTCATGAAGCTCCAGGAACTGCCTCTGAACCTCATATTTGGCTGGATGGTCAGCGGCTAAAGCCACATCAGCAGTCATGAGGTTAAAGGTCACCGAACCGGCTTCAAGCCAATGAGAGCGCCGAAGGAGGGGAGGAGGAAGGCCAAGACGTGCAACTTCCTGTTGCTCGATGAACTGAGCGATCACTACGTCTTGCAGAACGGCACTGATGCCTTCGCCGACAGCAGCTGTGTGCAGATTACACGTGGCCAACCGCAAGGCTCCGGTCTGATGGGCATACATACAGTACATGTACTACTGGTCAAATGTTTGGAATAATTAATATTTGCTGATTTGGTGCTCAATTATGATAAATTATTATTGGTTCTCAATTAATAATAATGTTTCTTATTATCAATGTTGAAAACAATGCAGAAATGGTTTAATGATAATAATAATAATAATAAGAAGAAATGTTTCTTGAGCAGCAAAATCAGCATATTAGAATGTTCTGAAGGATCATGTGACACTGAAGACTGAAGTAAATTCAGCTTTGCATCACAAGAATAAATAGCATTTTAAAATGTATTTAAGGGGAAGGCAATTATTTTAAATTGCAATAATCTCTCACAATATTACAGTTTTTACTTTATTTTTGATTAAATAAATGCAGCCTTGGTGAGCTAGAGTTGTCTAAAGTTAAAAATGAGTGCTGTTGAGCGGGTTCTTAAACCCCTCTGATTGGCCATTGTGTTCACCTGCTCAACAGATATGTCTGTGATTGGCTACAGGTGTCTATCAGCAGATCCCTAATAAATCCGCTGATCGACGCCTGCTTTCAAACGCTCCCGTGTGTATCTGTGTAAGCTTTGTGAATGATGTCTATTTACAACATGTTTTTGAAGCGTTGATCATTAGAGCCAATCACAGACACATCTGTTGAGCATGTGAACACAATGGCCAATCAGAGGCGTTTAAGAATATGCTCAACAGCGCTCAAAATGCTAGAGGGAAATGCTGGTATCGTCACATTTTTAAAATATCAGTACCGACTCGGCACCGAAGTTGGTCATTTTGAAAACCCTAAAAAAAAGACTTCTTTCAAAAACACAATTATCCCAAACTTTTGACTGGTAGTGTACATAATCATCTCTGACAGTCACTAACCTTAATATTGGCTGCACACCCGTGTTCAACAATGAAAACCTGGGCTCCATCAACCGTCAGTCGAGTCATGGTGTATTTCAGATCCTCTGATGTGCGACAGGGACCAGGCAAGGCTGCGGACTACACACAGAGACAAAGACTCAGTAGTGAAGGCATTTTGAATATGATGTGAATATGACAGCGCAGGTATGCGTGTAAGCGTTTCTTTAATACCTTGGCATCACAGACTCTACGATCAACTCCATGTTGGCAGGTGACAGATGGTTTTGGCTGCTCAAGCTGGAACTCTCGGGACATTACATGAAACACAAAGCTCTCGCCCCATTCCAGAAGAGACGCACACTGAAACACAAACACTAGCAGTGATTAACATGCTGTCACTAGATTAAAATATTAATTCTTGAATAAACTTTCTTTTAGTGACGCATCCTATGGAAGCTTGTTTTCCGCCATGGAATAAAACAATTTAAAAGATAATTAAGACTTTTTATCTTGTGAGTTTACATCTCACAATTTAGACTTTTTTTCTCAGAATTGCGAGATTTTAACTCGCAATTGCCTTTTTTTTATTTTATTTGATGGTGGAAACAAGCTTCCATTCACATCCAGTAGCTTTTTAAGACATTAAAAATAGATATTAAATATTATAGATATTATAACAACTATAAAAAGATCTTTTTGATATTTACAAATATTAACTAAATATTGATATTTCATACAAATCCAAAATGATGATGCAAAAGGAACATTTCAGATTTCTTATTAAAAATGTTGAAAAAAAAGTGCTGATTAATATTTTTGTGGAAACTGAGACACTATCTTTTAAAAGAAAGATTTAAATTATTTTGAAATAAATTAATACTTTGTCAGCAAGGACACATTCATTAAATAATCTGGGGAAAAATAGAGTATAAGATACGAATACTAATAGGAAATGAATAATAAGCACAAATACTGTGTATTTTAAACTTATAAATGGAAACTCTGTGGGCAGCAAATAAAAGTTCGAACATTCTTTTCTGTGGATTTTCACGTAGGTGCTTTAACAAAATTCCAACCTTCACATTCTTGCTTCCAAATTCTATGGCCCAAATGCCAATTAGATTTGTATTATAAGTGTAACTACAGTACACATTTTCATTCAATCAAACACAATGAGGGATGAGTCAAAATCTTTGTAAAAGGTCATCAAGCCACAGATATTGCTAGAAATATTCCTTTACAAATAGCAAGCATCTCTTTTGTGGTGTCAAAATGAATGAGTGAGTCACCTGTGGCACACTGACTCTCCCTGTAAGAGCTCCAGCCTGAACGTCGATGAGCCAAGCATATTCGAGTGTGTCACTGCCCGCCGGCAAGCCCTCCGCTGAGAACATGGCGTGGGCTCTCATCTGCAACCCTGAGAGGCTCAGATGCCCATCTCGCAACACAGCATCAACCGCAGGCCGCTAAAAACACAGTTGGGAATAAATTACCCAATACAGAAACATGACAACTTTAAATACCAGCACCTTAGAGAATACGAGTAAGGTCACCTCCTCCCACTCCCACCTGATAGTTATCGCTGACAAACACATGTAGAGGCGAGAGAACGAGCTGCAGCATGGTCTCCTTGTAACCCTTCTTCATCTCAAAACACAGACGCTCCATGAAGCCTGTAGGACCCTCTGGGCCGTCACTGCTACAGTGCTGCAGACAAGAGTGCAAACAAGATTTACAACCGCATATTGAGGCAAATATCAATGCCTGCAAAGCATTAAAAGAATAGTCTCACGATCACAATTGCAAATATGCTCATTTAACAATGATGTCTGGGACATCGGCTTCTATGAATGAAATCGTTGAAGCGGTACTGACCGTTGGAAGGCGTCCGTGGACCTTGTGCAGATTGATGAGTACAGTGATGTCCCAGGGCCGTAGGGAGAGAGGATGTGGGGCGTCTTTAGAGCGGTTCTCCTCCAGGCCCACTCTGGTCCAACCAGATGATGAAGAGCAGGAGCTCAGCACAGGGCTGGACAGAGACTCCTCAAAGTCTGTGTACATGTCATCCTCGCCGAAATAGTTTTCCTGCACATACATATACAAGAACAATTGTTTTAAAGGGATACTGGAGCCAAAAATAATAAAGTATATTTACTCGCTCTCATTTTGCTGTTATTTGTATCTGTCATTATGAACTGTCACTATATGGAAAAGAGGGGAAAATACCATTTTGTGTTTCACAGAGGAAAATAACGGGCTTTGTAGAACACGAGTCAGTGGTTTTAATGTTTAGATACATCTGCACAGTTTAAAGTCACAATGAAAATTAAATGATCTATTATTATTATTATTATTATATTAAAAAAATAATCTTTAATCAAACACTTTACAATAAGGTTCATTAGTTAACATTAGTTAACTACATTAGTAACGAATAATGAATTGCGCTTATACAGCTTTTATTCATTTTTGTTAATGTTAATTTCAATGTATTAATACATTATTAAAATCTTGTTAACATTGTTCATGTTAGTTCACAGTGCATTAACCAATCAATAAACAGCTGTATTTTCATTAACGTTAACGAAGATTAGTAAATGCAGTTACAAATGTATTGCTCATGGTTAGTTCATGTTAGCTAATACATTAACTAATTAACCTTATTGTAACGCGTTACCAAAATAACTTGCAGCAACATCTCTTCTCTTTTCTAAAGACATGTTTACTGGCATGAGCCTGGGACAACCAGTCATGACATCACAGCAATCCATAACCATCCAATCAATTCCAGATGGACAAAATAAAGTCCCACCCTACAATTTTTCTTGATCGAGAAGCCTATTTATGTCACAATATGGAAGGAAAGACAATCACAGCTTACGTTTCATGCCGACTTTAAAGGTATAGTTCACCGGAAAATTAAAATTATCCCATGATTTACTCATCCTCAATCCTAGGTCTATAAGACTATCTTTTAGGTGAACTAACCCTTTAAGTTGAGTGCGTATGTATTTGCATGTGTACCTTGATGGACAACAGCGCTCTGAGGAGAGGGCCATAAAGGGTGATGTGGGAGTCTGGGCTCAGCTCCATCTCCACATGTAAACGGTCAGGTGGCAGCAAGCTGGGGTCAGAGGATATTCGAGGTGGAGGAGGCACAGGTGGAACGAGCTCTGGGGGGCGCAGTGCCGACAGCATGGACTCCTCTATTTCTGACACTGAAGGTTAAGCATAAACGGATCAGATTTTTAAAATGTACTAAGCAGTTAAAAACAGCAACAGAGACAATATATCCAATATACAATATACACAGATATACACAGAATTCGTGCTCTGCATTTCACCCATCTAAGTGCACACACAGAGCAGTGAACACTGAATACACACACACTCCTGGAGCAGTGGGCAGCCATTTTTTGCTGCGGCTCCCGGGGAGAGATTGCGGGTTAGGTGCCTTGCTTGCTTAGGTGCCCAGCTGTGGGTTATGTGAGTGGAAGAGAGTGTTCATTCACTCCTCCAACCTACATTTCCTGCCCATACAAAGACTCAAACCCGTGACCTGCAGTTTACAAGTCTGACTCTATAACCATTAGGCCACAACTGTCATTAATGTATTCACTACACTATAAGTCAAATGTTCCCACACGTTAAATAAAATAATTTTGCTAAAATGCTTGAAATTAGTTTTGGAAGGAAGTCTACATTTGAATTTGTTTACAAAACTAACATTTTAATTATTTTTTAGTGCAGGGAATCCAAAAAAAATAACAGAACTTTATTTATTGTTTATTAACAATTATACATAATAAACCAACAATTATACATACTATAACTATATTATGTCACATTTATGTGTGCCTTTATATAGTGTGTATAACTTTATATAGTGTGTATAAATAAGTAATAGTTATTAGTTAAAACATTTGGAATCAATATTTTATGCATGCAAGGATCTTATGTTTCGTCTAAGAATCTCATATTTCATGTAAGGATCTTCTATTTAGCTCCGCACTTACACATGCATGTCTCGATTACTGAGATAAGCATGTTACTGACAGGATCAAAAACAGACTTTATGATGTTGGTTGAAAATATTTTGGTCACTAGATACTCCCACTATAGTATATAAATAAGCCAATAAAGAAGTAGGTGTGTCTAGAGAATCTTTATGGTGTCTATACAGTAAATATTGGTATTATTCAAACACTTACATGATTGTTTGAGCTGCTGGTCAGATTTTTGAGGGTAGATGGGATGCCAAGTATAGTCTATAATCAGCATGAAGTTCGGCACACTCCAGCAGTCCACCCAACCAGCCCTGGAAACAAACAAACACACACAACAGAAGAGTCAAAGGGCAGCACAAGCAAGAAGCAGCAGAAAAGAAGAGGGACAGAAATAGAGCAATGCTCTCTTACTCAGGGTGAGTCATATTCCTCCAGCGAGGTTTGTTGTTTTTGGGAGGTGCTCCTTGCCCTTCTGTTGGCATATTGTTTTCTGGAGGGGACTTGCAATGCTGGTAATCCTTAGTAAGGGTGAGCAGCGGGTACCGGCTGGGGTTGCAGTCAGGCAGACACAAGCGCATGTCTGTGTCCTCAGCCTATGAGAGTTCAGTGTCATTCAGAGTGGATTTAGGTGAACGCTGATGTTTTAATGTCAGGTTGTAATGCTTTGTCACATATCATTCAGCACAACAGACAAGTGCGTGTAAATGTTTGTCAGGGTGTACACTCACTCTCAAACAGAAACGTGTGTTACAGGTGGCCGGGACAAACTCGTGAAAGGGCAAAGTGAAGTCAATATTCAGCGTTTCCCCACAGGCAGCGAGATAAACTACAGACAAAGAGCATGAGCAGGTTGTAAGTTTTTTTTTTTCAGAAATCAAGAGCAATTCTACACAAAGTCAAACTGATTCTAGGGTTTAAACTGATGTTCAGTAGTGAGCTTGCTGGAGTTTTACACTTTGAATTTCTTTTGTTTGTCAACTACTAGAGGAAAGGATGGAAATGACTAACAGGCTTTGTTCAGACTATAATCTGTTTAGATCTATGTAGTCTGAAAATAAATAAAATTAAAAAAATTGAATTAAAATAAAAATAAAAAATGCAAAATATAAAAAATACATTTAAAAAATAAAATAATCTGTTTATTTTGGCTTTTAACAATATGGCTTTTCTGAAGCATTCTATGCATTCTTTTGTTATGCGTTTCATGTATACTAATTTTATATTTTATTATAATTTTAAAGTGTGTTTAACCTTATTTTATATTAATTATGGTATTTGTATTTTTTTAGCTATATTTGTTGTATGAAAGGCGCCATATAAATTAAATGTACAATGATTAATTATACTAAATATTATATAAACAAACATACAAATAATTTAGTAAAATCAATCAATCAATCAGCAAGTAATCAATCAATAAAAACATCACATAATCATCATAATCTAATCCAACAAATACAATTCAAACCACCATCATTCGAAAACATCACACTCAATTAGAAATGGGTTGACTAAGTTAATTAGTTAGTTAGTGACTGTTTTTTTCTTCAACATTTTCCTACATCACTATCAAAATGACAGAATGTCAGAATTGCGTGCCGCATGCATTCAAAACCATATTAATTCGTTAGATTTCCTTACAGTACATTTCTCAAAACCTATATTAGTCTTTTCCAGTCTCATATCCGTTATAAAAATCTCACTTACCATTCTCCTGCTGTTTGGTGGAGCAGTCGATCCAGTTGTGCTGATTAGCGGCCCAAATCATCTCAAACTGGTGAAAAAGTATTTTAAATTTCCATGAATATGGAACGAACGAGTAGATGTCCGGTTCACTGTCGCTGGCCCAGTCCTGGATCAGATCTATTGACCACAACAGGAGGAGGTCAGACTGAGGACTGACTTCAGCTCACAGTAACTTACAGATAAAAGTGAAGCATTACCTGTGAAGAAGTTTTTCTGTGCATAGATGAAGTGGTACGTGGCTTTGTAAACCTCGATTTCACACTGCCAGGACTGAGGCATATTCCACACACGCGGATAACTGGCTATGACATGAAACTGAGGAGTTCAAAGATAGCTGTTAACATGCAGGACAGTTCACTAGATAGGATTTGAAGGAACTGTGGTGCAAAAAACGGCCTATGCTTTTTTTAAGCTGAACATTTAAGACATTTACAAGGGCGCTTAAGGGAATGTGTACATTTAATTGTTTTTATCATAAATACTATTACAATTAACACTAATAAATCTCTGAATTAATATTCACCACTTGTTTCGAAAGCCCAAAACACATCTATGCTGATGCTACAAGTGCTGCGTGGGTGAATGTCAGAAAAGTGGAAAATGGCCTCGCAATATCTGGATTATTACAAACACTACTTCTCTAAATTCATGTTTTGTAACAAATTTCCCATCTTCAAAAATAAATTTCAAGACAATTACTGTCAGATCTCAAATCGCCTGCAGCAAGCAATGTTCCTTTTATCCGTTTTAGTGAAGATTATCTTAGTTTTCAGCACTAAAAGTTTAAAGCTACTCAGCGTATTGAAGGGCTACGTCTGTATGAATGTGTCAGAGCAGACTAGTCAATTTCATAAAAGTGTAGTTTTGCATATCTTTTATAAACATATAAAATCATGTGCCGCACTCACAGCAAGCATCTCAGCCTCTAGAAGTGTCCTGTACTGCATACTGCTGGTTGTATCAACGTGTAATAACTGGCCTTTAACAGTGGGAGAATAACCTAAACAGATGTTGAAAGAGAAAAACAGTGAAGTATTAGCAAGGTATGAAACACACAAGGGGAAAATTGCCATTCATAATATAATGGGTCAAATTATTTTACATTAAAAAGGTACACTATGTTTGTTCAAAATAAGCAAAATTTAAATAAATTTGAGTCAAAACATAATCAATTCTTCTTCCAAAACATGTAAAAAAAAAAAAATAATTGTATATATTATTATAAGCATTTATATTTTACACCTGACAGGATGGTTTTCGTGGGAAATCGCATACATGCGTCATTCACCCATGTGTGTCTCACCATAAATAGAGAAAAGTTGCTCCGACTACTTTGACGCATGTATGGTGTGGGATTGCCATAGTTTGGTTGTTACAACGAGCGAGAAAGGTTGGCACACTAAATCTCGATCCTCCATTTAAAAAAAAAAAAACCCCAGAACAGAGGAGAGTCTGCTTGCAAAAAGAGAACGTGACAGAGCTCGTAATAAAACAAAAATCAACATTGGTTCGGCTTTTTGGAGATGACGAGAACTGAGGGATTTGATTATTCAAGAGGCGAGTACAGATAAATTCCCATAATTGTAAAGCATCTATTGTGATATATTCATATTCATATTCATCCGCTCACGCAGAGCTGAAGCACAACCCAAAAAATGTTCTTCCATTCCAAAAATGCAGTTGTTTTTTCACCAAAACGTTATATAGTGCACCTTTAAACAAACAAAACTGTCAAATGTCATCCTCAAGAACTACAAGTAATTTTTCCGTCAGCTTTGACAGTACCATTCTCCCCAACAGTCATGGGTATGTTGACCTCGAGGTAAGAACCTGCTCCTACATTCACATGGACCGCATTAGTCTCCTGTGAAGCCAAATGGATTATGGGTTAGTGAATGAACAAAGACAAAAGAGGTCCACATTCTTCCTCAGGATTTTATATTCTTATGAATGCAAGCAAACATTGCCCAAGCAAACGTTTACACATAAGACTCAGAAATGAAGCATTAGGTGTGTTTGTGTAAATACCCTATTCTTGGTGAATAGCAAGTCTATTGTTGCATCAGCTATGATGTTCATACGCAGCTCAAAGGCGAGGATCTGTCGGGGTTTGCCTGGTGTGGCAACATCGCTCACTTTCATTGGCTGATAGTCTGCAGGCAGGAAGAACTTCCATAGGCTGTCTCTGTAGGGGTGAAATCACAACGTAAAGAATTATAAAAGTACAGTACCATTCAAATGTTTGGGGTAAGTAAGAAATTTAACTGATCAAAAGTTATAGCAAAGACATTTATAATGCTACAAAAATGATTTCTATTGTAATCGTTCATGGTTTCTTGAATAACATTAAGTGTTTTCAATATTTCATTGACAATGAAAAAAAAGTTTCTTAAGCACCATAATAAGACCATATTAGTATGATTTCTGAAGGATCATGTGACACTGAAGACTGGAGTAATGATGCTGAAAATTCAGCTTTTATTACAGGAATAAATTACAGTTTAAAATTTGTTAAAATAGAACATTATACTGTAGTTATTCAATATTTCACATTATTACTCTTTTTACGATATTTGATCAAATAAATTCAGCACTGAAGATCATAAGTAACTTATGGAAGCTTGTTTTTGCCACTAAAGAAAAAAAAGAAAAAAAAATTTAATTGCGACTTTTTATATCACAATTATGACTTTTTTTCTTTTAATTGCGAGTGATGAAGTCAGAATTGCGTTATGACTTTTTTCTTGCAATTGCGAGATATAATCACACAATTCTGACTTTTATATCTCAGAATTCTGAGAAGAAAAGTCAAAATGGCAATTTATAAACTCACATGTGAGTTATAAAGTCAGAAATCGCATGATATAAACTTGCAATTCTGAGAAAAAAAAACGTAAGTCTTTTTCCCCTCACAATTCGACATAAGCAATGGCGAATTTATGTCTCACAATTCTGACATTATATCATTCAATTGTGTCATTAAAATCACAATTGCAAAAAAAACCAAAAAAAAAAAAAAGTGAATTGTGAGATAAAAAGTCGCAATTACCTTTTTTTATTATTATTATTTAGTGGCAAAAACAAGCAAGCATAAGTTTATGATCATCAAGGCTGCATTTGATCAAATATCGTAAAAAGAGTAATAATGAGAAATATTGAATAACTACAGAATAATGTTCTATTTTAATATATTTTAAAATGTAATTTATTCCTGAGATCAAAGCTGAATTTTCAGCAGCCATTACCCCAGTCTTCAGTGTCACATGATCCTTCAGAAATCATTCTAATATGGTCATATGGTGCTCAAGAAACATTATTTTATTATTATCATTGAAACACTTAATAGATTGCATGATAGAAAACCATGATAGATTGCAAAAGAAATTATATCATTTAATTGTGAGTTTATATCTCGCAATTCTGAGGAAAAAGTCAGAATTGTGAGATAAAAAGTCGCAATTAGGTGTTTAATTTTTATTTTATGGTGGACACAAGCTTCCTTAGAAAGTTTAAAAAAAATAAATAATTCTAAACAATAGTACCAGTACTTCAGTACAAAGTCAATAGTAAATTACTAAACCATGTTTCGAAATATCAGATCTGTGCGGTCCATTACATTATTAATTAATAATAATCAGCAATATTGACAGCAAAAAAACTGAACTCCACATAAATTTAGTAGCTTTAATAAGCCTTCCATAACCTGAATAACAAAAACACACCCAACTACAAACATAAGAGTGCAACTGTGTGCAGGTACCTCTGTCTGTCAGCCCATGGGCCGTAGTTGAAGTCTGTTCCTTTGCCACATACAATGTCCAAACCCCAGCATGGAGGCAAGTCCTGCAGTTTGGCGTCTTCAGAACAGGCTTCTGTATCTCCATTCTCCAGTTCCTCTGGGACCAAACCTAATAAACACACATACACAGTTAACATTTGCGTGAAGACACTCTTTCCTACACCAAAATATCCAGTGTTTATGTGAATACACCAACAAAAACCCAGACTTATAGTTACAGAATTAATGAAAGACAAATCATAGGTTTACCTGGTTCATCTTGGTAGTAGTAGATGTCCACATCATTGGACTGCATGACCACAAAACCCTCCCCCATGAGCCTGGGCGGTCTAGAGACGAGAAATCACTTTTTAGACAACTGCTACATCACTAACAGATCATTACTGATCAAGCAGTTGACAACCAAGACTAATCTTCTAGCATACCAGTTCATTACATCAATGAAAATTAACCCACATTTACTTTCAGCCAATCCATAAATGACATTGGGAAAAAGCTGATCTATACAAGAAGCAATTAATGTTCAGGTCATTATGTTAATATTATTTTCAATCTAAATTAAATTAAACAGATCAGTGCATATAATTGTTACTAATTGAAACAAATGAATGGATCTGATGAATTCAATAAGCCTCGAGTTTAAAACAGCACATTACTAACCCTAGATAATTATATTTAAATAACAATAGACACAGAGCAAATTCTTTGCTTCATATCGCAGTGAAAGACTATGGAATTTTCACTCTGACTGATTCAGCCAAACTGAAGTGTCCAACTTCACATCTGTACTGTATTTCTGCCATTTTGCACTATTTTAACGATATTTGAACTCATTATTTGAAGCATTATTTTCACCCCATGTCGCTCAGTGCTCTATTCTAACCATAGATGTGTATTAAGAAATCTTCCTTCTCTTCTTAACTTGTCTCTATTTGTATATCATGTCACTTGATCTGCAGTGGCAATATGTCATTTATTATACCCCGTTATCCCGCATCAATCCAGTCAAATTGCCATATTCTTCCATATTCTATTTATTCACAATGTCATGTGCACCGGAATGGTCACTGGCCACATACACCTCATTATCACTTGTACACAGCACCTTCTCTATTTATACTACACGTCACTGCCCATCATAGTGGTTGACCAATTTATTGCCATCGTTTTTCGGTTTGGCCGATGTGTCGGAATCAGGACTTTTATTTTGATGGCGTCAGCAGTCCTATTCTAGGTCTTCATTAATTTTATTGTCGCTGTTTAAAAGTTCTATTTAATATGTTATTAGTTTAACAAAGAAAGTAAATGGTATGGGGAAAAAAAAGTATTGTGCCCTTTGCTAGCTAGCTATTATATATATATATATATATATATATATATATATATATATATATATATATATATATATATATATATATATATATATATATATATATATATAAAAAATAAATAAAAATCCCATCGGCATTAGAAGAAAAAAAAACAATATCGATCAACCATCTGCATTTGCAGCATATTTTTTTAAATGTCATATGAAATCAACTTTGTAGCATTTAGTCCATTTGTGTTATATATGGAAGTTTCCTCTTAAAAGTTGACATTACCTTTTTGCAGATATATGCATTTAAAATATTAAAATGGGTCTAAACAGAAAATTACCAAAAGATATTGATGACAGAAAAATGATAATGCCCATCCTTTTACTACAATTTTCCATTGGTAAACAAATCATGGTTTATCACTGTGACATAAAATATCGGGGCAGATTTAAAAAATAAAAAAATAAATAAATACTTTCTTTCATCAAGGATTCATTGAATTGATGAAAAGTGATAGTACAGACATTTATAATGTTAGAGAAGATTTTTATTTTAAATAAATCTGTTCTTTTGAACTTTCTAAAAATCCTGAAAATAATTTTATATTAAAAAAATATTAAGCACAACTGTTTTCAACATTGACAATAATAAATGTTTCTTGAGCAGCAAATCAGCATATTAGAATGATTTCCAATCATCATGCGACACTGAAGACTGGAGTAATGATGCTGAAAATTCAGCTTTGCCATCACAGAAATATTGTTAAAAAAATTAATAATATGTTTTACTGCATTTTAGATTAAATAAATGCATCATTGGTAAGCATAAGAGATTTCTTTCATTAAAAAAAATCCTACTGACCCCAAACATTTGAACAGTAGTGTATGTTTAAAGCCATTTTCAAAGGACTCAAAGGACTTGTCTGTTTGAATAGTTAATGCGTCAACACAGGACCGAAACCTGTGCTTATGTGATTTAATGAGGTCTTAAAATAATATATCAGGTTAGAGGATAGCTATTTCATTGGCTCTCTACTTGCACAACAACAATAAAGCAGAATCTAAACTAATCTAATCTGATAGACTAGAGATTATTAGACTCACTCATCATTCTGAAGGCCCAGGTATCGCGGGCTGGGCACCAGCATGACACGGACGTTCTCCAGAGAACCCTTTACAATGTGCATGAACTGATCCAAGTGGCTGCTGGGTGGTTTGGTGGCATATGTCAGGAAGGCGTCATCAAAATTCATACAGAGGGTTTGAGGAAGATGGTGATTACCAAACGCTACGCGACCCTGAGGGCAAGACCAGCGAGAGTTAATCAAGTTGAAGCATGGCAAATATTAAGTGTGTTTATTTCAGTCCCTTGTGATGTTTCAGAAGACTGTATGGCTCTGAATACAGGCTATGAATGACACAGGTAGTGAATGGGAGAAAACTGTGACTGCAATACTCACTGTACTGATGTTAACTTTGATGACAGGGATGAGAGACCTCCAGGAAGACGACGGGTCTGGAGTCTCAGCTTTGATGTGAACACTACAAAAACAGCAAAAACACATCTTCATTCATTAGCAACTTTGGATATGAAGCACTGCAACTTGATTGTATAAAGAAAAACTATGCCTCCAAGCAAATATTTAGAATTCAATGAATCAATGTATTTGTAGCCATCACACAGTCCGCGTGTGGAAATGCTAAAACACATAAAGCTAAATATTAATATAAAACACTTCATGTTGGCAAATTAGACAAACCCATTTGACGGCAAGCAAAGAAACATCTCCACTTGCTACATTAAAGGTGAAATGAGTAATATTTGCACCATTAATGTTCACAAATGGAAGAATAATTGACTTTTTCAAACAGGTATCACCAACACTTCCCATCAGCCATTATTATGTTGGGCTGGTCAGTCTATAAACTGAAGGCTGATTTCTTCAGTTTATAGACTTGCTAGGGGTTCAAGCACTTTGAGGGCTGGTAGTACTCACGCATCTACAACGTCACCAAGGCTTGCCCGAATCTGCCTGACGGGGACGCAACAGCGGCAAAAAGTAGGAAATGGCTCATAACTGCTGGGGGGTATTCCAGAAAGCAGGTTATGTGACATATCCAGGTATGTTTAAGAGTAAGTAAGCCGATAACCTCAACTTTCGGTTCCAAAAACGGAGGTAACGTTCATATAATGTAAGTAGCCATAGCAACTTACTCTCTGAACATAACCTGCTCCGGAGGTTTCCTAACGTCTATAATAAAATGCATATGTGATATCTTATTAAATATTTCGCATCAAACAAACATTATAATTATTATTCTCAGTGAATAAGGATTACTTATTCAATAATAAGATTGAAACAATGATTACACAACCACCAAATAGGTGGCGATGTGCACTAAGTACGTTATGTAAATCGGCATTAAACAAAAGGAGGAAGTACGCTTTTTCTTAGCGTCCGTTTCCATGGTGAATCATCGATTCGTCGCTCGGTTGGGAATGTCTTGTGTGTTAATGGGGAACATACTCTGGGTTGGTTGAAATTACTCCCTGATGCGTTTTTGGAATCAGCATACCTTGAGTAAGCAAGGTTTGGGTTAATCAACCGAGAGTTCAGGGTATATGTGACGGTAAGTTAACCTTGCTTTCTGGAACACCCCCCTGAACCGTTCGGCGTAGACTTGAGTGTCTTATATCGTTGGAATCCTAATAATTTTGGGGTATTTTGGATTTTTTAAAAACCTACTTTTGTGAACCAGTCCTAGGTTTTTGGCCCAATTGGAACCAAACCAGTGCAGCGCGATTCTCCGGAGTCTGATTGTCAATAATTATCAAAAAAAAATTAAAATATTGAAATTTCTGTTCACGGTCCCTAAGGGCCACCAAAATGTTAAGTGGGTTGAGCCACTTTTACTAAAATTGCCATAACTTGTGAACGGAATGAGACATTTTCACCAAACTCAGCACACATGTTAGAGCTCATCCTGTGGTCGCGTGAAAAAGGACGCAGCGACTTGCCACTTGGTGGCACTATAAAAGCAAAACAAAAACAAAAACAGCTATAACTAATTCACCATTAGGCCGATCGACTTGAAAATTTACATGCAGTGCCTTTGTCCAAGGTGCCATGATTGTCTATGAGAACATTGACATACCTCAAAAAATATGGCAGTCATCGGACAAAGAATTTTCAGACAAGGTTAACGGAAGCCAATCGGAATGAAACTCGCTGGGCCTGTTTGACTTGTTTCCCTAGAGGCCTGCGAGTAATTCGAAACGAATCAGTGGTTTTCATGTGCGTAAAGGATTGTGTGTTGTGGGATTTTTCACACATGTACACAACATTCGTACCACATGGTAGAACTCCTCATTCTGAGCAACTTTGCCTCTAGGACAGCCTCTGTCCATCGAATTGTTACTTAAACATTGGAGATTATTTCACAAAAAAAAAAACTTTGGTGAACTAGTTCTAGGTTTTTGGCTCAACCTCGATAACTGTTAAAAAGCTTTAAAAACTAAATATTTTCAATGATAAATTGCCTCCATTTGCAGTAAATGGTCTTTTCCATCTTTCATCGAGATGTTATAGGACTGCTAATTAAAACATAACACCTTTTTACGCATGCGCATAAAGACCTTAAAGCACTTGAACCCTGATAATTGCTGCTCGCAGCTATATTTCATTGTTGTTTCTGCATGATAAAAGCTGAGCCACGAAAAAAGTATTTGACTTCACCTTTGAACTTATGTACCAGAATCTTGGCAGTTTTTGCTGTATTAGTGCAGTGTTTACCTCTCCAAAGATTTATCCCTTTGCTCTCGCCCTTTCTCCTCATCCCGGTGGGGTGGGATAAGTGTGGGCTCTAGGCCAAATATTTCCTGGAGCCGAGCGTACAGATCCGTGCGATTATACACATGGAACTCAAAGCCGTTAACAGTGACATAGAGCCGTGTCTCAGCCTTCGGGTCTGGAAACACAGTAGAGCCATTAAAATATCATTAATAATTCATTATACTTGCGTTTCTCCCACAGTTTATTTAGAATTATCATTAAAGTCAATATACAAGTGCAGATCAGCCCAATCAGAGAGCAACAATAATAATAATAAAAAAAAAGATTTACAAAAATTGTGGGATTAATGTTACAATTAAACGTCCATTGAACAAATGCAACAAAACAAAGTTGTCACAATTTTTGTGTTGTTCATTATGCGTTTACACTGACCATGCTGTTTCTGTTTGGGATTGTACATCTGCCACCAACGAAATATGAGTAATCCATCTTGAATTCTGAAAAATAATTTCACAATAGAGTAAATAAAGATGGGATATAACACATAAGCAATGTGATAATCGTCAACGTACAGACAACAGTAATAATAAGAGTGTCAACGGAGCATAAATAGGAATGAAATAGAAAAGGACAGAGTTATACTGTGTGTGTGTGTGTGTGTGTGTGTGTGTGTGTGAGTGTGAGTGTGTGTGTATAGGAGTTTGTGTGTGTGTGTGTGTGTGTGTGTGTGTGTATAGGGGTTTTGTGTGTGTGTGTATATATAGGTGTTTGTGTATAGGTGTTTGTGTATGTGTATATAGGTGTTTGTGTGTGTGTGTGTGTGTGTGTGTGTGTGTATGTATATAGGTGTTTGTGTGTGTGTGTATAGGTGTTTGTGTGTGTGTGTAAATAGGTGTTTGTGTGTGTGTGTATATAGGTGTTTGTGTGTGTGTGTATATAGGTGTTTGTGTGTGTGTGTGTGTGTATAGGTGTTTGTGTGTGTGTGTATAGGTGTTTGTGTGTGTGTGTATAGGTGTTTGTGTGTGTGTGTGTATAGGTGTTTGTGTGTGTGTGTGTATAGGTGTTTGTGTGTGTGTGTGTATAGGTGTTTGTGTGTGTATAGGTGTTTGTGTGTGTGTGTGTGTGTATAGGTGTTTGTGTTTGTATAGGTGTTTGTGTTTGTGTGTGTGTGTGTGTGTGTGTGTAGGTGTTTGTGTGTGTGTGTGTGTGTGTGTGTGTGTGTGTGTAGGTGTTTGTGTTTGCGTGTGTGTGTGTGTGTGTGTGTGTGTGTATATAGGTGCTTGTTTGTGTGTACCTGATAGACATATCTTCATTGATGAAGTAGACATCTCGGAACATGACCTTGCCGGACAGCACCGAAAATGAAAACGAACCTGTAAAATAAATAAATAAATAAATAAAAGGAACAGAAAAATCAATCATGAAAAATGAACAAATCAAAACAGAATTAAGACAAACTCACCAATGTGTATGTATCCATTCTTATAGAGTCGGTTAATGATGACGGTGAGGACGAGTCCAATATTTCGGGAATTGTAGTATGTCAGGTATATGATCCATCCACATGACATAATAGTGGCTATAAAAAAACACAAAATATGTTTAAACTCCTGCCCTCAATAACTGAATATTACCATTTCCAAGCAAATAACACGATCTAAACTAGCCTAGAGTGGCAAGTTTAAAGTTTAAGTTTCCCGTTAAAAAGTTTGGGGTCAGTAGCATTTTTAAAATGTTTTTTTAAGAAGTCTCCTATGCTCACTAAGACTGCTTTTATTTGATTAAAAAACACAGTAAAAATTATATTGTAAAAACTTTAATTCAAAATAACTTAAATATATTTTAAAATGTTATTTATTCCTATGATGCTCAGCATCATTACTCCAGTCTTCAGTGTCACATGATCCTTCAGAAATCATTCTAATATGCTGATTTGCTGGTCTAGAAACATTTCTTATTATCAATGTTGAAAAGAGTTGCGTTGCTTAAAAACCATACTATATTATATTATATATATATATATATATATATATATATATATATATATATATATATATATATATATATATATATATATATATATATATTTTTTTTTTTTTTTTTTTTTTTTTTTTTTTTTTTCAGGATTCTTTGATGAATAGAAACTTCACAAGTATGGAAACTAGTTTCCGCCATGGAATAAAACAATTTAAAAGAAACCTGTGACTTTTTCCTCTCACAATTCTGACTTCAGTTAGTCACAATAAAGTCACAATTCCTTTTTTTTAATTTTTTTTTTTCAGTGGTGGAAACAAGCTTCATACAAAAGAACAGCACTGATTCGAAATCAATTTAATGTGTCCTTCCTGACTAAAAGTATTAACTTCATATTAATAAAATATAAATTGCTGACCCCAAACTTTTGAACGGTAGTGTATATAATATTGTCTGCACCGAACATTGTGTCACGTCAACTCCACATTGATTGAAAGTGTGCGTAATCGCAGAATATCCACGTAGCAAAGAATCAATCAACTTGTAAGCTTAACACTAGATTGGGTGAAAAACTACCTGGGTACTTCCAGCTTCACTGATTATGGTGTGTAGACCGAAAACACTTTATAAATCACATCAGATGTGAACTTACCAACGAGAAGCCACACAAAGTTAGAGTTGCGACTGGTAAGGTAGTCATCTATTTCATCAAAACTGGGGAAACTGTTGTTTTTGATTTCCATGGTTACACCCCACTGCAGATAAAAAGAAAAGCCATCACTATCAAATTACACAGGGTTTGCATCAACCTCCAAGTACACTGCCAATGCACGATCAGCAGACGATTCACAAACCCAGTGTGCAAAAAGGAGGGTTTTAGGTTAAAGGCAGAACTACTTAAATAAAGGGTTAGTGAAAACGAAAATTCTGTCATTAATTCCTCACCCTCATGTTGTTCCACAACCGTTTGACCTTCGTTCATCTTCAGAACACAAAGGAAGATATTTTTGATGAAATCCGAGAGCTTTCGATCCCTCCATAGAGATCCAACGCAACTACCACAAGGTCCAGAACGGTAGTAAAGACATCGTTAAAGTAGTGCATGTGACTCCAGTGGTTTAACCTCAATTTTAGGAAGCGACGCGACAGATTTGCGGAAAAAAAACAAACATAACTTACCACTTATTTTTGCAAAATAATTTCATCTGAAACGGAACAATTTCCGATCTTGAGCCAACACAACACGCAAGCGTCACGCTACTGCCCCTACTGGATTGCAGGTCAATATTTTCTTAAAGTGGTAAATTATATTTTTTTGTGCAAACAAAAGCATTCGCGTTGCGTCATAAAATTTCTGGTTTAACTAGTGCAGTGCTTCCCAAACTGTGGGCCGTAGCTAGTCCAAATCAATATATTAAAATAATTAAAATATTCCAATTGTTCTAAAATTTGATTTTTTTGAAAGCATGTAAGGTTAGTGTTTTGGATTTAAATGTATTTGTAAAAAATATTTACATCATAGTTCTCATAATTCACATGAAATTCTTACAAACTTGTATTTGTAGGTAAATGTCGTATATATTTTTTTAACGGCAGGGGTCGTGGAGCTTTTGCAATGTTTTTGGGGGACCTTACCCCTCTTAAGCTCTGAACTAGTGGATTACTTTAATGATGTCTTTACTACCATTCTGGACCTTGAATGTGATTGTTGCGTTGCTTCCAAAAACGGAGGGACAGAAAGGTCTTGGATTTCATCAAAAATATCTAAATTTGTGTTCCGAAGATGAACGAAGGGTTTGGAACGACATGAGGGTGAGTAATAAATGACATAATTCTCATATTTGGGTGAACTAACCCTTTAATTCTTCCAACGTTATCCAACCACATTCACATAATTAGAACTCCATATTGTGTACAGCAGATTTTAGTTTTCAGTAAACTGCTGGTAATCCGCCCATGTTTTCAGTCATGTGAGCTTATTTGAGCCTCATGAAGTACAATGCTTTTGCTGAAGAGGAAGTCTATGTAGTTAATCACCAAGATATCAAAATTGAAAATTCTTGTTTTTTTATAGAATATTGCAGTATTTATTAGAAATTATTTTTCTGCGCACATCATTGTTTTTTTAATTTATGTGCCCTCATAATATTCGGTCCCTCCAGAAAAACGCAGATTTTTTTTTGTGATTGTTGCGGGCAAAAATCCTTGATTATGCGGCACGTTTTCTTAAAAAATGCGATGGAATATGCGGGATATTTTTGCAATTTTATGCGATGAAATTGCGGGAACTTGCAAAAACTGCGGTTTGATGAAAAAGAGAAAAAAAGGTGATTCCCAAACACCCTGTTCTCACTAGACTACTACCTTCATGCGCTTATTTTTGTTGGCAAATGAGAATGATTTGCGTTCTTCATCACGGTTTCACCGCGGGGTTTGCAGATGATGTTCACGTCGCATAATTACGTCACTTCATGAGCTTCCCATGGCAATATGGGGAAAATAATGGCGTTTTACTTGTGTGAAGTAAACGCAACATTTTTCAACTTTCTGCTAAGATATATGTGACTTTTTTCCAACGAAAATACAGGGATTATGAAATCATGCTAGCCCCGCATATTTTACTTGCTGAAATCGGCAATTTATGCGGCGAAAGTGCGGCGTATTTGAAAAAATGCGACCCCCACATAAATGTGGACTTTGGCTGATTATGCATGAAATCAGGCGATCGAATAATCACGTTTTTCTGGAGGGACTGAATATTTAATCTCTTGCAATGACATTCTCTAATTACATGTTTAATGGCACGAGGGCAGGACAAACCGTCATTCACATGATATAATAGCAAAAGCAAAGCACAACCATACACCTATCCAATCAAAGAAGGACAAAAATCAAGTCCCGCTCTACATTTTATTCTTGTTCAAGAAGCCGTTTCACACGGATATACATCACAATAGGGAAGAAAAGACCCGCAACTTCAGTTTCATGCCGACATATGTGGAGGTAAAACAGTATTATGAGTGTTAAAATGTTTAATCTGAATCTAGCTCTCGATGAAATGAGAGAAAAGCTTCAGTTGGACAATAAAACTGAGAGAAATATCATAAGGAAGAAACAATTAAAACAAAGAGGGCCAACAAACAGACGAGCCACTGTCGGCAAATGCCGGTTGATTAATTATTACTAAATCACAGATTAATTAAAGTGACAGTGTACTGCGCCTTTATCTGGTATTACAGAGTGTTTGAAAAAGGAAAGCAAATCCACTTGTAATCCACCTTAAATCCAAAATAACCCGAAATGCACTTTAAATCTGTAAACAGAACTATTTAAACAATACAAGCCGTTTCCATTCAGCTGCAAACACTCATTAACACACTCTTACTTGTGCACATACGTTCAGGCCAACACGCCACACCGTTTAGATTATTTATCGTGTAAAACATCTTTTTTTTTTTACTCACTCTGGCAACTTAGAAAGTAGTAGTTACAGGCACAATGCTCAGCGTATGATTCTTGCACGCAACACTTCTAGAACACACTCGCGTGACCTTGAAACCAGAGGCTGTGCTGTTTATAAAGAATATATCGCTTTGAAAATGCTTTTTGATTCTAGCATGACAGGTTTGTCCAGACAGATGACAGAATGAGACATCATTTTCAGATGAAAAGATACTATGAGATAGGATCAAATGATGTCAGTTCATCATCATGTGACAGAAGCAGGTGTTGAGATTCTGTTGCGATTCATCTGTGACTCTTTGGTAAAACGCATATAATCTGCAGCCGAGTACCACAGGGTTGTATGTCAACGATGTGTGAAGCGTCTTCAAGTCGAGACACATCTTTCTTCTCAGCCTACTCTTCAGGCTTACACAAGAGGAGAAGAATGTGTTTGAATTAGTGTTGAGGTTGACTCTAGTCTAACCTCCGGTAAATTCTGAGGGATTTTAAGGAAGAGGTAGTCTGCTATTGAACAAGAGGAGCAGTCTTCCATTGTTAAGATGGCCGCTTCCTTTTCCTCAATTCTTCAGGAAAAGTTGCGAAAGCAATTGAGCAACAACTGATGTAACTTCATCAACATTAAAAAGGTGCCATTTCAGACGTCCACATATAAAGCTTTTGAACTAAAACAGTCATTATTTAATGTTATTTTCCATCCTCTATTAAGCCTCTTTACACGCACTCTAAAAAATACAACAACATTTTGTCAGTCACGTTATTTTAAAGACTCACTGAACTATTGACTACCAAAATATTAAAGAGTCAACTTTTAGGTAATTTGGTATGACTAAGTTTTACATTTTAAATAGAGAAGTTCTTTGAACTACTCAACTACTAATTGCGAAGCAGTTTTGAGTTCATTGGACTTCAGTGCCACGCAGTTGTGGAAACTTTTTTCTTAAAGTTAGACTAGTTCAAACAACTGTTAATTTCAACAATCTCTTAATAATTATTAAGATGTACTTGCTGGGGAAGGTTTAATTTTAACTTAAAAATGGTAATTTGAGTGAACAACTGGTCAAAAATAAAAAATTAAAGGCACAATATGCAAGACTGAAGATCAGCTTGTGTATTTATATTATTCCAAATGTTCCCAAGAATGTTTAAATACAGAGAAATTAGCCATTTTAACCAGGACATCACCAATGGCATCACATCTGCATTACCCTCGATTTCCTTTAATAAATTATATGTTTTATTAGACAAGGAAACAACTGTTTGGATACATTTGTCAACAGAAAACTAATCATTGTTATATAGCTCAACACATTTAGTCTTTGTTTGAATCTTGATTTTCTTGATTTACCATGTTTTTATGCACAAAAACACTATTTTGTCAAGTAGCTAACATAGAATAATCAGTAGCAGTTTTATTTTTAGTAACAGAAATACAGCATTTTCTCCATCATACAATGTTTTAAAATTAATTGCATGTCATTTAACAACACAAGCCATCCAGCATTTATTAATATCATATTATAATATCGATCTAGCTTACTGCAGTGTGAAACAAGTGCCTTATAGCAGAGCAAACACACAGAGTAAAGTTATAACATCATTTTCAACATACTTAAGTGTAAATAATGCTGCGTTACCCCACATAAACTTGACAGGAAGCAGCGCAAGCTCTCATTATCAATCACTCCTGCGGCCTCGTTCCGCTCCAACAGCACTCGACCCTGGTTTGCTTCACACTAGAGTAACGTTAATAATAATATTAATAATAATAATTTTATTCATGAACATGAGTCCTGTCGGATTATCTTTCTCCGGCTGAGGTGAAGACAACAATTCCCAAGATTCTGCACTCAATCTCTAGCTGCGAAAAATTACATATTGAGCCTTTAATTGGAAAATCTACAACTACTGAAGTAGAGAATTTAAGTTAACTTTATATTTTTTAAAGTGTGTAAAACGAGCCACAGTGCTTTGCTATAAGCTCCAGATTTGCTTTTTAGTCTATATAGTTTAACCAACCCTTTAATAAAAAGCCTTCTACCAAGACTTCATTACATCGTGACAGATTCACAAAACAATCTGCACTGAAATGTGTCACGCAGTCGGTTAAGAATTATCAGTGACCTTCTAAAAATCACACCTTATAAACTGGCCACAGCCAGTAAAAGGTCTGGTGGATTTTTTTACTCTCAATTTCAACAGCAGCTTTGAAATGGCTTATGGCTATAATTATCTCCATCAAACTAATACTCTAGCTAAAACAGCATTAGCTCAAGCTTGTATTCTTTTAGTCTGATGTTAATTTCCTAATACAGAGAAATAGTGCAAAATGTTCAGAAGAATTCCTCAGATCTGTTATGGCACGTTCTGCTATGAACTAATACCACCAAGCTGAGCACTTCAGAAGTATTGAATTTGTATTTCCCTAGTTATTACATGGTCAGTAACAGTCCTGTGCTTCCCACACATAGACTATGGGCGGCCGCCTGCGTATATTAACAGCCGCCCAAGTATTTTAGGAGGCACATTTTTGCTTTTATTATTTTTATCCGCCAGAGAAAATAAAACCATCCACAATAGATTAACTAGTGAAAAATCTCCTCCCGCCCTACGCGTTTCGTACCTGCTCCTTCACTCAAAAAAATAACTTGTTGGTCTAACTTAATTCTATTATGACACCTATTTCCATGCATTTGAACTGATTAATCTGAACTTAAACTAGGTTAATTGCACTGATGAGTAAAATTCATCCTAATTTAATGAATCGCACCAATTTCATTTGACGTATTTTATGAATGTTTCCTGAACATGAGCACTCTTGTTGATCCAGCCAGTACTGTTGCTATTCAGATTGGTGCCCTTGTGCAGACTTGCATGAGTTTTCTGTACTTTTCATAAAATGGCCAGTGCAACACTTGCTTGCATGCTAGGCATAACGTTTGTTGCAGTCAAGCAATGATCAAGTAAATAATTACTCATCACTGCCATTAGCAGAATTATAGCTTATTGATTGCAACGTAGATTAAATTTATGTAGCCACCCTCAGTCTAACCACAAGCTCAACACTTCACCACAATGGTAACCCCAAAACTATTAACATAACAGTAACTTTTAAATATCAACATAATCGAGCAGTAAACATTAAAAAGTATCTCCATTTTCTCATCCTGCTAAAAACTAAAATTTTATTTTAGCATTTACTCTCCCAGTTCAGCTGCTTTGCAAAGCATGATGGGAAGTGAAAGTCCTGTTTGATTGAGTCCTGGTTGGGTTTACTTGATTGAAACATGTTATTTTAACATGAAATCATCAAGTTAAGTCTAAAATTAATCGTTTCAAGTCAATTTAACATGAAGCAATCACGTTTGAACCAGAAACCGAATACAATTGTGTAGAATCAAAATAAGTTGTTTAAATAAACTGAACAGCATCAAAAAATCATTTTTTTGAGTGTTCTGTGTGCACGAGAACTACTGCTGACATTCCCACGTGCGACGCGGTGGATATTTCACAAAGACAGCGCTTCAGACTACTTCACAATCAATGAATACCTAGTGCACATTTATGCAAAGCGATTGCTAATGAACTCAATTGACCCGTCGCTGGGAGTTTGATTGACAGGCGATCTGACCAATCATAACCCCGAATCCGCCATTTTGTCTGACAAAATCAGGGGAGTTAGTAGATTAACGTTAGTGAACTTGAACAATTGTGTGTACTCGTCTTTAACAACACTCCTTCTGATGTTCATTCATGTTTATTTGATGCTATAAATGAACTAGTATGAAGAGATGATCGGTTCACGAGGAGCTACAGCGATCTGTCACGACACATTAAAGACACACTAGACGCTATTTATTGCTTAAACTTCTTTAAAAAATTACGATAAATTAAATATGAAACCGTTTCCTATATCTGTCGACGTGTTGTCAGTGTCCTCTTTGCTCCGTGATGTATTTTTCACGGCGTGAGAACATGATGTGTGGCGTGAGAGCGTGTGGCTTGTCAGACATAGCAACAGTAACTAAAGGGGGCGGGTCTTTGCGAAGGGTCAATTATTACAATGTCTACATTATGGCCTGTATATAATATGTTTTAGAGACGGTATTGTATCTCTCTCATCTGAAGAATCAGCCCGCAATAGTATAGACATTTCAAAATAAGAGTCCCTGTGTATTTCCGGCTTGTTTATATTTAAAAGTCATGCGCTAAGTTTTTTTTTTTTCTTCTTCTTCTAGGCATTATTGGTATTTTGGTTAATTGTATTTAATTTGATTTCCATTTAATTCAACTATTGTAGTGTCTGGCTGGAGAGGACGAAAAGCCTGAGAACATTTGACAGATATTATTCAATCTGTGTCCCATTCACTGAGAGAGACACTATATGACAAAGCAAGGAGAACTATTTAAATGCTGTAATTTTGCCAAATTAACAATGCATAATGCATTAGTATGTAATAATAACAAAAACATTATTTGTTGTTTGTCACATGTAGTAGACCTTTTTTGTGCCGTGGGTAATACAAGGATCTTTCAAAGTATATATATATATGTGGGAAGCAGCGCATCACTGCTCCCGTTTGTCTTGTCCATGAAAAAATTTCAGATCAAATCAATATTTATGTCCATGCATTTCATTTATTAAATAGTCGTTTTCACCAAATAAGAACCCTGACAGAAAAAAAAACCCAATAAATAAATAATCCGACTGTACATGTGCTTCTTGATGAAGCAACCCTGTATTTATTATTCACACAAAAGATCAGGTGTGC